>JAJTUV010000826.1:345000-523521 GCA_021653895.1 Mastomys natalensis
TGCTGGCCTCTAACATTAAAAAAAAAAGAGAGAGAGATAAATTCCTTTGTTACAACTGTAAAGGAGAGTGTCTTGTCATTTTAACACCTGAACGTCAGAATGCTGTTCCGTTTTCTTACAAGTGACCACTTGGTATATCTATTTCTCATTGCTCAGATTCTGCCTTCAATCAAAATATTTTAGCCTCTAGTAATGTAAGGTTTGAGAAGGAAGAACAAAGGTATTTCAATACATAATGAATGTTATTTGCTTTGTCGTCAGGTTCATGGTACTTGACCCCACCAAGTGCTGTGGTCACCTGGCTCATCCTATCTTCGAACTCTTAGGATGAACTCTGCTTCCTGCTGCTTTGTCATGTTGTGTCATTCATTCTTAATGACAGTAATCTTTCTTAGCTTCCTGATATAGCTGCTTACTTTATCTGACACTCCCATTTCTCCTTCATTTTATTTAATTATGATTTAATTTTTTATTCACTTAGTTTTCTTTCTTGCTTATTCTCCATGTCCCCTCAGCTCAGGACTCTGATCCTTGTTGTTCTAGTCTATTCTGCACAGTGTTTGCTATATACAAGTTCAATAAACATTTGTTGAGTGAATAGCTACTCATGATGAAAGACAGGCTCTCTCTCCCGTTTTGATTATCATTCAAGGAGTTTCAAAGGGGATGCCCATGGGGTAGCAAGGTCGGATGGAGATGACCTTTACTCAGCCAGCCAGATCAGGTGAATTAACCTCAAGGTCAATAGGATGACGGATGACAGCTGTCTCATCAGGTCAACCTCTTTTCCAAAGCTTCCCTCTTGGAACTGGCCTCAGGCTTTTGTGACCAGTACATGGAAAGCAGTCCTTCAGTATTTATAGTCTTATGCCACTTTTTATCTAAATTTGTATTGTCTACTTTCATCAACTATTCTGTAAATTTGATGCATAATGTCATATGTTCATTTTAAAAGGCCATATGGTAAGGCTTACTAGTGTGTAGAATATTGAAGAAAGTATCTCACATTGAAAAATAATTGTCAAGGTTTTCCATAAATTAAAATAAAATGTCCTGAACAACACCTAGCCTAATAACTTTAAGTAATTTTTGCTAAATTGTTTAAGATCATTAGCGTTTTAAAATATCAAGTCTGATTTTTTTTCAAGACTTACATCATATATCCTCATTTATGACTTCTGAGGGGGAAATGAAGGTTTATGCTTCATAAATTCCTTTTACTGATAACTTTAAACCTAAGCTGCTCAATGAATACCTGGGAAGTCTAGTTACCATCTTATATAAGTGGAGACAGGACTACTGTGAGCCATTCTCAAGAGCAGTTGCCTCAGCATTCCCATCATCTAACAGGCATCCAGTGGGCTTTATTCCAGAAGGACCACTGTACACATTCGTTTTTAAATCTCAGTTGTGAACACCATGTGAAGGGATTGAGACAGTCACTGACAGTGAACTTAGAGAGTTAAAAGCATCCTTTATATTGAGCAAAGGGTGTTTGGGTACATGTTCTAATTAGTGTACAGAAGTAGGTTGACATGATGACAAATGGCACCTAATCAACTATCACTAGGGCCTCTTACAATATAACTGCCTCAGTCTTTTACCAATTCAAGTCAACCCGGGTATCCTGGCTAAGATATCTCTGACCTGAAATACAGAAAAATCAGACTATTTTTTCTTTTTTCTTTTTATTACACCTGCTTATGAGTTCCTCTGACAATCCAGAGCTATTTGGTGGAGTGAAATTAAGCCCCAAAATAATATTTTAATAAAATAAATCACTATACTATTAGAACTGAAATTAACACGGCCATTGGCTTTGTCTTCATCTGCAGAATCCAGGGCTGATTCCCCAGAAGCTCTTTCCTGATGACTGACTGCAGGCCTCTTTTGACAAATGTAATGAACAACATTGGGCTCTTGGGTGATCCAGTCATGGTCTTGCCAGCCAACCATTACTTCGGTTTTATCATGGAGAAAGAATTAGGTTGTGCTCACACTTTTCTGGAAAGGCTAGAAAGTCTCATTGATAGGGCTAGTATCAAGAAAACAGGATGCCCACTGAAGGGCTTTCTTTGTTTAGCTAAGAAAAATGTGATTTTGGGTCTTCTCTTTTCACAAGTGATATGAGAGCAAGTCTGACATTCAGTCTTCTAGAGAGATTCATGGCACTTAACTGATAGGAAGTTTAACTAATAATTGTTTGGAAAGAGAGGGAGATATCAATATTCAGAATGTAGAACCCAGGCAAAATTTAAATGGAATGTACTGGTGAGTGTGGTTTTCCTTAGAGAAGGAAATGTGATTTCTTATATCTCAGTCTCCAGTATTATCATCCAGACATTGATACCACATTGGTATGTATATTTAGGTATGACACTGTGGGAACTGATTTTATAGGTAAACAGTGTGACTCCTTTGAAGATCTTTTATGCTAGTATTTCCTGTAAATAAATTAACTCTTAGCCAGGCACAGTGGTGTAAGCCTATAATCCCAGTTCCTTGTGAGTCTGATGAAAGAGAATCAGAAGTTAAAGGAGAACCTGGTCACCTTAGTGAAGCCACATACCAGGTAAGATGTGGGAAGAATGACTGCAGATGCCTCTCAGTAGATAGAGCACTTGCTTAGCACCTGTGAGGCACCGGCAAAAACAAGCAAAAGAAACAACTAAAATAAAAGCAAAGATAAGAAAAGACAGTTTTTATTCTACGAAGGACTGTTTTTGAGTCACACAAATCTTGGAAAAATATTTTTGAATATAACTAAAATAAAAAAAAAAAACTAAAGTTCCTGCTTGCTTGACTGTCCTTCATTTATTTATTAATTCATTTAGCAATATTTTTTAATTGCTTACTCTGGGTTATTGTACAATATAGGATATTTTATTAGATATCAAATGGTAGGGACAGTAATTCCTGGGGGGATCCTTTCTTTTCTTTCTTTCTTTCTTTCTTTCTTTCTTTCTTTCTTTCTTTCTTTCTTTCTTTCTTTTCTCTCTCTCTTTCTCTCTCTCTTTCTTTCTTTGTCTTTCTTTCTTTCTCTCCTTTTTGAAGAACAAACAGCAGTTGTGATATAGTCATTGCTGTCGTCCTAATATATTCCTCAAATTTTTATGTCCAAACTTAATTTTCAACATAACAACATTAAGAGGCAAGGCCATTATGAAGAAAGTTTTGGAGACTCTACTCTCGTGAATGGGATCCTTAGAAAGGGGAAGAAGGGTCACTCCTTCTAGCTTCTTTGTTTTTCTACCTACTGTTTTGTGAGAACACAGTTCAAAGCATGCTGGGAAGAGTCCAGGTCTTCATTAGACACCAGACCTACTAGTATCTTGACTTGGGGCTTCTCAGTTTTCTGAACTGTGAGGACTTTCTAATTCATAAATTACCCAGTCTCAGACAATTTGATGCAGCAGAATAACTGTATTAAACAATTATAATTAGACTTTTAATTTGTATTGAACTACTCTTCTAGTTCCAAACTTGACATTTCATGAAACAGATTAGTCCCAAACAGTAATCACCTTTTCTAAGGAGGGGAAGAGAGCAAGTATTTAGTGTTAAGATGTATATGAAAACTGATATTCCTTTTTGTTTTAAATTCCCATGTGAAAAGTATTTAGGGAGAAAAATGAATCACTCATCTTATTTATCTATTTTTACAGACAATGCAAATATTAATTATGGATAGTGATCCTTCGCTTTCTGGATAACTTGAAATGCTGAGACAGCAAGAGCACACTGAAAGTGAGATTCAGAAGAGAGCAAGAGAGCAGGGGGAACTTAGAAAGGGGTCGCAAAGTGAGATGGGAAACTCAAAGTTACTGGGGAATAGAATTTCCCTAGCAGTAGTCACAATACGTATGTTTGTTAAAAAGCAAGAGGCGGGGAAGACATGCATGCCTGATGCTGAAGAAAAGCCTGTTTGTGTCTCACACACTGGAGAAATTGTTCAAGAACAGCCCATCGATGTGAAAATATGACCCATGTCATTTTGCCAGGGTAGTTAAGACAGTAAGTAGCTGAGTAAAGCGTGATTGGATAAATTCACCATCCTGGGGGTGGACATACTTCCTAGTATCCAGTTTTTCTAAGATACAAAAAAAAAAAATGTCAGTGGAAATAAGGTTACAGAGTGCCACATGCGTGGGCGAGACAAGGTCTTCATAGGGTGGGAACCAGGCAGATCTCAGACATGCCCATTCTTTTTAGTTTCTGCCCCATTTTTTTTAGTGGTCAAAATGAGAAACAAAGAATACATGCCCAGCACTAGCAGAAAGGAAAGAACTGTGATATTTAGAGATGGGGAGCAGGGAAAGGTTACTGACTGGCTTTGAAATGAATTTCCCACTCTCCTTTACTATTGTCATTGTCATCTTTCACAAACTCCCCAATGTGTCTAGAGATAAAAACCTCAACATCTACTGTGGGGGGATGGGTTTTCCCAAGGAGATCCAAGGATGTGAACTCTGCATATGGAAAGTGAATATTCAAAGATATGCAGGAGACATTCATTTAATATAGATAAGACTCTTTTCCCTTTCTCATTTTGTGAAATTTGCACGGAACCTGAAGATACTCTACACAAACCCAAAAAGACTAACAGAAAAATTAACATAACAGCTTATCATTTGGCTACTTTAGCTTAACGGGCTAGGATAAGCAATTAGTTCAATATCAACATTAGCATTCTAAAATTTGCTTTGACAATTGTGGGTAAGCTGGCTTATTCCAGTGCCCCAAGCTCTCTCACATCCATGACAATGATAGAACAATTATGTAATTCACAAAATAAAGCTAGTAAAATCTTAATAATTTTTTGGGGATATGTCCATTAGTCTCTCTGAGTCTTTACTTACTTGTCTGAAAATTGATGGGACATGACAAACTAGTGATCAAATTTTGTTCTTTACATTGTGTGGTGTTTTTAATGCCCAAAAGTTCAGCAAATGGTTCTTGTAATTTGGTTGATGGTTTTGAAAATTTGCATCTATAAAAGAAAAAAAACATAAAGAAGTCTCATTATGGTCTTTTTGCAATATCACCTGAATTCATGAGGAAGGACACAGGTTTTATATTAGTACCTGTAAACTATATTCAGGTCTAAAACAACAAATTTAATTTATCAAGATCTAACTTTCTGTTGTCTTAAATCAGTGAAGCAGTTAGGTAGTAGGAAGTTTGTTTTAAGCCTAAATGGTCCATTTAAGTGTATGTTGAAAAATCTCACAAATTAAAGACAGGAGATTTTTGACAGATTCTTATATTTCTGTCATTTTCCAAGGCTCCATGATCAGGTTTCAAGGTACTTAGGTTAAACAGCTTAGGAACATTGAGCAATAAGTTGTTTCCTCTAAAAAAACTAAGATACAACTTTCAAATCAAACTAGCAGATGCAGAACCAGAGACTGAACAAAAGCAATGGAAACCTGAAATTATTACAGTGAAGGCACTGAGAAGAAACTTTTGAGATCCTTGTATCAACCTACTAATAAGACATTATAAAACATTCACTATTCCTACCTTTGCCAGGCTTAGTTCTTGGAATAGTCAGATGTGCTGGATTGTCATAAGGAAACATGTGTTTAAAAAATGAATTAAAGGAAAAGTTGACCTCAGGTTACACTGGTCTATCAATGAGGTCAGGGGAAGGAAGGTTCAAATCTACTAGGACAAAGGTCAGTCTGACAGTGAATTCAAAAGTTCACAAGTCTGCATTATAAATAATACGTGTAGGAAATGAGTGTTTATGCCTCTCTACTGTTAGCATACTGGAAGAATAAGATGTCTTCCTTTCGACGAGAAAAAGATCTAAATGTGAGATGCTATTTTAAACAATGAACAGCTGTTTCATCTTGAAACTGAAAAGAACAAAGAAAGCACCACAAGGTTACATGGGATATATTGTGCTTTCCTGTGTGTGTGTGTGTGTGTGTGTGTGTGTGTGTGTTCATCTCTTCTCCTTTAACTCAGGGTAATTGAAATGTCATTTTATCTTAGGATGTTTTCTTTTCCAACCAGGGCTGTGAAAGTTAAAATATTGAAGAATTTCCTTTTCATTATTTTGAACAAAAACAACATTTCATGAATGTTTTCTTTGTTAATCCAACAGAGATTAATGACTGGAATGTTCAATTGTGGGCTTTAGGGAAAAACCATGATGATCCATGGGTAATATATTTTAGAGAAGACTGAAGCTAAGAACTTAGCTTGATCTAGAGGACAGTTGTAAACATACAGGGAAGCCCAGCCTCTGACTGAAGATTTCAGTTGTGTAATTATTGCCTGGAAATAGTAGAACTGCATACACAGAAAAACATTTAGTTACTCATGTTTAGATTATGAAGGAAACCAACTTCTGAGTTTTAGAGAAAGTTATTGGAAATTTAACTCAAAAGAGTTTTATATTAATCCGCAAAACAGTTTATCTTAGTTTGTATTTTGTATTAGAGGTCTCTGGAGCTATAGGAAAGAACAAAATGTTGCATATTTTCTAGTAGCTAGCTGAGATAAAGTAAGTTAGCAAACCAAACAGTCCTATTTAGAGTTTAGGTGTTTACTTATCTGTTTATAGAAGGTTGGCACATAAGCTTGTGACTTTAAAAATGTCTTTACTTATTCTTTGAGAATTTCATACATGGCTATAATATATTCTGACTATAACTAATTTGTCTTCTTTATCTAGCTATTTGTAGTTATATATTTACATAAAGTATGTCTATATGGTTCTAGATCTGTCTTTTAATCTGACACAAATTTATGGAAATTTTTATAAAAATTAATTTCTTTGAATTTTGTTTTAAAATTAAAGGTAAATTTCATTAAATTAAGATAAAGGCATTCTTGACCAGAGACTATTTCTCTAGGTCAAGGATTGTAATACTGTGTAACACTATGAAGACAAAAATTGAGGAAAAAGAAATGTACAATATGTTTCTTTAAATCCCAATGTGGTTATACAGCATATTAATAAATTTTCCTGTCAACCTCTAGGACACAGGTTCAACTCCAATTGGTTTAATGGCCACAAATGTTTCTTTAGACGATTCTGGATTTCTAGGTGCAGGCAGGAATGTCAGGGATTCTTAGGGCAGGCTTGGAGCCCCTCACCCAGAAGGTGGTCTTGGGTCATAATCACACCCTGCTGATAGGATTTGGCAGTTAAAATAGATGGAGGTCAGTCTGTCATTTTGTCTATTTAAATAAGTCACTTGTGATTAAGGGTGAATGGCAAATTTTCTTTCTCTTGTACCTTAGGGTCCTTAGCTCACATCCACTGCTCTGATGTTTCTTTTCTGGACATTTCCCCTCTCCTTTTACTTGGCCTTTTGTCAGGAGAATATTTGTGTTCCCTCCCCCACTCACAGATTAGTAAGCAATTTAGCTTCTTCTCCACTCAAACTAACAACAACAAAATGAAGTAAATATTAGCATCCAGATGGAGGCATTTTTTTTCACTAGTTACTTTGTGACATTCAGAAAGTATAGTTTCTCTATTTCCTCTTTGTTTAGGGAACCCTTCAGCATCTGCTCTCTGGAACAAGCCCATAATAATTTCTGCACTGGCTCAGGCCCTCTGATGTGTAGCCTTATTTTGCAGCCTAATTTGTAAATTATTTGATGAATAATTTTATCCAAACACTCATCAGTATTGCTGCTGAATACATTATTCATAAAGGTGTATCAACTATCTCACAGAGTGGCATTAACAATGTCGGATTAGAATTTGCATGTGTCAACTGCTTTGCTGGAATTATTTGCCCAATATCATTCTAAAATTATTTCCTGCTGTTTGTATTTTTGAGGAAAGGCTTGCAAAGGGGTAACACCATGTTGGGTAAAAGTGAAACAGAAGCAAATGAGCCCCGTCTTGGGGTGTCTCTCATGCCCTCTATCTGAGCCCCATCTTGGGAAGTTTATCGTGCCCTCTGTCTGAACTCCATCTTGGGGCATCTCTCATGTGCTCTCTCTGCCTTCATCTTTGGTCAGTTCTGCAGGCTCTTGCCTTTGACCAGACTTATCCTGATGGTAACTATTTCAGGTACACACTGAGTTTCTTGGTTTTTGCCTTGCAAGAACAACCTCAGGGTACTCACATAGCTTGTAAGTGTCAAAGGACACCTGAGTTAGTTTGAGGAATACCCCATGGGTATTCCTTCATCAACATGGGACAAGAATACTTGGCGTAGGCAATACTAATGTTCATATACTTTTTTTTTTTTTTTGGTATTCTTTTTTTTTTCATATACTTTTATAATAATATTCTTCCTTCCTTCCTTCCTTCCTTCCTTCTTCCTTCCTTCCTTCCTTCCTTCCTTCCTTCCTTTCTTTCCTCCTTTCTTTCTTTCTACTTTTCTTTTTTTCTTCCTTCCTTTCTTTTTTTTTTTTTTTTTTTGTTCAAGATAGTTTGTTTCAGTGCAACCCTGGCTGTTTTGGAATATGTTCTGTAGACTAGGCTGGCATAGAACTCAGAGAGACTTGTCTCCCTCCTAAGTGCTGGGATTAAAGGTGTGTACCACCACTACCATTTGACCTTGTCAGCCTTTCTCAGTGGGTTTGAATTTGGGCCTAAGTGGTGATTCAAATGAACAGTTTTAATTTTCTTCTTGGTATGGTTTTCCCCAAATAAACAACTCACATTCAAGCTTTTGACTTGGGCTCTGCAGTCTGAATAAAATTGCTACAAAGCAAATCTCTAAGAGACCTTTCTCCTGACACACCATGATGTATACTGTCATCATTGTACAGGTATAGACAGTTTTTCTCTCTGATAAATAAAGTTGGTTTGCTATACTGGTAACAAAATATTCACAGACTCAGGAATGGAGAGCTGGCTTAGTAATTGAGAGCACTGGCTGCTTTTCCAGAGGACTAGGGTTGGCTTCCCAGTATCCACATGGTGGCTACCAGCTATCTATAACTTCAGCTCAGAGAATCTGATACCTTCTTTTGGTTTCTAAGGGCTCCTGAACATGTGTGTTGCACAGACATACATATATACAAGCAGCAAACACATGAACATAAAACATGTTTGCCTAGCTTTTGTTTTATGCCTACTTGTCTTTTGGAGATCAATGATAAATCAAAAGAAAGAAGTTGCTACTACAAATTAAGTGCCCTTAAGCTGATGGGGACATTTGTGTGGAGTACTGGAGTGTGGAACTTTACTGCATTCATGTTAAATAATGAATCTAAGTGTTAATATTACTCTAATTGGAGATGATTCAACTGACAGTCTGATTAATGAGTAGAACAAATTCTATAAAGGTGAAAATGAGTATATTTTAGCCTTGTTAAATAGAAATGAAAAATGCTAGAAAGTTATTAGCCATGTCTATGTGATTTCTGACTTATTAAATTTAGCCCTGAGCCCATTGTAATTAATAAACTTTGACTAGATATATAAAATGGAAATCTACCACTACATTTTATCATCATCGTTGATATTATCATTGGAGATAGTCTTTCTATGTATTCCAAACTGGTACTGGTATTGACATAATCCTTTTGCCTTTGCTTCTCCCTCTCTCTCTCTCTCTCTCTCTCTCTCTCTCTCTCTCTCTCTGTCTCTCTCTCTCTGTCTCTCTCTCTGTGTGTATGTATGTGTGTGGTATGTGTGTCTATGTATGTATGTGTGTGTGTGTGATAGGCACATGAGTATGTGTATGTGCATGCAAGTGAGTTAACACAGAGGCCAGAGCAGACCATTGGTGTCTTTCTCTCCTGCTCTCTACATTTTGAGAACTCTCACTAAACCTGAAGCTAATCACTTTAACTAAGTTGTCTTGTCAATGATCTCTGGGAATCTGGCCATCTCTCTTATTTACTTGTAGCCCTGTTTTGTTATTTTACACGATTGCTGGGTATTTGAACTCAGCCCCCTATGTTTGCAGAATAAGCTTCCTTAATGACTGAGCCATCTCCTCAGCCTTAAACTTTACATTTTGATATATTTGAGTGCCAGGAGATTTTCTTAAGAGAAAGATTGAAGTTTTTGTTTTTATAACACTATATTATGATATCTTATACTAAAGCATTTTTTTTTTACCATAAATCTGGGATATCAAAGTATGGACTATTTGCACATATGAGTGTAAAACATCAAAGTTAGGATTTCAGTTCTCTTATGTTTCCTTTATATTCTTCATCAGTGTTGTATCTAATTTTAATACAGATCTGTCCTGATCCCTACCCCCCAAAAATACCTTTTGCAAGACAAAAGAGAAGTCATGATTTTATTGTGGTTTTTTTTTTTTTCATATGAAGAGTTTTATGGAGAGGGTTTTCACATTTTAACCCATACAAATCCCAAGTGTGACAAACAAGAGTTTATTATATAAAACCTTTGAACACTAAAAACACCATCTGTCCTAATGATGAATATGGTATAAGAGGACACAGAAAGCCAGATGCTTTAGTTCTTTTAGGGCTATGATTCTAGCACTTAAAATGCTGATGCAGGAGGATTACCATGAGTTTAAGGCAAGTTCAAAGTGAGAGTTCAGGATAGCTTGTGCGACATTCAGTGTGAGGCCCTGTCTTGAGAGAGAAAGGAAACAGTCACAGAGATATATAATCGTTTTGTCTTGTAGAAACACTTTCTTCTAAAGTCCCCAGGCTTAGTTGATGATATGCAGGAGCAGACATATTTGTATTGGAAATCCAAGCCCTCTAGTTAAATGTGCTTTGTTGCCTATTGTTATTTTAATTATTATGACCTTAAAAGGATAAAACATAGGTTTTCACATTTATGAGTTGTTTTGAAGTACATAAAACTCTTTCATATATTTTATGTAGAATTGACTTCACATTTCAGTCGATAAGGTATTTACCTAAAACCATCAAGAGCAATGAAGAAAACAATTAACTCAAGTGTTGTATAAACAAATGATAATGGTGCCTAAGTCCCCCTTTTCACAGTTGTTCCCAAAACATACTCTTCCCCTTGCCTTCCTTCCTTGCACAGAGTGCAAATGCTACTCTGGGTAGACAGCTGAGATTAGTACTGATAAAAGGGTTTTAAGATTTAAGCTACATAAAGTGATTTTGAGGCAGGAACCTTCCTGAAAATTTTCTGATCTGGGCAAAACAATCACTCTTACAAGCAACTCAGTTACGATGCGGCATAATTCTTAAAACAAAATGTTAGCATCTGTTAATTTATTGAGTGCAAAAAGGACATGTAAGAAAATATTCTTCATTTCAGCTCAAGCTATCTGCAAAAAATATAAATAAAATAAAACAAAATAAAAAACCCAAAACAAAACAAAAACCAAAAAATCAAAACCAAAACAAGAGAGAGGGGTGGGAGAGAGGGACAAAAGGAGAGAGAGAGAACAAAAAAAGGGGGGAAATCTGATAATGTCTTATGATAAAGAACAGATTAAAGCTTGCCACTTTGGGATGTTATATTCAGGAATTTTCAAAAGCAAGAGTTAAGTTTTCTACAGACTGGAGCATTCCATTGACCTCTTATTGCATATTTGTATTTTAAAATATGAAAAATCTGTTTCGACATGGCATGTGAATATTAAATAGGTGGTTTTACATGTGCAAAAGTTGATTTTTAACTCAAATTTCTCAAAGCATTTTAAGGAGCTGATTTACTATTTTGCAGCTAATGCTAGCCACATGGTTCAAATCCCTTTGAAATTGTGCATCTCATATGCAAATTACCTAAAGCATCTTGTATCCCAGAGCTCACTGGCAAATACATTGAATTTTACTATCACTCTGGTTTGTTAAGATAAAAAGAGAGGAAGCAGAGATTGGTACTGGGAGAGAAGTTCTAACATTTGGTGATTGAATGGCTTACACATCTGACAGAAAATCATTAATAAAATCTGAAAAGGTGTGTTAGGTCTTACCATAATTGGCAACGGAAAGAAGAGGGCTAAAAATAGGAACAGAGAATTAAACAACATAAAAATAGGTTTGACCAGCCATATGGAAGTCATTACAGTTTAGAGGTTAGAGAAGCCAAGGAGGATAAAAATCAAATCAAATATTATTACATATTAAGTACACTACCTATAAACATAGTTGGTAAATGCTGTGCGGATTTCAGCTCCCATCCAGTACAATTATTCATAAGAAAAAATAAAAACGAGGGATCATTTCCTAACATAGCAAAGAACATTTCTTTGTAAAGGTAATTTTGGCTCCAATCCAAAGGCTCCTTTCATTGAAGTCATATCCATCATGCTATTGACAGGATATGTGACTGTTTCTTAATGGAAAAACACAGTAGCTTAGACATCAAACTCTTTTCTACTTAAGATTGTCTTTAAATTCCTCTAAGAAGACTTACAAAGAAGGCTTCCAAAAAAGTACATCATTTCCTCAATTTTCACTGTTGATTTAGGAAGATCAAGAAGTGTTATTAATCTCACCTCCTGTGTGCTCATTATTATTAGGCCTCTTGTTTCTTTGTAGTACCTTATACTTCTTGTGGGCCTCACTGCCTACAGGTATTGGGTGCAAGCACTAAATTCACTCACTGTGCTTTTCAGGTCCCTAGGTTTAAATGTGGTGGTCTGAAGATGGGAGCAGTAGCAAAGAGAGTTACTGGCTAAGGAACAGAGGTGTTACAGAGAGATTGATATCTGGGTCAGAAACCAAGCTCTGCCACGTGTCAGGTTTATGACCTTGGACAAGGGATTTATTTATCCTCCAGAGCTCTGTGGGCCTCATTTGCAAGGTGGAAATAATGTTTTCTTGCCATTTATGCTGGGTATCATAAGAATCTTATACAGAAATATATAAGGAATCTTTAGAAATGCAGCATCTTGGCGTATAGCAATTGCTTAATAGATGAGACTAGTTACTAATATTGCTATCAATAACTTAATTCCATATGAGTTTTCAAACTACAAAATCTTAGGATATTACTAATATTACAGAATCATTTTTTTAAATTTTGTATTTCCACCATTCCAATGTCAGCATTTGAATGTTTCTTGACTTTCGTTATGATTTTTTTGATTTTAGACAATTCTAAAAATGAGGCTAAAAATAAATTCTTTACAACAAATTCTTTACAAAACAAATTTCTCTTAAAAATTGGTTCATTTCTTTATTTTTTTAATTTTATTTTTTTTATTAATCATTCCATTCATTTACATCTCAAATGATATCCCAATTCCTGGTTACCTCTCTACAAATACCCCATCCCACATCCGTCCTCTTCCTCCTCCCTTTGTCTCTATGAGGGTGCTGCCCCTCCCATCCACCTTCTCCTGTCCCACCACTCCAGCATCCCCTACGCTGGTGCATCAAACCTCTACTGGACCAAGGGTTCCCCTCCCATTAATGTCAGGCAAAGCCATCCTCTGCTGCCTAATGTGTTTGGAGCCATGGATCTCTCCCTGTGACTCCTTGGTTGGTGGTTTAGTTCCTGGGAGCACTGGGTGGTCCGATCAGCAGATGTTGTTCTTTTTATGGGATTGCAACCTCCCTCTGCTCCTCCAGTCCTTCCACCAGCTCCTCCACCGGGGTCCCTGAGCTCAGTCTGATGGTTGGCTCCAAGCATCCACAACTGCATTGGTCAGTTGCTGGATGAAACGTTACCCGGCTGTGTAGAATATAGGTTAGGTCCAAAGTATTTGCTGTCCACGAATGTGGAAGCACCTGTTGGCTCCCACAGTCCACACCCCTTCACAGAGGGAAGCATTCGGTATGTATTACGTTATCATATAAATTTCCTCCTCCTTTCATCTTTTCAATGTAAGTGGCTTCCTCTCCTCTTTATACTTATCTCACATCTCTTGATAACGACAGATGTGACTGCCCTTTTCCCCATGTTTTAGGGCATGTCTCTACTGGTTTTGTGGTAAGTATGATGTTGGCTTTAGGACCTAAAGAATTTTCTTGTTTGAATTAGGAGGGCATCGTGTTTATGAGAATATGCTATTCCATTCTATTCCCATTCTCTTTTCACACTACTTTCTTTGTTACTTTCTGGCATTTTAGAAATAGAAGACAATATTCATGTTTTTTTATCTTTAGCCCAACTTCTTTGCTTTCTGAAGAGTTGAAAACCAGTTATACATGTTCATAATATAATTGTAATCACTGTAGATCCAAATAGTGGGTTGTGATACCAAGGTCTTAAGCTCATTCAGCACTGGTCTTTGAAGACCAGTGGTTAGTAACAAGAGCAAATTGACTCACACTTTTGGCGAAATTTAGTGTTTTAGTTGTGCCACCTTGGGAAAATATTTTGGGTTGCTTTCATATTTACATGAATATTTTTTTCTCCTATAGTTTTGCTCCCTATATTGTTTGAGGCCTTTGATTTTTATCATGAAGTAAGTTTCATTCTGTGGCTGGAGAGAGCTCAGTGTTAAGAACACTGTTTTTGCTATTCCACAAGACCTGGACTTAGTTTCAGCCTCTGTGTGGTGGCTCAAAACAATCTATAACTGCAGTCTCTTCTTCTGACCACCAAGGACAGAAGGCATGTATGTGTATGTGCTATACACACATACATGAACAAAAGAAAGAAAGAACAACTATACTCAAACACAATAATAAATAAATCTTTTTAAATTAAAAAAATAGGATTACATTTTTTTTTTTAACAATTATCCCTAGGAGACCGAAATTAAAACCTTTTTTCTCAATGGAGCATGCCCATTGTAACACCATCGAATCCTTTTGAGAAAGCAATTTTCTATGCTGATTGTTTATATCTCACTGAGACTACAACTGTGGGAAGTACAAAATCATATTCCCTACAAGACTGAATCTACAGAGGAAGCTAGAAACACTCCTTCTTGGTTATTGTACAGGGGCATGGGTCTGAATTATCTGGAATAATTATTATAGCATAGATATATGGAACCATTCAACATCCATGATTTTGTTTTGTGTTCCACAACTGGATCTATGAATACACACACGATGTTTGGCATACACTGGAGAAGAAATAGATGGAGCTTCAGCACTTTTGAAGCTTCCCGTGCTTTAAAGGAACATGATGTAGGATGCTTCATTTTTTGCCTGAGGAAATGAAGACAAATGAAAGGGCCGAATGAAAAAAAAAAGTCGAAATATATTTTATAGCCATGTATAAATTCAAACATGAAAGCAGTTACTCACTCATATTAAAGGCTGAAAAAGTCCTCTGGCCTGGCATTAGAAGAAGAAATTGTATGTCTTAATTATCTTGTGGGCCTTATTAAAACTGGAAGCCGGTTCCTCTCTGCCATGTGTGCTGAGAACCATTTCTCACAGCCCAATAAATAATAATGGCATAATCATTGAGAGATGGGCACTTAGAAGTTTCATGAGAAAAGATCCCAGGGGAAAGGCTATCTATACTTAGGGACAGGAATTGACTCTCTCCGGCCAACAAGATTGGCTATGTGAACAGACCACATATTACATCTTTCAGAGAACTGGGAAGTTCAAATATTTGTGTTCCAGTTACATACCAGAAATAACAAAAATAGCTCAGGAATACTTGTATATTTTCTGAACTGTCTAATTGTATTGGAAGGTAAAAGAAATGTTAAGCTATTTCTATAATCAGACTGGTGATATGGAGAAGATGGGGGCTGGGTAAATGATTTCTTAGTCTTCATTTCAGATTAGAGAAACCAAGGATTATTAAGCATATTTCTTTTTTTCGTAGATGTGAAGAGAATAATAGAGGTATGAAGGAAAAATATCAGACTCCTCATGGTCACATTACTCATTGTACAGCATGTGCTTGTATAACAGAGACATTATATATTACATATCACTTATCCTTCAGCAATGGAAGGATGCTACTGGTGGGTCCTGTAAAAACATGTTTGTCCAATCCTCATATTTTTATAACAAATAAATAGTTCTATGTTTCTAAATGGGTGCAATGATAAGAAGGAAATAGCATCATAAGCAGCTGCTTAGGCATTTGATATGTTAGAAGCTAGCACACAATCAGCATGCTGATACTAAGTGACCACGGAAGGCCCACTTCCAGAGTAGCCACAGAGAGAGTTCAGTCAACCTGTGAATTGTAACAGGAAAAATTACACCTTTATTGTCACCTCAGATACAAAATATGTTTCCATGATGAATGTGGACATCAAACCACAGAAGAGATACATATTTTCATAATGAATAAATGACAGTTTTTGTGATATATTACAATATTACAGCAGCTAATAGACTCATCTAAATGTAATAGGTGCATAATAATAATTCATTGATAAAAGTCCTTTTGATAGTATCATGAATATCACTTAAAATTATACTTATGGAAATAAATTTCTTCACACTTTTAAGCTTTTTATCTCAAGTTTTTGATTAAATTCTGAGGTACTCTGTCAGCTCCATTAGATCGCCAAAGCTCTCATAATATAAAAACATTTGCAAACTCCAGTTAATAACAACTCTTAAGTTTAGCTATTATTTACGATTAATTTTTATATCCAGCTATGTATCTCTGAAATTAGTTAACAATATTATCTTCTTAATTGAAGATATGAATATTACAAACATAGTTTCTATTGTAGCTTTCATTGGAAACAGATTAAATGTGCATTTCTTGCAGCAAATTTATTATTTCTACTTCTAAGATAAATATAATGTAGGCTTCCCAGTGAGATGATCATTATTTTTAAATAACAAATCAAGTATCATGAAAAAAGATTTCAATGTGTGCTTTAAAAGCTATGGATTTATTTATACTTATTTTGTAACTTTACTATTGATAATGACCTGATGAAGTAACGGAGTTATAAAATACTATGCTTAAATGTGAAAAAAGTACAAATTTTATTTAATTTATGTCTGATGTTGAATTATTCTTACCCATAGATGGTAAACTATCTTAATGTAGGATAGTTGCAGGCTGTTATTTTGATTCAGGATTTATTATTTTCTTACTTAGAAAAATAATAAAGGTGACTAGGGAATTGTTGAGATGAATTACGAGTTAGTCTTAGCCAATAATAGATAGAATGTTATGAGTTTAAAAACAACAATTGCCTTAAAAATTAAGAACAAACTCAAGCACTGGCTCTGCTCTGATTAATAGTTGTCTCATCTTGGCATATGTTTATCTAGGTATGTGGAGAACAAATGCCATGGCCTGGGGATTATATCCAATGGCACAAACCAAAATAGAATGCCCAAGTGAAGCAACACTCATAGCACGCTGCTCACTTCAGACTCCTGGCTGTGAGGAAAAGGTGGGTCTCACATAATTTCCCTGGGCATTTATTACTCATGGAGTAAGGTGAGGGCTTTAGCTGTCTTCTGTGGTTGCTGATGATATTCTAAACATGTAGTAGCTGTGACAATGGTGGCCAAAGAATCACACACCATTACATCATATATCCATGATTATTTAAGACTCCTCAACCACAGTGTAAGTTACAAGCAATTATTTTTCTGTCTCCTCAATGTAATTACACAGTAATCTTTAGGGAGTAATTCTAACTGCCAGAATAATTCTTCACTGAGTTATGTAGCTCTCAGTGACTACATGAGAGTTCATGCATCCTTTAAGACAATATGTTGGTGGTCTCTCTCTGTGAGCACCCAGTGCCTGAGTGTGAATGGTTTTTTCTATAGATTTATTTCCAACCCAGATGCTGAGCCACCAAGCAAACTGTCTAATATCCTAATCTCGGCTGAGATTCATTTCCTATCCTTACATTAAGAAATATCTGTGAAGAAAAAGGAAGCAATACTTTTTGAAGATTTGTTTATTTTTTATGTTGTGTATGAGTGCTTGCCTACACATGTATATTTGTACCACCTGTGTCCTGATGCCCATGAAGACCAGATGTGGGCATCAGATGTCTTGGAGATATTCAGATGGTTGTGAAGTTCATCTGGGTGCAGGGCACTGAATCTAGATCCTTTGTATAAGCAGCTGTGCTCTTAATTGTTGAGAGTCTTTCTAGACTTGAAGCAAAACTTTCAGTGATAGAAATATTCTAGAGAAGTCAAGAATCTTATTTGCCACTTTTAGGATACATATATCTAATAAAAGTCCAGAGTAAAACTTGCAAAGTTTTATATTAGTATGTGTACTTAAAGGAAACAGTTATTTCATTTACCATGACAAACTTGAATGAATACTGCAAGTTTATTTTTTAACAAGGCACACTCAACCATGAATATATCATGTTAAGGACATAAGCTGATGCTAATAAACCTAGAAAGGAACAGTTTTTTGTTTATGCGCTTATCAGATGCTGTGTAAGTGACTTTTCTGTTGCTATGATAAAACACCATGACCATGGTATCCTATGAAAGAAAGACTCTACTGGGATGTATGGTTTGTCCACAGCAGCCAGAGCAGGCAGCAGGCAGCAGGTAGCAGGCAGCAGGTAGCAAGCAGCAGGCAGCAGGCAGCAGGCAGCAGGCAGCAGGCAGCAGGCACCAGGCAGCAGGCAGCAGGCACCAGGCACCAGGCACCAGGCACCAAGCCACAGGTATGGTTACTGGAACAGCAAACTGAGAGCTCACATCTTGAACCACAAGCACAAAGCAGGGAGAATGACTTGAATGTGATATGTCTTTAAGTTCACAAAACCAGCCTTCAGTGCTCAAATCAGGAGACTATGGGAGACATTTCTCTTTCAAAGGACTACAGTTGCTTTCTGAGACAGTCTGTAGAGTGTCAAGAGTATGTCCAAGTGGAAGACGGGGAAGTTTTGAGAGACCTTGTTTTAATGCTTGGGCAATCTGATACATCAGGGAGCAAGAATGAAATGTGTGAGAGTCCTTTGCCGTGTTTCCCTGGCCAATGTCCCGATGACAGAGCCACTGTTTTTACTGACATTCTTTACTTGGTTATATATGCAGGTCCATGGATGCTGATGTGCAAGTGTGGGTCTTCATCCTTCTTGTGGGATGTGTTTTTCACTCATTCTTGTCAAGTCAAATGAATTTGTTTGTAGAGAGGTCTTCCAACTGGGGATTGTTTGGGAATTAGAACTAGACTATGATTGCAAATTGAGTCATGTAAGCAAAAGGAAAAATTCTTCCTTGATTAGCTTCAAATGTGAGTTTCATGTATGTCATTACATGTTCGTTGCAGGGCTTCCATGTGGATGTGAATTTCTGGAAATATTCTTAGGTGAATAAAATGAGTATTTCACACATTTTAAAACCAGTCTTTTCCCCAAAGAAGGATGTTTTAAAAACAGGTGTGTGTCTGTGTGTGCGTGGTGGTGGTGGTGGGGGGGTAGGAAGATGAGTGGATCAACAGACATGTAAATACAATTAAGTGTTTTTCTTTAGTTTCATCACAGGTACATGTCTTCTAAATTGGCTACTTTCTTCTAAGCGTGCTATGTATTCATACACAGTATCAACTATTTATCTGTGAATTACATATTGTTTAATCTTAGGAAAGATTATCAGAGAATTCTCTAAAATACATGATGATTCAATATATATACTAGTATTTCATGCCTTTAAATGTTAGCTGTTCTCAATCAAAGATTGTCATTCATTTGTCTTTAATTTCTTGTAATGAGATGATTTTATTAACCATAAAGTCATTGCCTATAGAGCTTGTCTTGCTGTTTTCTATTATAACTTCTTTTGTCTCATTTTAGGTTCATCACAATGACATACAAAGGTAGAATGTGAGCTAGAGACATACTTTGTGACTAAGGGAAAGTTGGATTATGTATTTTTGACTTGGATGTTAAGTTTGACTTTCAGTTAGACATCATTTGGAGGTTTGAAGAATACTTTTGAGATTCACACCTCTGCTTCTTTGCCTGCATGCATATCTAAGCACAATATGCATGCTTGGTGCCTGAAGAAGCTAGAGACATTGTCAGATCTCCTGAGACTGGAATTATAAACAGTTGCAAGGTGCCACCTTGGGGCTGGGTATTGAACCTGGGTCCTCTGGAAAAATCATCCAGTGCTCTTGACCACTGAACCATCTCTCCCACCCTCATGTCTTCTTTAATGTGAATACAACTTCAGGGATCTCCAGCTAAATAAATTCGTGATTCAGACAATGCTGCTTTTGTGTTGCATTGCATGTAAAGGTTAATGTGACCCCTTTCATAAAGGAATTCAAGTATGTTCTAATTAGATAAGCTTTCTACTTAGATGGATATCATGAAGAACTGAGTTAAATGCAATATTTTCTGCTTGCAGTTATATTATTCTCTAGTTTAATTTGTAGAAGTTATCAAATTGTCAACAGAAAAAGATATTTTAAGTAGTTGCTTATTACCAGTACTAAAACTAGACCTCTACAGTTTTACTATAGTCAAAGGTTTTATCAGCTTACCTACTGTATATGCATTCAAACTTTTATTAAATAATTTCAGTCATAGTACATTTAATTTAATGTACTTTATATTCTTATCTTAAATGTGCAGGGTATTAGGTTTGCATTTGTCATGGTTTTTAGTACTCACTTGCCATTTCAAAGGTCTGAGAACATGATGAGGGTTTTGGGTTAGTTTCCGTAACTGTGACCTGGAATAATAATAAATCAACTGAAGCTATCTCATACAGACACTAAGAGTCAGGGGCATGTTTCTTAACTCAGGTATGTAGGGGAAGATATATAGTGTGATGGAAAGAAAACTCACGCCTGAGAGACCCAGGATCTCAGGGCCAGTGGTTCCTTATAGGATACACCAGCCACACACGGATACATAGTTCTTGAAATATGGCCAGTTTGAATTGAAGTGCCACTGAAATGATCTTGAAGAGTTGGCATAAACTCAGAATGTAAGCTAACTCATTAGTAATTTTTTAAAATGTAATAACTGCTGGAACAACATTTTCTACACATCAACATTAGTAGAACCTAGTATAAAAAGGTAACTCATATGATTGTGGTTACTTTCTTTTTACCTGGATGACTGAAAAATCATGCATGCTATCTTCTTCCTCATTCTCCTTGTCCTCCTCCTGCTCTTCCTCCTCTTCATATTGGACAACACAGGTTTGGAAGTTAAGAGGTTGGTTTTACTGCAAGTGCTTCATTCTCCTGCCAGCGCTGTTTGGCTCTGGATGAGACATTTGGTCATGAAAGTCCTCAGTTTCTTCATCTGTGAAGTGGGGATAATAACACTTCTCACTTGCTGACGTCATAGGGAGTTCCTATAAGAATTAATGACCCAGAGCTTGTAAAAGGCCAAGTTCTTTGAATCGTCTATAGTGAAACTAATTTTTTTCCTTTTAATTTCCCTAGGGACTGGACTATGTGGATAAACAAATAGAGGGCATGGGAAAACACCCACACACGCACATACTTTTGCCCAATTTTCCCTTTGGCAAGTTTATAGTGGCTACAAACAACAGAAGGAAAAAGACATCAGCTCAAAACTGCCAAACACACTGTCGTCAGGCTCAGCTGAATTTTGCAGGGCCTAAGAATCTACACCACCAGCTATAGAGGGATCCATGACTCCAGATACAGATGTAGCAGAGGACAGCTTTGTCTAAAGGCAATGGGAGGGGAGCCCTTGGTCCTGGGGAAGTTTGATGCCCCAGTGTAGGAATGCTGGAGTGGTGGGGTGGGAAAGAGTGGGTGGGTGAGAAGTACCCTTATACATGCAAAGGGTTAATTAGAGCCGTGCTAACTCCTGCTCCCCAAACTTGATACTTTTATTCCCTTTGCTTTTTCTTTTCTCTCCCCTCCTCCCTTTCTTCTTCAACATGGAGCATTATGTTGTCAAATGGACCCAGGTTCTTCCTGTAATACAGGAAACACAGAGTGTTTTCATCCTCTCAAGCCCCAGCCTCCTGACCACTGGAGCCCGTGCACTCATGCTAAGGGCTCTAGGTTTTCCTGTTGTGCTGGAAGTCTTGTTTGATGTCTAAATATGAAGCTACTGTAACCCTTGCAAGCCAAAGCCTGAATCTATATCCGTGATTGTCATATCCTTTATTAGGAGGCACACATACACACTTGCAACATTGTAATATGCTTATTTTGGGATCAAGTCGATGTCAGCTATTATATTTATGCATTTATCATAGGCATATGGCTAGAATTTCTTTCTGAGGATGTCAGCATGGGAGGTCAGGGGGCATTACATATGTATGTGTGTATGTAATGGGAGAGGTATTTTTAATATTAAGCTAGAATAATAACTTGAAGTCATACAGCTAGGCTGTGATAATTATATGTTCTGGCCAAATTGCTAAGAAGTAATTTGGGTTCACAGCTATCTAGCTGGCCTAGAAGTCCCATTTTGCAAATAAAAACCCCAAAGCCTACAGAAGTTAAGTGAGCTACACGGGTTCCTGAGAGCACAGACATGAGGTGCAATGCTGGATTTATATTGGGAAGAAAGTATTAGTCATTTAAGCACATTAGGGAGCAGTGATTTTAAACTGGAAAGGGTAGCTATTGGCTGAATCCATCCTTTGTTTACACCTTGGTCTTAAAAGTGTCTTAGAGCAGTTAAAATGGAGCCAGTGTCTTACTGAACAGGAAGCCATGGAACTTAAGCAGTCCCCCTGGGTACCTCGGTACTGGGGAAGACTGGAAGCCCAGAGCTTCACCAGCATGCTTCTAGAAACACAAACTGCTCTGCATGACAAGCTGAGCCAGGGGGAATGGCCAAGCCTTAAGGAGGAGGCCTAGGTCACTGCCATTGTCAGAGGACAATCATAGTGAAGTGAAAAAATTCCAGAATGCCACATCAAATGAGCCACAAAAGTGACAAAGACATAAACCTATTTGCTCCCTGGCATTCCAACATGGTGGCTTCTGCAAACGGCAGAATCCAGAGAGGACAGAGAACATGAGTCAGGATCTGTCTGTGAGGGAAGCAGCCAAGGTGTGTGCTAAGTTGAATAGGATAAAAGAGAAAAGAACAGAAATCCCTGATTCTGTGATGATGTTGGCGACGCCAGCACTAATTGATGCACATAAATGTGAAAGGCATTTTTGACAGTGTGCTCGTCAGCAAGCAAACAGTAGCAGCTTCTCTATGCATTTTAAAGAAACACCCGGAATAAGTGGTGGTTTGGAATACAGTTTGAAAAGCTTTCCTCGAGGATCAATCACTACAGATGGTTCTGGAATATACATAGGGTAACATATGTGCAGCTAAGTGTCGATGCAGGCCAGTGATGGAGATAGTTCTTGATAAGTGAACAGATTTATTAGAAATATACTGCATAGAGTACAGCCTTTCTTTCTTCTCCTTCCGGGTTACCTGACACTGATCAGTAAATTCTGACCATGATGGGAGAAGGAACACTCACACATCTCTAGTCGTCTTTCTGATATTGAGAGCAACAGACCCAGTGAATCTATGATGTCAGTAGAGAACTATCAGGAAATAGAAACTTCATAGAATTCTTTCATTTTTTTAAATGGAAAAAGGACAACTTTATTTAAAGAACTGGTTTTATTTGGAGAATGTTTTATTATCCCCCTTCCATTAATTAAGTTATTTATTCATTTTACATCCCAATAGCAATGCATCTTCCAGTACCCCCCGACACAGCTCCTCCTTTGGAGAAGGAGGAGGAGCCCCCTCAGGTACCAACCTGCCCTGGTACCTCAAGTCTCTGCAGGACTAGGTGAATCCTCTCCTACTGAGGCCAGGAGGCATTCATTCAAACAAGTGAATTTAAGATAATTCAGTTTTTGTTCTTGATTGCTTGTACTCTTTGGGTTGTTAATCAACTAAATACTTAAAAGATTGGCAAGGGAAATGAGGTGTAGGAAGTGTTAGAAAGAGCAATAGAGGCCATTAAGGACATACACTCAGTGTGGACAGGAGTGATCGCTTAGCAGTAAAGAGTTCCTGCAAAGCACCCACGTTTAGTCCCAGCACCTATACTTACAAGCAAACTTCAGACTAATAACCTTAAAGATAATAAAAATAAACCTTAAAAAAAACCACTACTTAAAACTTACACATTAGACAGCTATAACCATTTGCAAAATCTTGTACTGGCAATCTGTTGGATGCCCTTTAAACCCTTGTTTTGTATGCACAAATATGCTCTTCTGAAAATATAAATAATTAAATTTCCCCAATTAAATTAGCTCCTCCTAACATGCTATTAGGATAGTGTTTTCTCATTCTTCTAGATTGAAGTCTTGCATTTATAAACACCTTTTCTTTATACTTAAAAGACATCCATTATTTAAATGCTATCTGTATAAATGTAAAATATTTTTATTACGTTTGAGAGAGAACAAATTTATTTCCAGTATGACTATTATCATAAATTTCTTTTATTAAGAAGACATTTATATGAAATTTGTTTTTAATATAACAGAGAGCAGTGGTAGGTAAATTTTAGAAAATTGTCATTTTATTTGCTTCTATAGAATTATGAAACATGGCTTAATCTCCTGGAAAGTTGAGACTTTTTGACCTTTTGTGGCAGAGGATTGTGTCATCTGTCATCAATGGGAGAGGAGGCCTTTGGTCCTGTGGAGGCTTGATGCCCCAGATGAGGAGATGCTAGGGCAGTGAGGCCAGAGTGGGTGAATGGGTAGAGGAGCACTCTCTTAGAGGCAAAAAGGATGGAGGATGGGATGGAGGAGTTTGTGGAGGGGAGAACAGGAATGGGGACAACATTTGAAATGTAAATAAATAAAACAACTAATTAAAACAAAACAAGAAAAGGGGGCTAGGAGACGGCTCAGTGGTTAAGAGCACTGACTGGTTTTCCAAAAGGCCTGACTTTCATTCCTGGTTTCTACATGGAAGCTCACAACTGTCTGTAATTTCAGACAAATACCAGGAGATTTGATGCCCTTTTCCAAGGTATCAGACATTCACATATATGTAGCCATGTTTAGGCATACATGTGGGCAAAAAAAAATTCACATGTAAATAATAAATAAAAGTTACAAGATAATATATAAATTAACTTAATCTGAATTGTTTTCCTAGAAAATCCAATCAAAATAATGTACTTTTAAAAAGTGTTTACAATAGCCAAACCTTAAATATCTCTTAATTTCGCTCTTCTGATTTCTCATTTCTGCCTGCTGTAAATCAATTCTGATCAATACAAACATAAACAATGTTCATATTAGTGTGAATATGTTATATGCCTAATTGTTATACAATATGAATTTATTAAATGCTTTCTCATGGTCATCTCTATGTTGAGTCATTAAAAGATGATTTAATCAGCCATGGCTTGATCAGAACTAAATAACCTATAGAAATGTGCTCTGTGACACAGAGAAAAGAGAGGTATAGGACCAGATCTGTTCCAAGCTTTGAATATAAGCTGTGAACTCTCACTAGTTCTGCTTGCTAATTTGGGCCTATTGATTCCTTCATTCAACACTGACAGTTACCACTAATCAAGCCTGTTCTTGGACCTTGTATATAAAGTAGTCTTGTGATGAATTGTTTTAATGGGAACAACATGTAAACAAAATAATTAAGCTTAATTGTTTTAGGGTCTTTCCACTTCAAGTTAGTGATCCTCAAGAAAAATCCTAAACCTCATCCTACAGTGAGCAACCTGAACTGTTGCAATCCATATTAGATCTATAGGTAATTGTCTATTAGTCACTAAAGTTTGTGACTACTGCTAGAAATGCTGTAAAGTTGAGTTAATTTTGTTTAAACTTATTTTGTAATTGGGTGATAAAGCTTGGCCCCAGATGACCTCCATATATACCATACTCTATTCTAACATTCTAACTTTGTGCATAAACAAACTATAAACTAGTTAAGAGCATGCACCCTTGTTCTCAAGCAACTGAATTCTCACTAACACTCAGCTAATACTGGGTTGAAGCCTGCCAAAATAGGCACACATGATGCAAAGATGCAACTATACCAAGACATAATCTCTGCACATCATTTTTTGTTTTCTGCTAATAAATATAGTTTACCATACTGAAGGTGGATCTTGTGAGGCATCTACATTTTGAAATTCTGTACCATTTGAGAACTGTTCTTGCTCAAGTAAACTATGTTAAATTTAAGTAGCCTAAGGTTTATTTTCCTCAATAGTGCTTCCAGATTTCAATTTCTTTTAGTTCTTACAAAGTCCTCCATGCAGTTGGATTGGCGAGACCAGCATTCAGATGATTTAGCACTTGGATACACACACAGAAACATCATGTATACCTTAGTTGTGGGGCATAATAATAGACACTATGATTCTTGGACTCAATTATTTACTGTATGCATAAAGTTTTAATGTAAAGGTAATACAGATGCACCCATATTAATAACTTCCCTGAGTTATGCTAATGACTTTCCCACTTTGAAATAACAAGCAGTCACATACCAAAAAATGTAAGAAGTGGCTTTCATTTGCTTTTAATGATTATGTGTTAGAAAATGGATAATGTTTCTATGTTTTTAAACTTTGTAAAAATAAAATTGTCTTAGAGGCAGACTTGAAACTCTGCCCACATTGATACTGTACCTCAGTGGATTTCTATCAAATGCATGCTTATTATCAATACTTATTGTAAAATATGCACAAGATGCTTGATTTAAATGCATATTTATTTGTGTAATTACTAGCATTTTCTTTGCATCTTTCAAAAACTATATTCTATGGGAGAACAACTAACTGCTCTGAGTAGGCTTTGGTATCTTTGTATGTATATACATGTGTATGTCTATGTGTGAATATGTGTGTATGTGTAGGTGTGCATGTGTTTATGTGTGTATATGCATTCATATATGCATGTATGTATAAATGGAAAATATATGTAATGTGTGCATTTATGTGTATATGTTTGTGTATATGTGTGTGTGCATGTATATTTGTGTGGGAGATACAGCCCAGAATCTCCCATATACTATTTAGCAGCTTTACATTGCTAGCCTTGCAGAGTACTTTTAAACCATATATATTTGAAGGGAAAAATTAACTCATCTGTTTCTGATTTCTTTCCACAAACCTAATAAAAGTACCATTTTAAAGAGCCATTTTATATCCTCTGAAATCCTTTGAGAATTTTTAAATGAGAAAGTTAAAAAGACCTTTGAACCGAATATCGATAGTAAATAAAACATAAATATTAGGTTCTGTACTTTGGATCTTAGAAATCAGGGTATCACTAACATCTAAGTACAAGGCAGGGGCTTTGGTGGGGCTGGGGTTGGAAAAGCCTCTTTTCCAGCTTCCAGAGAATGCCTAGGTATTGCCTCATCATTGTGTATAGCATTCACAGTAGATATTTTAAAGCAAAGTTCTCTGTCACTACAGCATCAAGTTTATTGTTGGTTTTCAATGGGAGCATTACTTCTTTTCTAAATTTTCTGGAAAATGTTTATAATAAAATTTCTAAAAAGTCACACACACATACATGGGCGCGCGCGCACACACACACACACACACACACACACACACATACACACACACCCTTCTGTGTTCCTATTTTGAAACTTAACTTCTTACAAAGAGATGGACATAAAAGTGTTGAACTACTGGCATATAAAAGGCATATCTAAAATTCTTAAATTTACAATGTTATGGAGAATATGGATAAAAAGGCAGATTAATACCTTGTTTTTCTGAAGTACTGCAGATGAATTTTGTCATTGCAATGATGGTGATAATTAGGGATGTGACTTAATTGTGAGAAGGCTAAACTTGTCATTGAAGGATGTGCTGTTTCTTGGCCTGTCACCACAGTATTACATGTTCAAGCTGCACAAGTAGCTCGGAGGCCTATCACAATGAACATCCACCTATCAGAGTGAGCATCCACCATGCTTTCAACAGCACAGCTGTGTTAGATGTTAATCTCCTTCATGGAAGCATCTCAGAAAATTGACCAGTTTCATAGTGATGTTGGGCTGAAAACATGGAATTAGTTCATGGATCCCGGACTTAAGAAAGTCATTCTACATAAAGTCATCATTTTTGAATCACAAAATAAGATTTTATTAAATTGAAAGAACATTTCATGGATGATGTGTACAGTTTTATTTTTAATTAATTAGTTAATTTTTAAAACTTTTATTGAAAATGGAATCTTTTCTCATACAAAACATCCTGACCAGTGTATCTACTCTTCCCAGCTGCCTCCCCAACTCCCTTTCCCCCAGACCCACTCCCCTTCTGTTTCCTCTTCAGAAAAAATCAGGCCTCCACGATATGATAGCCAAACATGACAAAATAACAAACAATAAGTTGTAGGCAGCCGTGTTTAAGATAGCACCTGGGACAGTTGTAAAGTCGTATGACTAGCACCTGACAATGTAAGCAGCTGGCTTCCAGTGTGGCCAGCTCAGCTAAACTGGTAAACAAGTCCTTTGTGCATGCCTCGTGCCCCTCCCGAGCAGGCTTATGCTAATGAGGTATTGGTAGCTTAACCTATCCTGAGAGAACACATCACCCAGCCCGCCTTGGGAAGATATATAAGCAGCGCGTTTCTGCTGCTGGGGGTCCCTGTCCCTGTCCCAGTCCCCATCCATAAGTCAAGAGTCGTTCCTGCAATAAAGCTGACTGAGAAGGATCCGACCGTGTCGTGTCTTAATTGCTGGTCAAGGCAGATGCGACAATAAGTCAAGATAAAAGTCCTCTTATCAAGGATGGACAAGGCAACCCAATAAGAGGAAAAGGGTCTCAAGAGCAGGCAAAAGAGTCTGAGAAACACTCATACCCAGTTAGCAGTCCAACAAAATCATCAAGCTAATAGCCATAACATAAATGCAGACAACCTGGCGCAGATCCATGCAAATCCTGTGCTTGCTGTTTAAGTCTCTGTGAGCCCATATGTGCCCTACTTACTTGATTCATTGGGCCATGTTCTCCTGGTTTCCTCCACCCAACTTGGATTCCTACAATGTTTCTTCTGACTCTTCTATGGGATTTCCTGATCTCCAAGGGTTGGGACCCAATGGAGACCTTCTCTAATGTAGACTCTTATCTGCAGAATGTCTGGCTATGGGTCTCTGCCTCCACTCCAATATGCTGCAGGAAGAAGTTTCTCTGGTGACTACTAGACAAGGCATCAATCTATGATTATGGTAGAGTATCATTAAAAATCATTTCAATGATTTTGTTTTATACCAGCTGTGTTTGGTTCTGATTGGTACAGTGTTAAGCTGGACATCTGCTGCCATTTATACGTAAACTATACAGTGTATTAGAAAGTATCACTTCATATTTTAGTTTTGAGAAAAATTTTGACTTGTGGTCTAATATGCTTTTGGTAAATAAAACTACATTTTTACTTTCTAGAATAAAATTCTTTCTTAGAGCTTTAATAGTGGTCAACTTTCCAAAGCTCAGTGTGATGGGTGTATATGCACTCTAGTCATTTTCTTAGTTTAAATGTTGCTTTGTGAATGACATGTTTTGGTTAAAATGGTCATTGAAAATAGCATCACTCTCTCATCATTATTCATTATATTTCATTACCAGAAAGATAGTAAACAGCAAAATGACACACACACAACTGAGTCAATGCTGAGTTCAAGGTATAAATCAGCCACTATAGCTGATGCAAATATAATTTCTGGAAGTGTTTGATCGATTGACACATATACTTCATAGTTTTCCTCTGAGAATAAAGATAATTCATTTTTTAATTAAAAAATCTCCAGAAGTTTTATTAGCAGTAGTTGGCGATTAACAAAGACACACCATTAGTTGTGTCATAGAGAATCAGAGATTGGGGAATGTTAAGCCCTAAATGAAACATCTATTTCATATGGACTTCTTTCAAGGCTCAGAGATTGCTGTAGAAGAGGAGGCGTAACGAATGCAGTACAAAGGCCAAAGGATGTGAATGGCCACAAGGCATCAGTGGTTTTTGTACATAGAGGACAACTGTACATATGAATTGCCAACAGTTATGACAGCACACACAAGACCTATGCAACTCAAGCCAGACAAAATTCCATTAATCAAAAGAAGGTGGGCATGGAGTGCCACTCCAACTCTGGCAAGTATTGGCAATGGACAGCTGCTATGGGAGGTAGGGTCAGTTTTCTCTAAAAATATAGCTTTTGATATATGTTGACCAAGCTCCAGTAGAAGGCCACATACCAAAGAATGTATGGGTAGCACAAGTTGGACTTAATGGATCAAAAAGGACACAGATATGATTGGTTAGGGAGGGAGAATGGGATATAATAAAAACATATGAAGTTCTCAAAGAACTAATCAAAATACACAAAATCCCAATGATATGAATTCAGTCAAAGTGAATGAAATGAGGGGCAAAATTGCTGTCTGCATCTGGAAATTGGACATTTCCATGGAGGCCTGACTAACTACCTAGCTTTCTAGTTTTCCCAACAGGAGTGTGAATACAATCACATCCAAACTTGAAATTATATAGCAATCTCCATTTCATAAGTTCCCACAGCCAGCAGTGATCTCTGGTTCAATGTTCTCTCTCAGCGCAACAGAACTTTGGGTATTAGGGATATAGAACAGACTTCAAGATGGTTGAAGGTGTTTATGAAATACACAACTGTGGCTACAAATTTAATCATTTAAGCTTGTCCTCCAGTTTCTCTTATACAATAAAGGAAGTAGTCATGATAGTAGCAGATTTTTCTCTTTCTTTAAAGACTACAAATCTACTTCAAAAATAGTGTAAGAGTATTCACTTTGAACTATATTTAAAAATATTTTGACATTTATATCATAATATTAAAAGAGAATGAGAGCTTTTATGGTTTACATCTATACTTGCACTTCCATACAAATTGTCAGTTACATGAATTTAAAGCATGCTGGCATTGTCTAAAAATTACAACTTCATTTATAGAATTATGTTTTGGTTAAGTTTTTAATCATCCTACCACTATAAATTTAGGTGAAGGCTATGCTGGAAGGGAAGTTTGATCTTTCAAAAAAAGATGACTTAATGAAAAGTCTGGTCTCTGATAAATGAGATTGTATGAGAAAATTGATATTTTAAATTTAAGTGTGTGTGTGTGTGTGTGTGTGTGTGTGTGTGTGTCCTTTTTGATCCATTAAGTCCAACTTGTGCTACCCATACATTCTTTGGTATGTGGCCTTCTACTGGAGCTTGGTCAACATATATCAAAAGCTGCATTTTTAGAGAAAACTGACCCTACCTCCCATAGCAGCTGTGAACCACCATGTGGGTGCTGTGCTCTTAAACCAAGACTTCTGCAAAGATGGTAAACTCCTTAAGCATTAAGCCATGCTTGATAATTTGATTGAGTAATTATATGTTCAACTAGTATTTGAGCCAAAAATCATTAACTTTTACCATACTTGAGAAATTAATTCACTCAATATTGATTGAGTTCCAAGTACATGACAAGCACAGTTCTGAATGTTGGGCTACCCTTCTAAACAAATGTCACTGAGCTCCCCTGGTTTTAGTCCAAAAGAAGAGAAAGGGGAAACAAGACAAAAAGGACAAATGTAGAAGATAAAGCTTAGGTGAGAAAAATTAAGAAGGCAGGAACAATAGATCCTTTGAAAGACAGATTATAATATTACATAGGATGGTCAAGGGAGAACACTCAGAGAAGACACTTGAGTGAGAGCTTCAGGAAGGAAGGTAAGGGAGAAAATCTATTCACATAGAAGCAACTGGTGCAATATAGACCTATATTGGCAAAGCAGAGTGGAAAAGGGCAAGAAGGGCAGGATGTGGTGTGGGGGACATAGGTCATGGTCAGCCCTGAGAGGACTTTGACTCTTACTCTGAGTGGATGAAGCAGCCTTCAGAAGTTTCAAAAGAAAGCTGCTATTTTACTATTGGTGACTTTAAGCAATTACTATTATTGCAATGTTGAAATTGGACTGCATGTAAATAGGAGCAAGAGAAATAAAAATAGTTACGAAGCAACCACAACAATACTGATAAAAAGGAAAGTGGATGAGACTAATAAAAAGTATTGGTCAAGGCCTCAATAGCAAATATGTTGCTCATTAAAATTTTTGAGAACTGAAGATTTTTTAATACAAAGTTAATTTCAAAGTGTGGGTGGAGTATAGAAGCACAAGGGATGTTGGAGTAATCCAGGGTGAGTAAGGCTTGCTTTCCCCTTAGAGTCAAAGAATCAGAGAAGACGGTAGTTTCAGAACTTGATCGAAGGACAAAGTTATGTAGAGACATTCCCTAGAGATGAGAAGGGACACTGCCATCTCAGATGACCTCACAGAGTTATCCCAAACACTTGACACTATGACTTCAACAGTTTCCTCCTCCCATTCTAACTCCCATCATAGTCAGAGTCCCTACTGCCCAACCCAACCAAGAGCCAGAGGCAAGAGAATCATAATGATTGTCCCCTTTTCCTCCTGTTTTTTCTCTTTCCTTTCATCTGAATGAAAACCTTGTATCTTCTACACAAGTATATCAAACACATTTCAGGGCAGACTCTGTGCTCAAATAAACTCCATGAGTTTTTTCTATTTTTTGTTTGTTTTGTGTTCTTTCTATTTTAAAGAACATATTAGTTCTTTTTTTTTAATTTCATTTTTTTCTTGAACACTTTTTGAGAGAAAGAGAGAATATAAAGTTGGGTGGATAGGGAGATAGGGAGGATATGGGAGGAATTGGAGGAGGGGAAAATGAAAAATATTTAAATCAAATAGAAAAAGTATATATGTAAATATGGACCTATATCATACATCACAGATATGGCAGTCTTTGCTTCCAACCATGTACTGAGATTTGTAATCGTAATTGCCTCTGCTTATTTTCCTTAAACTTATTAACACCATACGTTAGTGTTCTTTATTACATAGAGTGATACTAAACTTTCCTTTTGGTAGATGTGGACCTAAGGTGATTTTGTCTTCTGAATGTTGTGACAGCTTTCCCCTTGTTAGTGATATTAGGTCAGAGATATATTAATATGTACTCCAGTAGATGCATATGTTCTTAAGGCAATCCTATTGTGTTTATTGTATAGTAACATCTTATTTCCTTCCAGGTGTTTAGGTATAGTCAATCACCCTGGATACTGGAGGGCCTACCTCCATTCTCTACGTATTGACCCACTGATGTAAAGACTCAAGCGACCAGGGTGCAATTTCAGTTTGTAATTCATTGTATCCTTGATCTGGTGTTTCTTGAATGCATTCTCTAAACACTAGGACTTCTAAACATAATGAGCCTTAAGTTGTGAGGAATGAGAAGAAAACATTTTCAAATGAGTTAGTATATATATTTAAGTATCATTCTATGTAATAAAGAACACTAACTTATGGCATTATCCAAGTATAATGGAAAAAAAAATATATATATACACACATATATATGTATGTATGTATGTGTATATAACTAAAGTTTATTTAAACTAAGTAACTAAGTTTAAATAAAATGCAAAGTGTGTTGTCTAGATGCCCAAGACACACTTAAACTATGATATAGCATTAAAGATTCAAGGTATTGATTTCAACTGTATTTAAAACTTTGTTATTCTTTCAGCTGGCCAGCTCCTGCTTTCATGAAGCCAACTACCTCTGTGTGACAGGCCATATGTTGATTTCATGGAAGAGGTCACATTGTCTTATTGTCTTTGCTGCAAGATGAGTGTTTTGTTGAAGGCAATGTTTTTCACAGTGTCATAGAAACAGATATGCCATGTAACAATTCCATAAATGCTAGTGAATGCAGTTCTGGAAGGCAGGCAAAGCAAATCAGCATCCTGAATATATGTCCATTCCACTGAGATTGTATTTCTTGCAGCAGGTGCCCATAGTTTAGAACATAGTGGATCCTTAGATTATTAGTATCTGTCTTTGCTGTTGACCATGCTTAGCATGTCAGTATCCAGGTATAATTTGGTGAGAAAAATCATAGCCTTATGTCTGTCTTCCAAATGTACCTATCTATCATCTAATAACAACATTCAAGTAGAAGTTGGTATCAGAAAAAGAATGCATATCTGTACCCTCGTGCCCTTAGACTCAGCAACTCTTTCATAGGTTAATCAATATTTTACTGGAACATAGGCTCCAGTAGAACAGAAGCTTATCCAAAGCCTTAATTATTTACACAATTTTTCCTTTGAGTCCATTTGAAATTGGCTATATGAGTAAATGATTCAATGCAGCACATTTATATTTTACTTTCAAAAACCAAAGAAATGTCCCAAACATTGTTTGTCTTATTAAAATGAGTAGACATCAGTTGAAAAATTTTGACCCTCATTTTAAAGAATATGAAGGTTTTCTTAGCCTTGGGACAAGGATTCCTATTTTAGTAGGAAAGGGAAGGAAATATTTACCTTGTTAAAACTACATACCAGATACTAAATACCATGTCAAATTACTGCAACAGATACCTTATATTTAATGCTCTGATATTTTTCATTGACATCGATTTGTTGATGTTGTGACAATCCAGATATGAATTAAATATTTGTATTGGAGTGCATCTCTGTATTTCATATGGTTTGATAGTTGCATACTTTTGGAACATTTTCAGAACTATTGTAGATTTTTTTTACCCCATTACCTTTTTTGGTATGAAATTTTAATGGTATTGAGAATATCAACAGTCTTAGCAATATTTATATCTAAAAAAAGTATCCTCACACCATGCCTTAGGATTTTAATTGAATGATGTCCTTGTCTTGGCATAGATGATTTTGTTGTGTTAAACATTTCCCTGACAAGGGAGCACTTCAGTCTTCATAATCTCAGCCTGTCTGCTTAGTGACCAAGAAAGATAAAGAATATTTTTGTATCTACCATAAGAGTGTTTAGATGCTTATGTGCTCTTAATTATATTTTAAACATAATTTTTGTTAAAAAATCTATTTAAGTTATAATTTTAAATTTTGTTTTCCATATTTTTATTCTTAGGGACATAAGAAGAAGAAAAGAGACTCTACAATTGTATGCACTAATGTTGGAACAGAGAGAGACAATGCAAAGCTTACTTCTCAATGCCTTGCCTTACATATATTCTACAGTCTACTTGAAAGAAAGTGATCTGGAAGCTCTGGATATCCCTTGTTCCCTTTCCTGACTTCATATCTATGCAACCCAACATTAGCTCTTTATTGTTATTAGTACTAGCTATCATCACTCAGTTTATCAATCAGCAAACAGCTTACATATTCAAAGCAGAGAAATGAAAGAAAGGGCCATATCCAAAGAAACTATTTATAAAAGCATAGATAGAAAATACAAAAACTCTAAATGGCAATTTAAAAAACTAACCTAATGTATAACTTATTGTTAAAATCAGCAGGTTCATTTTCCAGGTCAGAAGAACAGAGAGTAAGGTCTTCTAGAATCTAAAAAGTGTAATTTTATCAAGGTAGCTGAACTGTGAGAGAAACATGCTACATTACCTTAAGGAGACTATACAATAGGTATCCATTGGACAAAGAAACCATGCCTCTTTATAGAATTGGAAAAGAAATGCAATTTTTTCTTTAATTCTATAATAACTGTAGGACAATTTTAAGCTGTCATTCTTTACCAAGTAACAGTATTATATTTAATAAAAGTGACACAATTCTGTCCCTTCTATTTTAGGTTTTCATGTTAGTTTTTATTACTCAGAATGGGAGGTTTCAATTGAATATCACACAAGTGAAAAGGATGAAAAGATTTACATTTCCTGTAGTTTGGTTTTACAAGTATCAAGTTCAGCTCTCTTACTAAGAGACCATCCAAGTATCAAAGTTTTCCACTATTCTTCAGTGTGTAGAACTGAGGCAGAATCTCCTAGAAGACATTAAGACATCTGTTACTCATAAGGGACAATGCACACCCTTTGGTCCTTGCCATTACTCTCTCCTGCCTTATTTTATATTAACCTGAAAAAAAAAACCATATCTTGAATATCTGGCACATATGTCATGTGAGTTTTGAATGAATGAATGAATGAATGAATGAATAAATAAATAAATGGAAACAGAAATGAACTTGTTTCCCACAGCAGGTAATGTTAAGATCTGTTTCCCAGAAGCTATGGTCGTCTATGTTTCAGCTCTTAGTCAAGAAAAAGGATCCATTTAAAGATATGTGTGGACAAGCAGAAGATGCTGCCTACTGTCTTTGTTATATGTCTAAGAGCAGCTGTACCTCTAGTATCTGGTTTAATGAAGTTTTCTAGAAGACACTTTTTTTCCCCTACCAAAATAGCTAATTAGATAATGTTTATTTATTTTTTGCTTGTTGCATTGAGGCAGTATGGTGACATACCTGTATTTATACCAGTTTTGGTTTTGATTTTTTTTTAAGCCTTGCAATATCATTTGAAGTAAATGCTTTTTAGATGAGGAAACAAAGTCATAGAAAGTTTAAATAACTTACTAAAATACATAAAACTAGTGAATCATCTAGACATAAATTTAGAAAAGCATCACTCTGATTATAACAAGATTCATGAAAGCAGTCATTTCCTTATATCTTTGTGTTCTTTTGATGTACCTTGTACAGTTTATTCCAGAAATGCATTTACTGCCACCAGTTCAAGGAACTTCGTTGTCGAGCTTGTATAATTTGCCTGACAAATGCAAATGGAAGTGGACCATTAAGATGCTTCTCAAAGTAAGAATCACTAGTGTTAACTAAGAACAAAATAAAACTACCTCATGTTTCCATTCAGTGAGTCTGATGGCTTAGTCTAAATTGCTTTCCTTCTGCCATGAAATCACACAGGCTCCTTTCCTATCTCTTCTCACAATGCACATTTTTCAGTTGTGTGGTCTTAAGGAGCAGGCAGGTATGTTTCCATTGGAGACATCTTTGGAGAAAATTCTCTTGGTACGTCCCTTAATCTTTATATTCTTCGAGGCAGCCATGAGAAAACTAGGGCCATCCTAAGCAACATGAGGCATCTGGCTGCATTCTGATAACTATTTCCACTGTGAGAAATTCCAGTTGATGTGCCAACAACTGGAAACATCAGATGAGGGTGGGAAAAGACTTAGAGGGTGAAAATATCTTTTTTAAGAGTGTAAAATAAGACGTGTTTCGTTGTTAAGGGTCAGCAGCATAGATCTGAAAATGCATCCTTGCTGCAGAACTGAGAACACTTTTGATAAATGGCTCTCCTTTTAATTTCTACTCAATTCAAAGAGTTCTGGGTTTAAAAAAAAAAAAATCTATGGAAGGAAATTCATGCAGGAAAGAGGGTGGGGATGGAAAATAAAGGTTCAGGCTTAACTCCCAGTCTATGGATAAGAAGGAATTTGAATATTAATTCACAACATTGAGAATGAAATGCTTTGACCAGCAACCTTAAGAGTTGGCAGCTGGCTGGGAACTGATAAGGAATGCTGGGTGGGGGGGCAGGTCCTGGGAGGGACTTGTTCCCAGGCAGGCCTCTCATCTCTGGCTGGCACTAGAAAGAATTACAAAGCATGATTCAGAATCTAATTTTGTCAGCTGGTGATTGGCTCCCACGAGGCTCTCGCCTCACAATGTTCTATTAAGTAATGGGAATTGGGTTGTGTTCTTGTTCTCTGCTGCATGGCTGCCACTCCATTTTCCTTCACAGCTTTGCCCATGTCACCAGCATGCCCATAGGTGTGCTGCTGCTTACCCTTGCACTCCAAAAGGCCTCTGTAAATATCTCAGCAATGACTGGATGTGAAGCAACTGGAATGGTAGCATCACAATGATTTTTAAATTTTTTTATTTTAATTGTTTGACTCAATTGTACTGAGCATAATATTACCTTGTCAGGATTGGCAAATGCCAGATGTGAAAAAGGGACATTTAAATTAAACCCATCCACTTACTTACTGTAATGTATTTGATGGGGTTTTACACATAGGCTTTTATCATGGGTTAACCTCCATATAGAGAGGCCAAGTAAACACAAAGCATGAGAAATCATTTGGTTTACGTTAACATCACAGAACAGGACTGAATGAAAACTGACTGTAACACACTTTTCTTGTGTGTGTGAATGAAGGCCTGATACCTGTCAAACCATCTGTTTATCCTGTATAAAATGATGGATATCATCAGTGATGAAACTCAGTTTTTTAAAGCTAGTAATTTGCACATCTACAAAAGGTGGCATTATGTGTTCAGAGGACCTAAAATATGGGTTTCATTATCCTCTTACATAACTCAACAGGAGTTAATTTCTCAGAGAGTTGTGAAACAGGACCTCTGTTTTAAGACTTTTGGAACTTCGTTGTTTTCTCTGGGTTCCAGAATGTACAGAAAATATAATTAATGAGCATGGGCAATGTGTGCACTGGACAGAATTTTAGGCTGAAAATAAAACACTTCTAAGAATATATATTTCTTGTCAAAATTAAATCACAAGATTCATTCTTGTCCACTGAAGCAATTTCCCTGAGAGAATTTTTGAGGACTCCCCAGTATAAACATTTCCAATCTTATCTTTTAGCCATTCTTTCCTGGTCTCCAAGTGATGGTTGTTTCAGGTAGGAAATGCCAGGCACTTATTGAAGAAAAAAATATCATATGGGCATCAGAAGACACTGTTCTATTTCTGGATAGACATCAATTAAGAAAGCGAGTATGGACCATTCTCTGGACCAATCTCTTCATTGCACACATAGGAGGACTAGGTGGTTCATAAGGCAATCTCCTCGCAGACAGCTTACAGTGATGGTTCAGTGATGAGTTTCTTCAAGCTTGTATTTGATTCATTTAAGATTTCTCAATTTTCCACAGTACCCAGCACTCTAGTTTTTTCTGAGTGTGTGTGTGTGTGTTTACACTTGAATATCAGTTAGCTCTCATCACATGAGAAACTGCATTAAATTTTATGCTTAATTGACTTAAATATAGGCTTAGTGACTACAGATTAACTCAACATAGTAAGGTCAGTAATTTGATGAACATAGTTGGACAAACCTGTTGATCTTGCCTGGGCTCATTTAGTTTTGGTCAACTGTCATTTAGTAAGGTAGCAGTAATTTTGAACCTGGACATCTGTCATCTAGGACAACAGACATTTCTAAGCGAACCCATCCTTCAGCAAATAGCTTTATCAACCTGTTACAGCTATGGCCTCTTGCTATTGCTGTGATAATTGAGCTGCACCACTTCTGTTATATTCTTTTACTCAAGGCAACTGATAAAGATGAACTGAGAGCCATTGTGTGGAAATAGACTCCAGCTCAGGAAAGGACAATTAAATAGTATTTTTATTTTTTTCAATTCACTACTATCTGTTTGTAAGCATTTATTCTTGAAGTATTTTCTTATGTAACCTTAAATTCATTCCCAGATGTTTAAAACGGAATGCAAACTTACACAGAATAAAAACATGGACAATTCTATACAAGGAGTGTGACTATCGTGCTTAGCAATCTGTCTCAAAATATAATCATTTCAAAGAAATACTGGCAAGTGAATGTCAAACTGACCACAATTCCCCAGACATTTGGACACTTCTACCCTCACTGATTGGATCTTTGTGCAATCAACTCCTGGAAGCTTCCAAATATAAATTATGTTCTTGTTATGTAACGACCATTTTATGCAATGGTGGTCAGCATGAAGATAAGGGATGTTGACCCATACAATGTAAACTTACATGTTCTTACATGACTCCAAAGACAAAGCAAAACATGGACCATTTTCAAGGCTTGAAATAAATTTCTAGACTCTTTGGCTTTTCTCTAACTGCTCATAGTCTGAAGTGGTGATTTTGGAGAAATTCTCTTTAGGTAGGAAAGTTGACTGTCTCCTTTTTGCACATATGAGTAGTCCAGAGAAGCCATGAATGTTCTGTGGGAAATAAGCTCAGAAAAAAAATAAGGACTACATAGTAAAATAAAGTAGAAAAAGAATGTGTGAAACAAGATGAAGAGACCCACAAATACCTGGAATGGTATAGTTACTAGTAGGTAATACCATTCAAATTAAAGCACAAGATGATTCTTACCTCCTCCACTGCCCATAATGAAAACTACATTATCACTGAATGGAATTGAGCATATTAGTGTTTTCTAGAGATGAGATCTAGGAAGGTGTGTTTTAACATCCTCTCCAGAGTGTTATGACATCATTCAAATGAGGATTTCTGCTTACACAGAGGCCTGGGAGTTATTTCAGGGTTTTGGAAAAAGAGCTGACAAATAAAATGAAATGAAGAATTTTATTCAAAATAGTATTACAATATCTAAGACGTTGGGCTCTATGAAATGCACACATAGGTGTGGCTTGCCCTCTGCTCCGTCCCGAGGAATAAAAGGCAAGCTACAACCGTGTTCTTCTTAAAGCAGCTTTATTCAGGTTCCTTGTTACAGCATGCTTGTTTCTACCTTCTTCTTCCTCCAGCCCCTTGAATGCCCTCCTTCTTCTCCTTTAATCCTCCTGGCTACTGCCCTCTCAGTCCCTTATATACATTGCCTTAATCCCATCAGCAGCTACCACGCTGTCACTGTTAATTGGCTGTTCCTGTGATACGAGGTGGGCTAATCAAGTAGCCACACCTGAAGCACGAACCTTCTCTCTACAATGAGCCACAGCCACAGTGCCTACTCAAGCTAGCTGGCTACATGCCAACCGCCATCCTGACGGCGGGGAGAACCGCTTCCTACACATAGGAAGGGAAATTACAGAATATAGGTAAATGGACAAGGGTCTTTATTCCAAATTTGACATAAATATAGAAAGTCCAAACAGATAGATGCATAACAGAATTGTTGAAAGAATATACTTACTATTGGGAATGCTGACTTAAAATGCCACCTGATTTTACCCTAAAGGAAAGTTCAATAATTATTTTCTGAGGAAATGAAAAGACAAACCAAGGTGTGTAGAAATCTGTCAATATGATCTATTTCAGTAAAGTATTAATGAAAGTTGTGGCCTTTGTATACTTGAGGAAGAGAGAACATAGAAATACTATAGAAAGTGTATTTAATTTGGAAGAGTAGTTAACATAGAAAACAAAAGTAAAATAAAATAGTAAAACAAAAAACTAAACAGAGGGGACTAAGGAAGGAATCGTTGAAGACTATGTGTAGCCGTGAATAGTTAATCCACTTTGAGCTCCCTCCTGGCAGATGATCCAGCTTCTAGCCACCCACCAGAACTCTCTGGATTCATGAATGAAAGGCATACATACATCAACTTAATTTTTACTACGCATAACTAGCTCAATGGTGGGGCACTTCTAAACCTCCCTGTGGCTAGCACATACTCCCCTCTGGTATTCCTGAATTAATATTTATTAACTCTAAGTTTTATCTCTGCTGTCCCAGACCCAATCAGGAGAGTGGCCCTGTGGTCACCTGCCCTGATTCTTACATGTTGGTGGACCTTTTATTTTGATCTTTCTGCTTCCCCATCATGGAAATTTTGTCTGTTCTTCTTCCCCCTCAGTCCCTTGCCCTTGCAATCTAAAAGTCCCACCTCCATCAGCCTGCCCAGTCATTGACTGTAAGACTATTTTTTATTACCCATCAATCAAAGCCAGTTGGGAGCAGGAGTCCCCAGGGTCTCGAAGTGTGGCTTTTGGGAGTTGAATTAAGACAAAGCATTGGAACCAATTCCTAAAAGCTATGTTGCTATAAAACCACAGAGTTCACGTGCAAAGACAATTTCTTTCATCCCAAACTCATCTGTATCTCCCTGATGTTACATGACTTCTTAATTCCATGTGATGTCTTGGATGAGGATGAATTCTCATCATGTTTTGAATTTGTTCCTATCACAATATGTTCCATAGTCATTCATGAAACATGTCTGTTTAAAGAAAAGAGAGGCAGGCTGAGTGTAGGACTGAGTCCACGCCTTTTATTTGTAGTTACTATTATTTAGAGTCCTATATTTCTGCTACTTCATTCAAATTCAAGCAACTCTGTGCAACACTGAAAACTCCAGATGCCAGTTATTCAGTTGCCAGTGTAGATTCCCTCTCATGTTTAGGGTTTCAGTCAGTCCAGCAAGTCCTGGCTTCACAAAGCATGTTTTTCAATGGCCCCCTTTCGTGTCTTTCATTAAAATCTCCTCTCTGGTCTCCTCTTTGATCGTGTCTATTCCTCAGACCTTGGTTTCATTTATTTTCCTTGCACAACACTTATTCCAAACAACTGTAGTTTATCACCAAGTATTTATGTTGCACTTTTATCTAGTCAAATCCTATGTCGGGAGACTCTAACCTCCTTTGTCCACCTCACAAAACCTTTTCTGATACTTTACACATAACAGGAGTTTTTTTTTTTTAAATGCTTGTCTGTGAATCAAGATTTGTTCTGTGTAAACAGGAATATTTACTACTTGTCGGTGTCAGCCTTCATGTTGTTTGTTTTGATAGCATCTGAAGACCAGATGTTCTGAATGGAATTAATTATATACTCTCCATGATTCCATTTCTCTTGGTATATTTTCTGTCCTAGTTACTGACAATAATATTAATTTATGTCTAAATCCAAAAGCCTTCTGAATTTGATTCCTTATTATTTTTACCTCCCACATTTAATTGGCTACTTGAAGTTTAATTGATGTTTCCATGCCACACGCTGCCAATTTCTGCATCCTTTCCACCCTTTCCCACTGCCAAAGTCATGCTTCTTATCCTTGTGCTCTGTGCTTTCATACTGGTACCTCTTTCGTCTTACTCATGAGGCATTCTTTCTTCCAAACAGTCTTCAGAGTTGACCTTAACAAGTGTCATTTCTTTATGTTCCCTCTTGTCTTAAAACAATTGATAACAAGAATGCCCTTTGATGGCTATTAAATCTGTTTGTTTTTTCCTCTATCTGCCTGAGTTTTACCCCATTCTCCAGACATTCAAACATTAAGTTACGAACTTGTAAGTATTCTCCTATTATTTCATGCTTTGATTCAATTTAATTTTTTCCATATATCACTCTGCTGATCCAAATGCTATGCATCAGATATGATACATGACAACTTACCACCTATTGTCACCATTATTGCTGTTAAAGGGTAAGATCAAATACTGTTTCTCTACAAATCTGTCTTGATCTCCCTATGGAGGATAACAAGTAATTTCTCTTTGTTTGATTTTGCTTAAAAATCAACATTAAAAAATCTTAATGTTTATATTACAGTTATCTGTTTACTTATCTTTCTTTTGAATACATCTTCATATGTCACATGAAGCCCAAACATGCCTTGTATGTCACCCACTATCCCCACATGGTAATGGCTCTTTCTAAGTACCAGGAAATGAAAGCTTTCTCTTACATTATTTTACTAAGTAGTTAATATAATAATTCATATCATCCCATTTTTCTTCAGCCCATAATAACAAATGTGTAGATTTAATGTGTGATTTATTTTATTGGATATGTTTATCAGAAATATGTATATATATACATACATACATACATACATACATACTGGTGGACAGATTTTTAAAGACCAATAAAGATGAATGTTCATTTTTATCCCTCTTAGCAATATTGCCATTTTCAAATCTTTGAACTGGTTATACTGCTCAAGTCCTACATTTTGAAATTATCTATCTATCTATTTATCTAGATAGATAGATAGTTAGATATAGAGATAGAGAGAGATATAGAAATAGAGACATCTCCAATTACTATATATGCAAAAGTGCATGAATTTTGCCTATATTATAGCAGTATTAGTTCTTCTGATTAATGAGGTCTATGAACTGAGACCAAGCTACAGAGCTTTGACAACTGATATCAGCTGACTCCCAAGGCACTTCTGGTGACTTGCTTTATGTTAGCCTTCAACCACTGCACTACCTGACTTTTCATCAGGCACAGACATAAGTTGATTGAATGTACTTGAATGCTTTGCTCCCCTACCAAGCTTTCAAGAATAATTTGTGGTTTTGCACTTAGTTAGGGCAATATTGCTGCATTAGAGCTTTGGCAAACGCCATATATCACCCTTTATTCATTCAGCAGCAGAGTTTTAGAAAATTTCAGTGTTGTTTACAAATTGGAGATAGGTAAGCATGCAAAATGTAGACATCATAAACACCTTTGGAAGTTTCTCAACAAAACCTTGTAGCATTGTAATTATTAGGAAAATTTAAACATAAATTTAGTACATGTTAAGAATGGAGGCCTTTTCAAGACAGGGTTTGTTTATCTCCTGCCATTCTTGCTGCCCAGAGGGGAAACTGTGAAGCAAACAGAATCTATGTATGTCCCAGATATGTGCATTTAGTCAAAAGAAAGCAATCAAAGGTTTGAAGATGCCCACAGAGATTTTTATCCAACGTTGGCCAGGAGTGTATAAAAAGAGATGGAACAAAGAAATCAAAATCCCATGGGGTCTAGCTCTAGATGGTTTGGTCTAAGGAAGAACCAAATGCCTTTTATGATAAAAAATGGCAAGTCAGGTAACGCTTCCTATTATTAAAAATGTTGCTGTCATCAGCAGCATCATTATTGTGTCTGAGCTATGTAGGTACAGCCTAGGTATGACTCACAGTGAGATCATTAGAGTGGGCCAGGAGGTACTAGCAAAGACAAAGACTGAAGCCAGTCAGGGAAGTGCCTAGGAAAGTTGGCTTTTGAGTCAATTCTAATCTCTACAGGATCTGAACGGGGGAAAGCCCAGTCTGCCTATGCTAAACAAGTCAAATATTGAGGAACTTAAAAGCTTTTTTAAATAAAAGTTTTTATATAAATTTTTAAGCTGAGAGGAAAATTTGTGAAATAGAATAATTTCCCCTCTCCTCAAATTTTTGGAAGTTAAACTTTAGGTGAAGCTATTTCTGAGTCCCATTGGGTATAATTTTAAAGTGTGATGTTTCTCATCTGGCATGTCTTTGTCTATTACTCTGAGCTGATGAGCTGAAGAGAGGCAGACATTACTCAGAGTGAGAAAGGAGACTGTTTCTAGCAACAAATCTTTATTTCAAATGTCTTCTTTGCCCCCAATTTTAAAATAGTGATACAATACAGAAGAGTCTTAAGATATTCATCAGCATACTACAAAGGTTTCAAAGATCCAGAGAGAAATATTTGAGTGCCTTCTGTTTTTTTTTTTTTTTAAGAAGGACATAGGTTAGAAGAAGTCTCACAGCGGTGAAGGCAGCAAACGATTGCCTAGATTTGAATACCTTCTTTTTAGAATTAAAACATTTAAAAACTCTTCAAATTTTTGTTTATTATATAAAAATCTATATCTCATAAAGAAAGTGCTATCATTTTGTGTAAGTTCATTTCATTCAAAACACAACCAATGACAAGCTATTTTATTTCATATTTTAGTATTTACAATAATGCTTATAGAAGGTGATAATCCCACAGTTAGCTAAAACAGAACAATTCAATTAATTTTCAATCACTCCCTACATGCTTACATGGAAAAGAATAAAAGTACTCTCATGGGAAACTAAAGACAAGTTGTCACTTGCACCTGGAGTCTTATATGAATCATAGAAAAAAGATTAATTTGACTCATTTATAAGGATTTCCTCTCTATTGAGCGGAAAATTACTTCTCTATACACTGTCCCAATCTTGTTACTCTTGAGTTTGATGGTTTACTTTTCCCTCTTGTCTTCTCCAAATGCAGTTTTAAAGCCTAGTCTGATATCCGGCATGATGTAATATGGAGGACTGAAGCATGATGAACCAGGAGGCCAGAGTCCATGCTTTTGCTTGGACATGGATTTGCTTTGTGGTATTCATTCTAATCACATAATTTTCATAGGCATCAGAATCTATATCTAAGGTTCTTCTGTCATGAATATTAGGTACACGCCTTTAACCTCTATTGGTATGCGTTTTACCTCGGCCATCAGACATTTCTATGGGATTCGTTTCAGAACGGCATGTGTAAGAAAAGACTGCATATTGCTTTCTCTTTCCCAAAGTCAAGCTGTTTTTAGAGTCACTTGTAGTTGTAAAAGAAGAGCTTAATCTACAGGAGCATATGTTTTCTATTTTGGAAAAAAAAAAATATAGGACTATAAGGCCATCATTTAAATCAAGCTGGTTCACCTTGCTTTGAATTTGACAGCCCTATAAACAAAACAATACCTCCCAACTATTCCAAGTGACAGAATGAGTGGCCATCCTTGATATGCTAGTGTATGAATCTCTATTTCTTTTTTTCTTTTATTGGAAGTGACAAGTAGTATTTCTGCATTAAATTAAATCTGGCCCACATGGAGCTCTTTTGCACAGAAAATGCGAGAACATGGGTTGTTGGCAAATGTAAGGTAAATATAAAACCTCTGATGGTACTTGGGCGCTATGAAGCTTATTCAAAAGCCACAGACCAGCATTGACTACATCATTCACAAGTGGCAATGCTATGATCGAGTAGTGCAAGCCATCCAAAAGACGTGGTATTGAAATTTATGCTAATCCTTCTATTGCCAACTTTATTCGTGTTCATGTATCTAATTGTGTTAAGTTTTATGGACTATTTCACATCTTTCCATTTCTCTTTTTGGTTACTATGGAAAGAGTTGGCTCATGAGTCTGGGTGGAGAGAGAAATAATGGCAATCAATCTCAAGTTAAAAACGCATGCTGGCTCTGAAAAAAAAAATCAGGGTTTGAAAGAATTCTCAACAGTTTAAATAAAACTATAGTAACCTATCTCATAAATTGGCAGACCATGAACTTCAAGATCAGTTAGCTCTTTGTGGGACAATATACTTATTACTCCTGGCAGTGAAAATGTGATTAGTTTTGTTTTGTTCAAGATTTGGTAAAATCTGTAATGATATTACATGTTAGAACATAATTCAATTTTAGATTTATTGTTTTCAGTTCATATTGGCTGTCTTCAAGGCTCCTCAACTGACATTTTCTGCTCTCTGATCTATGAGGTTTACTCAGGAAGAAATGAAGACTCACTATGTGTTAGGCACTTTACCAGATCTTGGTAATATAAATTCAGTTCGACGTTGATTGAATTTCTAGGAGATTTGTAGGATGACATTATTTATTATATGTGAGTTTACAGGGAATAATTGCAATTTGAATTCACAATGAAATCTATTACTTAGCCTCGATTTCAGGAGTTTCCTTGATCTAGGCTCTGTGTGTTGTTCAACCTTATCTCATATACGCAGCACAATTTTTTTCTTTTTAAATTTTCTTCTTTTTGCTTATTCGCTTTATTTTATTTCTTTCAGTGCTAAAGATTGGGCCTTGTGCTAAGTAAGACCTCTGCCACCTAGCCTTAGACTTGTATTTGGGGCAGGATCTTCCTAAGTTCCCAAGTAGGTCTCACACTTGCTACATCATACTATCTTAGCCTCTGGAGTAGATGAGATTTCAGGCTTGTGCCATCATTCCTGACCCTTTGTCATTATTCCTTTCTTTGTGTGCTTGTTTGTTTTGTTTTGGAGACAAGATCTTGCCCTTTAGCTAAGCCTGGATTTAAACATTCTGTGCTCACTCTCAGGCCACTAACACTGGGATTGCAGGGACGCGCTGATTCTTCTGGTAGCCCTATTTGCTCCACTGTCAGCAGCTGTGGTAATTTTCATTTTCTTTAACATGATTTATTTCTTAACAATTTCTGAAAGTGGATCCTCCTCACATATGATGCAAAAGAGTCTGTCTGTAGAAGCCATTCTGCTTTCTACTCTTGTCTCCTGAGCTGAGTCACTTTTACTCTTCTGGTGGTCACCTAAATAAGACATTTTTTAAATTTCTCACATTGTGTCCTATTCATATCATGGCATAGAAATGCAGAAGAAAAGTGAGATAAAATAGTAGGCAGGCATTACTCTAAGGAGGGTATGAGTTGGAGTAAAAGCAACCCTGAAGACAATCCTGATTTTGCTGTGGGAGGGTCCAATACCTAACAACATGGCAAATCATGTTGAGAGAAGGATGATACAGTTAAGTGGTTAAGAAACTGGAGAGGAGGCAAGTATTGAAATTTGACCTAGAGATGGGGGTAAGGAAGCACAAGTGATGGAAGCACAGGTTAAAGTAGATGAGGTGTTAGTATGTGGGGTGGCCTTAAGGTTAGGATGAATGCTTGGATTGGTAGAGCCTGCTCTGTGACCCAGGTATGAGATGACCTGGCTGAAGCTAAACTGATGATGACTAGGACAGTGAAGATGTGAATTTCAAAGGCACCTGGTCAGGAAATGGTGACGACAGGATATAAAGGATTAAAAGGACAAATTAGTCAAGCATGTCCCTGAGGTTTTATTCCTTGAAGGTGGGTAGGTGGAGAAGGATAGATGCCATGCCACTGCCCCATTTACCTGTTGACTTATGAGGAGAAGCAACTTGGACCTGAGTAGAATCACACTGTAAGAAGTGGAAAGTGGGGCAATTTGGTCTTCAAAGAAGATGATACTGGAAATGTGGTGATTGGCACCACTATGCTGTGATCTGAGAACTCCCCTAACTCTCCTCCCAATTCAGCATGGAGACAGAGCAAAACCACAATGTCTGGCCTTAGAATGTGTACCGTGAAGGCCAGCAGACTCACAGCGCTCATCTGTTTTTTGACTTCCTTTTTCTGTGAGAAGATAGCAAATGTTTTGCTGACCAGGAGAGAGATAAAGAGAGGTCACATTTTAGAATTTGCTTGCTACATTTTTTTTCTTAAACATATTGGGCTTATAAAATGCTAAGTGTTTTTTTCCCCAAGTACTTTTCTTGTTTTTTAAACTCATATGTATTTTGAAGTCAATTTAACCCATATGTTTCTGATTAATTTATGCTTAGCTCATCAAAATGTTGTTTTAAGAAGAAAAGCTCATAATAAAAACAGAGTCATGCTTCAGCAGCCACTGATGAAATCAACTCCAGAAGACTGTAGCTTAGTCAGAAACTCAACTGGACTAAGGGCACCATGGTTTCCCAAGTCGGGACCTCACTCTTGTAGTTCCTATAAAACTAAATGTGCTCAGTTCCAGGAGAGAATACCATTTCAGTTCTCTTATGTACATTATTTGTTTTCTGGATGCATTGGCTTGTTATTCCAGTTAACTGTCATCTTAACTGTCATCAGTTTACTTAGCTCTTTAGGCATTCGCTTAGCTTCCAGGTTTTTCATAGATCCAACTGGTTAATAAACTAGGTTATGGCAGAGAAGGATGATTGTTTATGGACAAGAGGCATGTGTAATTGTACCTCGGCAGAATGGGATAGGAGAATTTGAAAGTGGTCTACCTACTTTTCTACTTGTTTTATAATGATACAAATACAATATGGATACTTATCACAAAGATAAAAGTGTGCTGTCCATGTCTGACAATTCAATCAAGAATTTGAAAGAAAATAATCTTTTAGAAAGACGTGGTTAAAGGAAGGTAAAACAACAGTAAGGATGTTGGAAAAAGTCATAAGGAATTATACTCGTAAATATTTTTCTAAAAACCTATGAAACACATAATTCTCTACATATAGATGCACACAATTCTATGTATACATATATAAGTTTAAGGGAAATCTTCTTGAAAGGAGATGATAATGCTCCTTCCAAGTTCTAAAGACCACTTAACCAAAACCCTAAAACTAGACTTGAGAGCCTCTTTTGAGTTGTTTGCCAGGGTTGCCTAAGACACCCCTCAAATATATAGCCTATTGCTATTGCCTTTGCTTTTTTTTTTTTTTTTTTGAGAGGTAGAAAACAAGTCTCTATTGCTGAAGACCCCATGCACTTCAGACACAGTTCCCAGAGGCCCCTTAACAGGAACTGACTTCCTGAATTTGTCCTTCCTGAGGCCCAGCATTCACTATGAACCACAACAATAACCAGTATGGAGTGCAGTCAGGGCACACATTCCTTGGTAGTGACCTACAGTTCTCTAGTTGGACGTAGAATCTCCTCAACAAGAGCAATGCCATGCATGGTACAGGAAACCTAGCCTACTACTCAGAGCTAATGAGCTAGGGATCTTGGAAGAGAACCCACAACCATCACTTTACCAGAATAGTAAAATTCCTAACAACAATCCAAGCTGTTGTTCCAATGCCCACAGATAAGGAAAGTCTTTTTTTTTTTTTTTTTTTTGAGACAGGGTTTCTCTGTATAGACCTTACATACACAGCACATAGATCTACTTTGAAGGCTCATTTTATAAAGCTAACATTTTTTAAAAGTTAACATCTTTTCTTCTTAAAAAAGGCATTAAGATTACTTTCAACAAAACCTTCAGGACAATTCTAAGTGATAGGAAGTACTTTCTGTATCTCAGAGACAGAGGGTTTTTTTTTTTGTTGTTGTTGTTGGTTGGTGGTGGTGGTGGTGGTTTTCATTTTGTTTTGTTTTTTTTTTTGTGACAGGGTTTCTCTGTATAGCCTGTAGTAGGCTAGGTTTCCTGTACCATGCATGGCGTTGCTCTTGTTGAGAAGATTTTACATCCAACTAGAGAACTGTAGACCAGGCTGGCCTCGAACTCAGAAATCTGCTGTCTCTGCCTCCAAGTGCTGGGATTAAAGGCATGCGCCACCACTGCCTGGCAAGGATAGTCTTTACTTCTCATCAAGGAAACTTCTTTTTGAAAGAGATAGATGCCATATAGAAAACTACAGTCCATCAAAATGTCAAGTTGTAAAGCTCTAGTCTCAATGGATATATCTGTGAGACATCTTCACATCTAAGACTTAGGAAACATTGTGGAAGAAAGAGTAGAAAGATTATAGGAGCCAGGGGATTAGGGAGTTTGCTGTGAGACTGTTATGTGTCTCCAAGTAATGTGAGAAGCGACACACACACAATTTCACCAATATGGCTGCCTAAGCATGAGCTGAACAAGTACATTAGCAATAAATATACTAATGTGGACGGGGACAGCTCAAGAAAACCCAATCCTAAATAAAGAACTATTGCAACTGGGAAAGTCTGAGAGTGAGAGAAATAGTCTTTTCCAGAAAAAAGCACGCAACTGCTTATCCAATATCAAGTAATCAGTCTTGAGAACATACAAGCAACATTATTCAGATAAAGCAGGTTTTTAACATAAATGTGCACATTTATGTATTTGTACAAAATTCATAACATATGTTATACAAACATATATATATATATATATATATATAATACTACAAAAATTTTATATTATATAAAATTTTATACCACAAAATTTTAAAACAGGAGAAAATGTGTATACTGTTACCTTTCATGTACAGCATATAGATCTACTTTTAAGGCTAATTTTATAAAGCTAACATTTTTAAAGAGTTAATATCTTTTCTTCTTAAAAAAGGCATTAAGATTACTTTCAACAAAAACTTCAGGAAAATCCTAAGAGATAAAAAATACTTTCTGTATCTCAGAGACAGAATTTAGATAGTGGTTTCTCTCCAGTGTCACAACAACTGCATGGGAACTGTCCCTCACTTTGATTGACATGTGATTTTTGTCTATCTCATTTGAGGAGCTCTATAATATCATCAGTAGATTACCATCACTAACAATACCTCTATGTGCATTCCTTCTTTCGAGACTTTATCATTTCTTTTCTCTGCTCCCTCAGTGTTGACTTTAGCTTCATGTTTATATTTTATTCCATACAAGTTTGTATAGTACTCTGCCCAAATTTCAAACCATGCATTCAAGTACTTTAATTTAGATGTTCAATGTGTTTTAAAAGGTGATTATGCCACAAAGAGAATGGAACTTCATGTTTCACTTTCTCTTATCTCTTTCTCCTCTCTGTCCCTTAGTCTTTCTGTAACTGTTGGAAACTTCATCCAGCTGATGACTCAAGTTTATACACATGCTGTCATCCAGGCTTCCTCATTCTACTCATCTAACTAGGCACAATACTTTCAGCTCTGCTTTACTTAATTTCATGTTCTCTCTAATTTCTTTACTTTGTGAAGGCAAGAGTTTCCCAATTACTGTGATCTCATAATTTTGATGTTATCTCATAAAATATTACCATGGCCACTGTAAAATAAAAATATTTTACCCTGAAAAATACAAAGATATCCATTTCGTTCAGCTACTTAAAACTGTGGCTATCTACTGCTGTTTTCTGCATGAAGTTGAACGATTATACATTGTTCAGCACTGCTGACCATCATGATACTTCATGAACATTTGCTGCCCAAAGCTTCTTTCGATCTTTGCCATTTCAAGGTGAATGTTTTCAAAGTCTCTCATTTTTATACTTCCTGCCTGCTTTTATACATACTGACCTTTTGTCTGAGTGGTCATTCATTATTGCTGTGTAAATCACATCTACCTCACCCTGAACTTCCTCTGGGCTACACTTGCCACTTACTCTCATACCCTGAGGTATCTTTACTAATTTTCATAATACTCAGAATGCTTTACTTCATTTTAATTTCTTAATCACAGGCCTACCCTGCAGAGAGAAAAACTCTTTAAAGGAAAGTTTATTTTCTCCCCTATTTACTTTTGAATTCTCAACTCAGACCAGCTAGGACACGGACACGCAGAAAGTGGGCAAGTAGTTTTTGTTGAACTAATTAGTTTATAGGTTTTTACATCTCTGTTTTCATATACAGTGTGTCTTCGATCATAAAGAGCCTTTAGTTTTCTTGGTTCCTCAGTTAATTCCTATCTGCTTTGATAACCTGATTCCCTAACATCTAACAGAGCTAATATCTGTCGGGAATGTCCCATTAGTGTGGGCCCAGTGCAGTTCTCTTCACTGTCAATGGTAGCCACAGAAATAGTCACCGAAGGTCAGACAGCTGGCTATCATGGAGAACTAGAGAGAAGTATGTTGCTATAACATTCTAGCTAGTTATAATAAACACCATCTAACATATTTGCACTTGATTTCATTTGTAAAATAAAAGGCTTCTCAGTCTTTGTGTGACTTAAAGTCATTCCTCCAATTCCTATATACTAACAAAGGTACATCTTGTTTGTCAGCTTTTGACTCATCAGAAAAACAAGGAGATAGTGGAGGGTGAGAACGCATATGCCTTTTATAATAGGAGATGAGAACATTAACAAAAGGATGACGTGGGCTGTGCTGTCTGAGTACATTTTTCCACAGTAATAAAATGATCTGGGCTGCACATCATCAGAGTTCGGCCTTTCTTTGGGAATTCTGTGTTTATTTTAACCAACACTTAAAAAAAATATGTTGCTCCTCCCTAACAATGTAAAATCTCCCCATTTATTAAATCCTCTTGGCTGTGTTGAGTACTGTAGCATCCACATTCTCACATGTAAAATATTTCCTAATCATACTAAACGTTTCACATCTGCTCTGAATAAATGGCTGGAATCCAAGAAATTGAAGCATTCTTAGAGGATCATTGTTGGTCCCCAGCCAGCCCTGACACTGGAGAGGACTACAGGGAAAGAACCTCCATTCCCACCCTCCTTTCCTTCTCAAGTTTTATTTATTATTACTATTATTATTATTATTATTATTATCGTTACTTGATGACACCCCTCTACCCTGCTTACACACTCCTCTATGTTAATATTTAGGAACTGGGCCAGAGTTCCAATTGTGTTTTTAGTTCTGTCTTTTCTTTCCACATCCATTGGAAAGCCAAGATCAGCCCTGTGTGACTTCCAACTGCTCCTTGGCTACCTAGACTCACTTTTACCGCATGGAAATTCTTTGCACATTATAATCAAACTTAACTCCAACACTTAATAAACACTCAAGGAGTGATTTGCAGAGATCCAAAAAATATTAATTTATTGTTCTACTTATGGATTGGAATTATTTTCTGCAGTAGTCTCAACCACATAGTCTTTTTCTGTTGTGTTTTGGCTAACCCATCAGAGCAAATGAGAAGAGACTCTTGTCTGTCTCCAGAGTGAAGAGGAATGGAGTTGTCCCAGAAATTATTATTCACATTGGAAATGATCTTCGTTGTGTTTTGATTGTGAGCCAACTCTCTGTACTTGTTGGAAGCTCAAATTCAAATAGCAATGAATCCCGAGGGGTGTAAGGTACTCTCATTACTATCACCTGGTTTCCAGGCAGACGTTTAAGCCACAGAGTGAGAACATTCCTGATAAAGACTGGATGGAGGGATGCCTTGACACAGAGCGAGAGCTTCTAAAACAGGATGAAGTTGGTGGCAAATGACAGGATATCTAGAGAGGCTGAAACTGTGTAATTCAAAACATTAAGTCAAGTAAGAGGATGTACCAGTTTAGAACTTAAATGATCTAAGGAAGTTTGGCTCCAGACGTGGCGGGAGCTGAAGTTCAAAGCAAAGGCAGCGGGGTTCAGTCTCCCCTTGGCACTTCTGTTTTCTTCCCTGGTGGTTCCATTCTCTCAGACTAGTCTTCCATAGTGGCAATTGTATCCTAGCTAGGACTGAGATTATTTTATACAAAATTCTTTAAATTCTATTTCCTTAAAAGAGTCGGGGAAGCTGAGCCTGGTGTTAGAAGCCTGTGCTTCTTAGGTACTTATGAGACTGAGCAGGAGAATCACAAGTTCAAGGCAGCCTGGGAAACTTGATGAAGACTGTCTTGCAATTAATAAAACAAATAAAAACTAGGTCATGGTTATATCTCAGTGGAGGAGAGCTTGTCTAGTGCACACCATGTCCTAGTTTCAATTCCCAGTACTATAAAATGAGGGGACTATATACTTTGCAGAAAAAAAAAAGAATTAATTAATGTCCATTGAGGTCTCATAACTGTGTTGATATATATCAAAAATTTAAAAACCTACAAGCCTTATAGGAAAAGGATGTGGAAAGGAGTATTTAAGGAAAAAGACTTAGAATCTATTTATATGACTGTGGTTCATCGATGTAAACCTGACAGTTTCATAGTAAGACAGTAAGAATACTAAAGACATTTGATAGGGGGTGCCTCAAGAAAGCAGTAATGATTAACCCTGCTCACAGATTGGTTTGGGTGTGGGAGTTGGGCTGTATGTGTGATCAGAGGTAGAGTTTGGTATAACCTGTGAAAACAAAGCAAAACAATGACATTATTTATTGTGAAATAAAATCATCTTGATTTCCTCTTTATATTTTTAGTTTTGCAAAAGGCGTACCTGGGGATTTCCAGCGGGATTTGGTGTGAGCCAAGTGACTGTTAATGTGCTTCCTGAGACAAGGTGGAAATAAGACACATGACACTCTTCTATTCAGGGCGTCGGGAAATTGTATGCTGGTAACTGGAGGCTACTTTAAGGAGATACCTCGAGAGAGAAGGTTAGTCATGAAACATATTTTACTTCCTTTTAATCCTCTCAATTTTGTATAAATGATGACATGAATAAAACAGATTAGAGATTGCACATTGGTATGATCTAGAAGGGCCATATTCAACCTGAGTGAAAATGTTTAGATTATGATACAAATCATGTTGGTTGAGCTTACAGTGGAGCCCTGGAACTTCAAGCAGATGATGAACTTAGTATGTCTATGAATCCAAGGCTTTTAGCTATAATCAGAAGGTCAGCCTTTTCTTTGCTTCCTTGTTCACTTACAGTCATTCTATTCCTAGAGCTTTGTACAATTTTGCCATCTCTTTCCCCAAGTACAAACTCACATCCAGGCAGCTGGAAGATACTTCATTCCTTACAAAACTAACTGAATGGGACATCAGTAAATTGTGCTTTGGAAAAGATGACCATAAATAGTCTAATAGAAGCCTGGTCGGAGTAGGCTGAAAAGGAATCTATAATCATTGTTGGAAGTGTTCAGTGCTAGGAGTAGCCCTGTCTACAGAAAGACCTTTACCACCAAAAGCTTTAGTCTCTCACTTTGACCAATTCTGGGTCTCCATATTAAATATTATACACTGTATACAGAATTTTCTCTCATAGGGTTTGACAAATACACTAACCTATTAGGTTTAAAAACAGTTCATTCAGAATCCATTTAATACTATGTCCATTTATCACAATGACAATAATAGATTCTCTGCTAGGATCTGTAACATATATAGCCATTAGTTTTTGATTCAATAATAGTGCCAGGTTTGTATTTCATCCTGTGGAGTGGGCCTTGCATATAATAAAAAAGTTGTTTGTTATTCTCATGATAGTTAACCACTACTGAACCAGTGTGACTGTCTTCTCATGCTAATTCTTAACTGTATCTGATAGGATTTACAGCTGAGAGAGATTTTTGATGATACTTTACTTTTCCACAGTGTACATAGCATATTTCATTAATATAAAAATTAGTAAGAACGAATCTTCCAGATAGCACTAGCTTGATTTCTCAATGTCCTGTAACCCCAATGTGTTGTGTCTTTAGCATTTTACTATTGGGTTTAGGGGGTAACCAATAGCATTAGCAATAAAGGTTCTAATGTTTAGCTCACTGGATAACGCTTCAAGTGAAGTAACACACTGCTAGTACTTTTGTGTCTAGTAACAGCATTTTTGCTTCATTATAAGACTACTCAATGTTAATACATTATTTATCAACTATTTATCTGTCTGTGATCTGTCGGTCATCTATCTGTCTGTCTTATCTATCCATCTGTCTGTCTGTTATCTATTATCTATGTATGTATGTATGTATGTATGTATGTATGTATCTATCTATCTATCTATCTATCATCTATCTATTTATCATGTATCTATCTATCTATCTATCTATCATTATCACTATTATCTATCTATCTATGATCTGTTGGTCTGTCATCTATCATCTATCTATTTGTCTGTCTTTCTGCCTGCCTATCTATTTATCTATCTATCTATCTATCTATCTATCTATCTATCTATCATCATTTATGGATACTTTTATAGTGGCATGTTTCCATATGACTCTTCTTAACATTTTTTTTTTTATTATTGATTCTTTGGGAACTTCACACCGTGCAGCCCAATCACACTCCTTTCCAAGTCCTTCCAGATTTGGTCTCTACCCCTATAACTTCCCCCCAAAAGAACACAAAACATTTAAAAGAAAAAAAAAAAACATGTCACTGGCCCTCTGGGCAACAACCTGGTCCTCTATCCACCTCAGCTTTCTCTCTTGTACCAGTCACAGCTGTTGTGTCTTGCCATTCTTGTACCAATCCACCTATGGGTCTTTCCTGCCTATCCATTGTATACTCATTTGCCATAGTGGCACTGGGAGCCACAATGTGTCACAGTTATACAATTATACCCTTTTGACCAAATAGTTTTACTTGCAAATGTTCATAGCAATGAGTCAACATCTGGTTCAAGGCCTCTGGCTTCTGCTACACTATCTATACTGGACTCTCAACAAGGCTTCTCTTGGATATCCTACTGTTGCTATGAGTCATGGAAACCTTGTGGCCAGGGCTCCATATGACTTAGAAACAAAACAAAACAAAACGAAAACTTGAGTGTTACAGTGTTTTCCCCCCCTTCTCATAATCTCTTTTCTGCCCTGCCTTCCTATCCAATTTAACCCTTCCTCTTCCATTGTTCCCATTTAACTTTTTATACCACCATGTTTATCTCCCCTCTCTTCACTGCCCCCTTTATCACAGCATAATTTCTTACTAATCTTGTGATCTCTGTGGACAATCCAAATGAAACATGTATCTGAAAATTTGAAGCTAATATCCACAAATGAGAGAAAACACATACCAATTATCTTTCTGGATCTGGGTTACCTCACTCAGAATGGTTTATTTTCTAGCTCCATTCATATAATTGTAAAATTTATAATACTCTTTTTTATAGCTGAATAATATTCAGTTGTGTAAACATATCACATTTTTGTTATCTATTCATCAGTTGATGGACATCTAGACCGTTCCCCTTTCTTGAATATGGTGGACAGAGCAGCAAGGGGATGAATATGAATATGCAGGTATTTCTATCAAAGATTATACAATTTCTTAGGTATGTGCTCAGTGGTGGTATAGGTGGATCATGGGAAAGATCTGTATCTAGCTTTTTGAGAAACCTCCACACGATTTGCATAGCGGTTATAGTCTTACTAGAAGTGAATACTTCTTCCATTCCCTTATATCCATGCTAATATTTGTCTTTATTTTAAACAGATCAGCTTTTGAAAACCTGCTTTGACAGAGTGCTCAAAGATCTAAGGAGGGGACATGGAGTTGGAGACAGTGTAAAGTAGGCATACAATCACATATGGATGAAGCAAGCTCCAATGAGCAAGCTCCAACAAATTCACACCTATACATACCTATATACATAAATACATATGCACACTCATACATTCATACATTGGGTGGATGGAGTGAAGCTCTCTTCACTTTACATACATACACATACATGCATTTGGTGGATGGAGCAAAGCTCTCACAAGCAAGCTCCAACGACTTTATTTTTTTCTCTCACAGCTTAAATATCCCAGCAAAATCTTTCAAGCCATATAAAAATCGCAATGTGATTACATTCTATTTTTTTTAAAATGAATGAATACAATCAATATACATTAAGAAAAAACATGTTCCTCAATACTCTCACATGATCAAATGCTTTATTTAGTATAAATAAAAAGAATATTCCCAAGAACTCACATTTGTAACTAAGCAACTTGTTATAGATTAACAAAGTGTAAGCACACAAGGTAATTTTCTCAGCCAGTTTCTCTTACTGGCAGGCTGAAATTTGTGGTTACAAAAAAGGATAAATAATTTTTATTATTTATATTAAAAAGTAATCTCATAAAATCTTAAAAACTCACAAATCTAAACTTTCATATAAAAATAATAGATGCATATCTACTCATTAACAATTTTTTAATTAAATCATATCAGAAGCTGCAGGTAAAGAAGGGCACAAAAAAATCACCAGTCCAACTTCAGCTAGAAAAGCACATCAGTTAGTGCTGGTGGGGCTACCACTGTTCATGTTCCCTGGCCTCAAAAAAAATCCCTAGCTCAACAGTTAACAGTGTGCCTTTCTGAGCCTCAAAATGTTCCCCAAGATTTTCTAGGTCAAAGCCACCAGCAAAAACATCTTAGTCTAACTTTACTAACATTCTACATCTCCAAATTGTTCATAAGGGGTAGTGGTCATTACTAACAGTCTACATCTCTAAGTCCTATCAGAGGGTGGTGGATGAATCATTAATCTGCTCCCGCAGCAATACATGAAAAAGATCAAGTATTATTATTGTGAATCCCAATGATACTGCTCAGTGAGGGCCTGGAAATCCCTATAGAGTTTTCACACAGCACATAGATTTGAAAGGACATGGGGACTGCAAGTACAACAAGCAGAATGATGCTCTATAACAGCATGATGTCCTCAGGCGCTGTCTCTCCAAGGCACAACCAATGTGGTTGTGCTAGCTGGTGGGCCGCATTCCATGAGTTCTAAAGCCATTTGCTGTTCCTTTTGCACGGGCCTCAACATTTAGCCATTCTGACAGATGTAACATGAACTCTAAGAGGAATTTTAATTTGCATTTCCTTGATGACTAAGGATGTTGAACATTTTTCTAAGTACTTCTAACCATTTGTATTTCATCTTTGGAGAAATCTCTATTTAATTCCATGCCCCGTTTCTAACGGGATTATTTTCTTGATGTTTAAGGATTTTACATTTTTGAGTTATGTGTATATTACAGATACTGATCTTGTGTCAAATGTATAGCTACTCAATCTTTATCCCATTGTTGAGGCTGCCTCTTCACTTGAGCTGTTCTATCCTATGCTCTACAGAAACGTTCTTTCTTTTGTTAATTGTTAATCCAAATGCTTATGCTATCAGGCTGCTGTTCATAAACTTATTTTCTGCTCAGTGAGTTTAAATGTATTCTCCAATTTGTATTTATCATATCTAAGCATTAGGTCTTAGGATAAAGTGCCTAATCCATTTGGAGTTGAGTTTTATTCAGGATGAGAGATGTAGATGCATTTCATTCCTTACATATGTATCCAGTTTAGCTAGTATCTTTTGTTGAAGATATATATATATATATATATATATATATATATATATATATATATATATATATTTATCCAATGTATGTTTTTAGTCTCTTTGTTAAAAATCAGGTGGCTCTAGGAGCTTATATGTGGGTTTTCAGTTTTACCTCATTGATCAAGATGCTGGCTTTTATGCCATTTTACTACTATAGCTCTAAAGTATAACTCACCACTGAAATGGCAATACCTCTAGCAGATTTTTATTATTTAGCATTGCTTTTGATATCCTAAATCTCTTATATTTCCATTTAAAATTTTAAATTATTGTTGCAATTTTATGAAGAATTGAGTTCTAGTTTTTACGGGAATTATATTGAATCTGTAGATTACTTTGGATGGCCACTTTCAGGCTATTATTCTTACCAGTCCATGAGCATAGGAGTCTTTCCATCTTGTTGTATCAAATTCAATTTCTTTTTTTCAGTGTCTTGAAGTTTGCATTGTATTAGTTTTTCTCTTCCTCGGTTAGATTTATTTATATATTTATTTGAAGCTATGTGAGTAGTGTCATCACTCTGATTTATTTCTCAGTATATGTATAAAGTGTATATAGGAAGGCTACTAAGTTTTGTGTATTAAATTTGTAGCTTATTATTTTGATGAATGAGTTTCATCAACAGTAAGAGTTTTCTGGTGCAGTTATTATTGTTTTTTATGTATAGAATTATTCATCTTCAACTAAAGATACTTATGGACTTCTTTTCTTTTTGTTTTTAGTCCCATTTAGCACCTTCATTTGTTTTATTGTTTTCTATAAAACTTCAAATATTAAACAGGAGAGCAGATAGTAGACATCTTACTTTATTATTAGTGGAAATGCTTTTAATTTTTCTCCATATAGGAAGATGTTGGCTATGGACTTGCAATATATTGTACTTATTATGTTGGAATATACTCTCTATATTTCTTGATTCTCTGGAATTTTCACTTCATATAATCATGGAGTTTTTGTCCTTGAATCTATCATAAGGTAGGTTACATTTATTGATTTTTGTATATTCTGCATTTCTTGGTTATAGGTATTTTACTGAGAACTTTTGAGCTCATGCTAATCATGCTAATCAAAAGATATTGCTCTATTATTTTCTGCTTATATCTTTGTCTTATTTGATATCAAGTTAATACAAGATTCATAAAAGGAATTTGGAAATGTTCCTTCAGTTTCTATTTCCAGAACAATTTTAGGAATATTAGTGTAAGATTTTATTTCTGTATTATGGGTAAACATATGAAAATTAATTGTGTTATATTTTTGGTAGTATTTTTTTTAACCTGCAAGAAAACCACATGTATGTTGAGGGGATACTCTAGGAAAACTAGTAAGCCCTTTGCTTGTGTCATTTCATAACATTTTACAGAACAATGAGAATTGAATCCTCAGGGTCCAGTGATGATTATTAGTGTGTTTGAAGGTTGATCTATTTTACATATGAAGTAATGAATTGTGAACTGTACTCTATTAGCTTCTGTGAGGAGTGTCTGTACTTAGATGTAAACTGGATAATTCAAATTACTTCTACCTCTGTCACTGTCAAACATGTAAAAGTCATCTAGAAAATGGATCAACAAATAAAAAAAAAAAAGCTAAGTATGAAGTGATAATAAAAATATAAGAAAGTCTATAGTGGCAGCGTTATTTACAACTTTTAATAATCTACATGCTTACTAGTCAATGAAGGATGAAAGAACCTAAGGAACACTATTGCTTTGCTGACATATTTGATGAGTAAAGACTTAATGTAGTTCTGTGTTGTTCAAAATCAACTGTTTAGAAAACAGGGCAAAGAGAAAAAAAGTACATTAATCCAGACAGCTAGGGAAGTTTAACTTTATGCACTTATCCCTTTTGACAGATAACTTTTGTACCTTTCAAAAGTGGAAGGAGGCCACAGTGGAAATCTTTGGAGTTAATGCGATCATTCCTACCCCTATGATATTTTTGTTATCTATGTATAAGGAAGTTGAACCTGGGGAACAATGAATGTGGATTGTTTTTTTCTGGTTAAATAAATGTTCTGATTCAAAAAATATAAATGAAAACAAGAAAATGAAGACAGAAAAGAAGAGAACAATAGAAAGAAGGAAGGAGAAGGAAGAAATGGGTTATTATTAATAAGAAAATATTATTTTGTACTTTGGTGTTCTTTGATACTATTTTCAGAATTCCTGCCTTTTTAAAAATGTGATGAATTCTTTCTTTTTTAAAGATTAAGTTAGTTCTTTGGCAATATTATAAATGTATATAAAGCATCCTAGTCACTCTCTTTCCATGAGCTCTTTTAACTTCCTCCTATGTCTTTGGACTTTGCCTCCTTCCTATGAGTCTATTTCCCATATTGATGATTTTTTTTTTGTTTAGTTGTGTGAGCCCACTTTATCAGAGCCAACTGTTTGAGCGTTGGATAGCACTATCCACTGGAGCCTGGTAAAGTCACCAGGGCACAGAACTGAAGCCAGCAACAGCTTCCCTCTTCCAACATTTCCTGACTACAGGAAATAGAACATCAGTGAAGGGTAAAGGTTCCCTAACTCCTTCTATCCTTACCTGTCAGTGGGTTTACTTGGGCATATTCAGTGCATTTATCTAGTTGTTGAGAGTTCATTTTTGCAGTGGCTGTGTATTGCCCAGAAAAATAGCATTTTCTAACCCTCCTCCATTTCTCCCAGTTGTTAAAATCTTGCTGTTCCCTGTTCTATGGTATTCCTTGAGCTTTGGAGAATATCTCATAAATGTTTCATTTAGGGCTAAACACTCTGCTACCACTTATTCTCAGAATTATGAGCAACCATAAGTCTCTGCCTTTATTATTGACAACAATAGATTCTCTAATTAATGCTGAGATTGGTAATCATCTATATATATAAATATATATTTAGACGGAAGGTCAATATTATTTTAGTTTATCTGAACAACAGAACTAAGTTTCCCTGAAAATCCATGACTTATCCCATCATGGGATTTTGAGATGGTTAACTTTACCAGGTCTTGGTTCCCTTCCTATGGCATAGACTTCAAATGAAATCATAGAGTAGTTGGATACTCCCCTAAAAGTCACACAACTATTAAAGAAGTGGGCTTATCATCTCAGGCAGCTTAGTGTCACAGTTTGTAAAGTTTATTATTGGATAAAACCACTAATAGTCTTTTCTCTTTCAGAAGCCTATATCCCAGCTTCCAGCATCATGCAAACTAGCAGACGAGGAGGAGCCTTCCAGTTTGGCTCCAGATTTATTATTCTACATCATGCAATGATGTTTTGTGGTGTCTTTAGCAACACTGTCTTATCATTTAGTTCTGGTACCAAGAAGAATGCCAAGAGTCTGCATTATTTAGAGAGTCATTAGGATACTCTTGACTAACAGCTCATTATGGGGTACCCACGTTAGACACAGAGTTTTAGTTTAATAAACTATGGTTTCAAGAAGAAACTTTTCCACTCATGTAAAGCATCCCACTCCCAACTTAAAACAAACTTGTTACATGATTGGTGGTTTCCATAGGGTTTCTTCATGTCATCTTCATGTCGGTTAACCCTCCCAGAATCTATTCACTTTTTTCTCCTATTTACCCCTACTTAAACTTCCTCCTACAGTGTCCATCCTTTCTATATTCAAATTACCCTGTTGGGAGCTGACTTCTAGCAGAGAGCTGCTATCATCTTTACAGCCATCTCAGGCCATATACACTGACAAGAGACTTGTTTTCAACGGCCTACAACAGCTGAGCACACTCTGATAAACATCTTGTTTTTCTCACATATCTTGTTTTGCTGTTTAGTGCCCCCAGCAGCAAGGCGCACGTGGTCTCCACACTGCTAGCTAGGTGCACGTGGTCTCCACTCTGCAAGACACATGACGTAATGCCTTCAGCTGTGCTTGTCCACGAGGGAAAGGCACGTGATAAACGGTATAAATACCAAGGATTTCCTTTCAATAAACAAGACTTGATCAGACTCTCTGTCTTGTCTCCATTCTTCGCTTCTCTTGCCCCTCCCCACTCTTTCTCTTGCTAGACTCTGACCAGCGGATCCGAGCAGCAGCGCTGGGCGGATACAAAGGGCCATTACATTACCCAAAATCCCTTCACCTTCTCAATGGCTGGTTTCTAGATTTATAAACTCCAGAGAAACTCTAAGTTGAATACAAATTAAATCCACATATGAAGGAGAACATTTGATACAAGTTTTTCTGTGCCTGTGATATCTCACTCTGTATGTTTTCAAGTTTCATTCATTTTCCTAAAAAGTTTACTTTTCTTTAGAGCAAAATAAAATTCCAATGTTGAATAACATTCATGCTGATATTATTTCTTAATTATTGTGAGTATAGAAAAAAATAAAAATGGATGGGAAAATATCTTTGTAGTAAGATATAGTAATTCCCAGAGATTGGAATAGCTTGAACATACAATAATTCTAGTTCTAATTTTTGGGAAAGCTTCACATTTATTTCCATAATGAATATACCATTTTTCACTCCCATCAGCAGAAACTAGGAATCACCTATTCCCACATTCTGGTTCACATTTGTTGTCATTTGAGTTCTTGATGATTGCTCTTTGAATTGGGATGAGATGGAATATGAAAGTAGTTTTAAATTTTAGTGTCCCGTTGACTAATGGTGGTGTTGACTTTAAAAAATAATTTTTACTGACCGTTTACATTTCTTATTTCTGTAACTAAATATTCATATTAGTAGCCCATTTATTTGTATTGAGTTTTCAGGATTTTTTAATATTTGATGGTATTTTGTCACTTGTATAGTCAGTCTAGATACTAATCTATTGGATGTATAATTGTAAAATATTTTTCATATTATTTAGACTACCCCTTTATCCATTTATGTTTCTTTCACTAGACAGAAACTTTTCAGTTTAATAAATTCACATTTATCAATTATCTGCTTTGTTTCCTGAACTACCAGAATCCAATTAATAAAGTGCTTATCTGTGGTTATATATTACAGCATATTTCCTACATTCCTTTATAGAAGTTTCAGCATTCTATGTTTTATATTGAGGCCTGGTCTCTTCCCTAATATACAGAAGTAAAAGGTAAAGGATATGACAGGACTAGAGGAATATCCCTATATATTTTCCTGAAGATTATTCTACTGATCTTCTAATGAATGAGTAAATACATTGACAAGGGACAAGCACACTGCATCTATTGTAACTTTATATATGCAATACATCTATGCTCAGTTTTCATGGAGAAAACTAGAAACTTGCATTATAGAAATATTATACCTAGGTCTTATCAACAGAGTAAAGTTCTCCCTTAGTATCAGTACCTCAAGTTCAAGAGCTTATATCCTTACATTTTTCCTTCTGACACTGTAAAAACTGTCATGGAGATGTTACCGACCCTTGCCCAGTTGGAAGCAGTGACAGTGGAATCACAAGAAGGAAACTTTCCTACTTTCTCTTCCTCAACTGATACAAATGACATCTTGACAAAAAATAAATCATTCCCAATGATATTTTGGCTTTTGCAATTTTATCTAAAGATACTAGTTATCACCTCTGAAACAAGTTGTGATCATATTCCTTTGTATTACTGAGTAATGTCAGGCTACACACAAGTATATAGCTTCAAAAAGATGCAAGCATCTTCAAAATATTCATCTACTTTCTTGACTGGTTCCCACTAGTACTCTTGAATATGTTGGAAAGAAAGAGGTTTGAACTCTCCTTTGAATACTGATTCAGTTTGATCTGGCTAAAATCTTAAAGTGCTCTTTGCAGGAGATCCTGTAGTGAGCAAATGCTGTCATTCAATGAGAAGATGCTTTATTCCCTGACATTTCATAAAAGTTGTGTACAATATCTTGGAAATGCTCATCTATGAATTGTAAGCTATGAAGTTATACAGGTTGAGTCAAATCATACTTATGTCTTTAACTAGGTTAAAACACTAGTACTTTTGTGTCTTAATCCCCTCTCAGCAAAACAGAGAAAATACTAGTATTTTCTTGGCAAAAGTTGTGAAAGATGCAATCCTACTATGTCCTAGTAGTGTATTTGCAGTGTTGAGGATGGTCTCAGGAAAAAGCCAAGGGAAACTTTCTTGGACATTTGTCTTAAAGATGCGGTCTATTGTCCCCAAACTTCTTATGTATGGTTTTTTGTGGCACTAGTGACAGTTCATGAATCAGTCATCAGATTAAGCTAGAGTTCACAAGTAGGTGTTAACATTTCCAGTGTTAATTTGTCTGTCATTTTGCCTGATGGAGAGAGGTTTCAGACACTAAATAAATATAAGTCCTTCTCCACTACTTAAAATTAGAAAATTAGACTTAGAGCCAGGAAGCGAAGGACAAAAAGATGTTGCAGTTGTCTTTCTTTCTCTCTTTTTCTCTTTCTCTCTTTCTTTCTTTCTCTCTTTCTCTGTCTTCTTTTTTCTTTCCTTCTTTCTGTTTTTCGTCTTGTTTTGTCCTTGAATAACAGGTATGATATACTGGCATTCCAGCAGCAAACATGCCATCTATTTAGAATGTAGCAGGGAACACATGTTAAATGTCCAATTTACTGGCCTTAGTAGTTGCCAGGAAGTGGAAGCTTTTAAGACAATACAGACAATATGACCATCTCTCAGTTTTGCAAGAATGACAATATTAGTTTTAAATATCTCAAAACATTTTTGCTCATTGCTTTTTATTTCCATTAACATATTTTCTAGGGAATTTTGGCCCATGAATCATTTATCTCATTTTCTTCTAGAAGATTAAAACTTGTGTTATTTAAAAGAAAATTTTTGTCAGATAATAAAAAAACTTATTTGTCCAAAAACTAGCATAAAATAACTAGACCATATTCTAGATGTAGACGGCTATCAAATTGCTTTGCAAATATTTGCAGCCTTGTACAATCGACTGTCGCCTATTTGGTGCACTTACTTGTCTACATGGGCTAAAATCCTAGTGGTTAAGTCCCTTGACTATTTGTATCTATTGTATTGCTAGATCCTCAACCTAGAACTGACCTTAATACATTCATGTAATTAAAATGGCATAAGAGCAATTAGGAGGAGGGGGGGGATGGGATAGGGAAGGGGAAATGGGGAAAACAGACGACATCTGAAATGTAAATAAATAAAATATCCAATAAAAAAAGAAAAAAAAAAGAAAAAAGTATTTTCAGATACATTCAAAATAGATTCATATTTAGTTTGTCAATTGATGTGTTTTCCGTTATATTATAAAAAGGAATTTTTTTCAAATTCTTTTAAGCCATCTTCCCATATTTACTAAATAGTAAAGTCAAAGGTCAGTTCTGGATAGATGCCTGTAGATATCAGATGACTGACAAGACCAAGCACAGCTCTGTGATTCAAATTTCTCAGGAGTATTCACATTCATTTCCAGTTCCTTTGCTTCAGGAACAAGCAACTCTCTTTTATACGTAGTTCCTCTTGGAAACCCTGAGATCAGATCAGTTTTCACCTTTTCTTTCTTTCTTTCTTTCTTTCTTTCTTTCTTTCTTTCTTTCTTTTCTTTCTTTCTTTCTTTCTTTTGCTTTTGCTCCATATATAAAATTGCTTGAGATAAAAAAAAAAAAATCACCTTAGCCTCATTTGGAGTATTCTCTAAGACCCACTGAACACTCCATACTTTCAAATTTGGATGGGAGGGACTGAGGGCTCCTTCAAGGGCAAGGTTTTTCTATGTAAACCATCTCTTTGAGAAGCAATGTATTTTCTTACTTAGATGGAGTTAAGAATTTGAAAAGCTAAGTGTCTTGTCACTAAAGCAGACCTGGATTTGGAAGTCCTTCGGGTATAACTTTGAACCTGAGTCTCTGGTTTTGGAAAATCATACTATCCTATTAATTCAGTTTCCCACCTGTGAAATGGGCATGACCCAGTGTTTCCTCTAAGAATCCATTTGAATGATAAAAACATTCAGTCAGCACTGGCACACAGTAGACAAGTTGCATCTCTTAAGGGAGGGCTCCTTTTAGAAATATTAAATGAATTCTGTGATGTTTGCCGTGTGTGAACACAAAATGAAAAACAGAAAAGATTCCTTCTCACCCTGTGGGTGGGGTGTTGCTCCTCTATATTCAAATTCTTTTTTATAACAGAAGGGTGTGTTGAATGTGGTGGGAAAGGCCAGCCCACATGGCAGAAAGTCATGGAGCACAAGATACGCTTTATTACATGACTTGTTTCTGCACTACAGATGTGCACACAGATGTGGTCATCACCAGAGATAACTTAGTTTACAAGCCCTCCCTGGAAACCGCTCAGAGTTCTGAGGAGAAAAGTAATTTTTCAGCCAACTCCAGCAATGAGGCTCAGCCCATGATTAAAATATTTCCAACTGTTCCACATTGAAACGAATTAGAAAGGAAAAATGACCAGCCAGGGTGCAGAACTAGAGTTCACCTAGAAGGCTACATTCTACTAAAACAAAAATCTGTTGTGACTTTTATGTTCTGACTCCCCACTCCACCAATTACCATTCTTTTGTACTCCCTCCTGCTTCTTCTTCCTGTTTCTCCTTTCTCTTGTTATTTCCCTCTCTTTCTTTAATCCCAATAGAAAACCACACTTTAAGTTAATAACACACTGTAGCACGTATCCTTTATAACTGATTTATTATCATGATCAGTGACATGTGTTGAAGGTATTAGGCAAATAACTACTTTTTTTCTCCAGAGGACTTTCTTTGGCCTGGTGGGAGAAATTTGCCCATTATGCCATATTTTCACCCTACTCCAGGGCAGATTACTGGCAAGGACTGATAGGAAAAATATAAAATGTAATGCCATTAATGGTATATATGTGTGTGTGTTTGTGTGTATGTATGTGTTTGTGTGTCTAAAACATATGGTACTTAGTCCTAGGAGTTGAGCCTGAGAAAGAGATTCATATGAAAGAGATTTATTGGGATAGAGATCTCAAGACAATAGGAGTAAAGGAAGTAGAGGGAGCAGAGTGAGGTTAGGATGCTCCCTTTCTGTGGACAGAATTTTGCATAATCTCATGAAAACATCTAGAGAGTGAGTTACACTCCAGAGTTATTCTTACCCTGAGATGGTTGCTGCTCTGTACTCTCCATATCAGTCAGTCCTTCACAGTCATCTGATTTGTATAGAGTGAAATTATGTCATACGAGACAAATATACCCCATTGATAAAATGAATTTTCTCTGGAGGAGGAAGTGTTCTCATCTGTTCCTTTGTATGGAAGAATAATCTTTCCCAAATCTGATGGAATCATGCTATTGTACTTATTTTCTCTTTAGCATGCCTATGATGTAACTATCCCATTCTTCATGCTGCTACTTAGACCTGAATATGTAAAATGTGAAGTAACTCTCATAAAAATACACCACAGGATTCTCCTCACTGAAGACTATTTCATGAAACCAGAAGCTATCATCCAAGCTTCTAAAGAAGGGAGGCAACAGTCTTACCTAGCTATGACACCTGTGAACCACATCAATGACCAACATGGTACAATAACTGTTAGGGTTCAGTAGCAGGACACATGCCTTGGTGGTAACCAACAGCTTTCTAATTAGGCTTAAGACCTATTCAACCAGAGGGAGATAATCCATGGTACTGGAAAGCTAGCTAATTACTTAATGATAGTGAAGTCATAGTTATTGGAGAAGAATCTACAACCACTAGTTTACTCAACCAGCATAATTCCTAACAATCTGTAAAAACATAAACTCTTGTATTTACACCCACAAATAAGTGTATTCTTTACCCCTTGTCAAGGAAACTTTCCTTTGAAACAGATGGAGACCATTATAGAAATCCACAGCCAGTCAAAACACTGAGTTGTGGAGACTTTTCCCAGTGGATAATCTACAAAACACTCCCCCATGTAAGGGTTGGGGAATATTGAGGAAGCAGGGGTGTAAAAATTTTAAGAGTCAGGGAATTAGGGAGTTTGATGTGATACCGTGTGTCCTGGTAATGCTGGAAGCTACACTCATAGCATCTTACCAACATAACTGCCCAAAGGTGAGTTGAGTTGAGCAAGAAGGACAGCAATGAACATGAAAAACTGGATGGGGAAAAGCCCACAAGGCCTCAACTCTATACAAAGTGCTATAGGCAACCGAAAGAGACCTTTATCAGGGAAGTGCACACCAATTAGTTGCCTAGTGCCAAATGGTCAGCCTTGAAAACATGTATGTGACATAACATTATATGAACTGAACAGATTATATTTGAGAACATATGAGCATGTGTTGGCAATTAATTTTTTAAAAGGCCATGCATTTGAAGAAGGTCTGCAAAGAGTATGTGGGAGGGTTTGAAGGGAGGAAAAGGAAGAGAGAATTGTTATAATTAATATATACTCTCAAATATAAATAGATTAAAACTAAAAATACATCATGTGAATCTCATTTATATATGTGTAAAGTTTAGAGAGAGACATTTCTTATCAGACTTGTGGAAAGTGAAAGTGGTTATGTGGGTGATTAAGACTTAATATTGCGATTACTCTTTTCCCCAGTTCTTTCTTGTATGCCTTTTTCATTGGTAAATAATCTATCTTCTCTTTTTTCTAAATGACAGGTGATAGTTGAACCTTAAAATTATTAAAATGTTAGGTTAAAGAATGGTTTGATTTGGCTTTCTACATACACTTATGCACAGAAAAGACAAGTTTAATAACTAATCAAATAGTCCTTTGATTCAGAATTACTTTGGCAAAGTAGCCATTGTCTTGTAGATATTGGATAACTGCAATGCTAGCTTTATATTGTTGTTATTCCTGAGCAAGAGACACCCTTAACTATCTCTGCCTTGTTCTTACATAAGTGAAATGAGTTACGCTAAAGCAATGTTCAAGAAATCAAAATGATGACAAAGCCAAGAGCACGAAATGACTAAGGCTTTGTTGCTTGTGGCTTGAGGGGGTGGGAGGTGCCGCCCTCTGAGGTGTCTGAGTGGGTCACCCAACAGACTTGCCAAGGGCTGGGAGGGAGGGAAAAATAAGTTGGACAGCTTTCCTCTTGGGATGAAGCCCAGAGTTACGTGGTTTGGAGTGATGAGAACTGGGTGGGCATACAATTAAAAGGAAAAGATGGATTGAAGTAGAACAGACATAGAGAAGATAGTAAACTAAATGTGATGACTCTTTGATGGCCCCTGAAATACTCACTCTTCACCTTTATAAAGATGGGGAATCTCCTTTTCTACTTGACTTCCCTGTAAAATGCATAAGATGTCTATACTGTAGCAAGAAGTGGAATAATACCTATGTTAATTTTACATAAATACATTCTTAAAAACAAAATTATACAGCAGTTCATTTTGAAGATGAATTTCTCTCAACACTTGTACATTTCTCTCTCCATCTTGCTCTCTACTTCTGAATATTATGATGAGATACTATGAATGGGGAGAATACAAGTTTCTAAGTTAGACAATAGATGAGCTTGTTTTGGATCATTCTTCTAGTATTATATATTACTTGGTTCTAAAAATACGCCATCGTATCAATGAGAAAAAATAACCCCCATGGACTAACTTTCATGCTGTTGGAAATTCAGCAGAGCCAGATTTTGATTCTTGACAATGCATATGAGATACTGCATTCACTGGTATGTCCCTGACCATTAGAAGAGTCAATAGTTTTATATACCTTCATTCTTGATTCCTCCAGTATTTTCTTTAGTCTTGAGCCAACATACTCTATCCATAGTCAAAGACTATTTCATGTCTTTTACCTACTTAACTATCATTGGCTACTTTTATGATTGAACTAAGTTTCCCAAATTCCTATGTGAAAATACTTTACCCTCAGTAACTTACTTTGCAATTAGGTCATAATAGATATGTTTAATGAAAGGAGATCCTTAATACAGTCACTAATCTAATATGACTGATCTTATAAAAAGAAAGCTTCAAACACAAAGACATATTTACAGAGAATGCCATGTGAAAATAAAGAAGGCAAACTTTCTTTGCTCTCCTAAAAGTAATATATCTTTCTTTATTTCTTTCTTGTCTTTTAAGAGGAATGAGTTTTACAAATACCTTGATTTCAGACTCCTGGCCCCTAAATTATGAGACAATTTCCGCTGCTTAAGCTACTCAAATCTGTTGGCTTTTGTTGAAGCAAACTAACAAATTACTATAGATTCTATTCTTATTAGGATGGTGTCCTATATTCCGATGTTCTGGAAATGAAGTAGAATATTAAAAAACCAAAGACATATAACCTAATCTAAGCAAAATAAGATTTTTGGAATTGTGAATGAGCTTAGAAAAAAACATTGAGTAACTATTGTAATCCTACATGTTGGAAATTGTTGCATTTGCACAATACAGGAAGGAATCTTACCAGGTGCCAGGAATTGCCGAGTATTTAGAAGGGAATTAAATTGACATAGTGCCTGTTCTCAGGGAGCTTACACGGAAGCAGGCAACTAATTACCAAAGCAATTAATTACAGTAGGAGCTAAGAGAATAAGTTGATGTCCTAAATAGGAAGCAAGGAGAATGTGTTCTTTAGTTTAATTGATCAAAAAATTCAGGGAGATCTTCCTTGAGAAAATTATATTAAACTTCCTTCTAAAAGATGAGTAGAAGATAGTAAAGCGAGATATGTGCTAAGAGAGGTATCACTGATGTAAAATAGATAGAAGATATTAAGATCTTAAGGCTGAAGGATTATGACACTTTCCAGAACCAGGAAGAGGAATGCACAGGTAGAGAAAGTGAAGCAGAGAGTAGTGTTGATGAGGCAGAAGCCAAGAAGAAACAAATATTGCAGGAGGTGATATCCTCAGAGTTCAAGTCCATTCTGCATAATGGAGAAAAACTCATTTAAGGAGATCAGATGAGAAAATAGGGACAATGGAAAGAGATCTGAAGCTAAAGAAAGGTCTACTAATGGAACACAATTGATAAAGTTCAATTAAGGTGGATAGTACGGGGGTGGGAGATAAGGAGAGTATGTCAAGGTTGACTACAGTTTTTCAGTGTGACTAACTAAATGGAATGTGGTATTCTTCATAGGGATAGGAAACATTAAGCCGTTTTTTAATTCTATGAGAAGAAATTCATATTTAGCTCTACTAGTTGAATTTGAAGCAATTGTGTGACATGAGCCATCAACTTCACTTGTCAAGAGTTCTGGGCCCTTGGAGACACAAGTTTGTACATGGTTTGATATGCTTAGAAAGTAACTTTGAGCTGTAACAACAGATGAGCTCATCCAGCAAGGGCTCTGTACAATGGAGGATTCTACCTTTCCAAGACTGGCTGCAGGAAGATGCCCCAGCACAATGATAAGGAGTGGCAAGCAGAAAAAGGTGTAGGCCCAAAGGATTTGTTGTCATCAAAGCCTGAGAGTGAAGAGTTCGTGTAGGAGGCAAGTCATGCCTAATAGCTTTCAAACAAAAATGTAAGGCAATTTCTGGAGAAGACTAAGTGTTGGCTGTATCAGTGCTTAGTAGAAGCTCCTTTGGGGGCTGGATTGGTGAACTGAAACTGAGACAGAGAAGATACTATGAATCTCTTGCTCTATCCCTTTGACTGCTGTGTTCATATCTCTAAGATTGATCATTATGAGCAACTGTACATAAAAAGGATTTTATATTTTTTGTTATGGGTTTTTTTTAAATTATTTTTTTATAACCACACTTAATCTAAGCACAGGTCAAGCCACAATAAGAAAGTGTCCCCAGAGCTAGCCCACAAATAATGACTGCCAGGGATTTGATAACTGAATACCCTAGACGCTTGGCTCTCACCAGACAGAATAAAATATAAGATCTTACGTCAGAAGGATTGACTTGTTTGCTAATAGAATTGTCATGAACGTTCTACTCTTCCCTAGCGTCAGTCCACTACATCCTCAGCATTTCACAGAATCACTTAGAACATGGTCACCCACCTTTGTATCCTTGCTTCAGAGGATGCTTCTGGGTAACAAGAAATATATGAAAGCTTAGGTAACGTGAGGCAATAACTGTGCATTTAAAGAGGACAGCTAAAGAGAGGTATCAGGAGAACAGTGTTATTAAATTATGAAATATTCTGGAACTCTGTGTGTGCTGATAAAAAATTTAGGAGAGTGCAAGGAAAAAGATTTTTATAGGAATCTTGTTGCATAAATACAAATACTTTTCAGAGATGTTGGTTAAAAAGAAAGGAAAACAGATAATAAAAATGAAGGAAATATAAAACGATTTATAGCAGAATACTCAGAAAGTTACTTTCTGGATTCACCAGCAAGACCAAAAGTTTTTGGTTTTGTTTTGTTTTTTTTTTTTCTTAAAAAGAATAAAGCAGTCTCCATAGTTCGTGGACTTTAGTACACAGAGGAATTCCCAGCATTTCTAGAATCCATTGAGTTACTGCCTGACATATTTTCCCTCCAGATGCACAGGCTGAAGAGTCGGCTGGCTGTCAGTCGAATACACTTGTATTCTTTTCTCAGCAATTATTTTAAGGAATGCATTTGAATAAAATGTACTTTTGGCATCATTTTTCAGAATGGGCGATGATTTATGCTTTTCTTGCAGGGACAAGATGGCTCTGGGCATGAGTCATGACTGTATGCTGGGAAGGTTCCGATGGGAACCTTGTTCTTGCGGGCTGATCCCTACCTTACATGGAGTTGAGGCTGTGCATGGCTTTTATTAACTTGAGGATTTTGCTTGTAAAGGCTTGGGATTCATCTTTTCCTTCACAACACAAGCTCTGCTCGTGGTTCACACGCACCTGATTCAGAATCTGTGCTTGGGACTCTGAGTGGCTTGGGAATAGTAATTTGGAAAGTCTCTGATTCTTTGTCAGCTAAGATGAGATGATGCATTCCCTGGTGGAGCTGGGAAATAGGCTAGTCCTCTGTGGGGGAGTCGATTAAAATGGAAGACAAAGTTCTGATTCTGTGGAACATGTTTAGTATAAATAAAATTTGTTCATAGGCCAAGAAAGCTACAACTGTAGCACTGATCTATGCTTCTCTCGATTACAAAAATGTACTGTTTTATATACTGTCTTCAGATGTGAGTTTTCCTTGAGAAAAATTCCTGACCCAGAGCAGATGTTCTTGGGGTGGGGGAACAAAACCACTGAAGTCTTTCATGGGCCAAGGTAATTGAACTGTAAGACTGATACTTGAAATTTTCCAGGTTAAAATTGTTTCTGTCACTGTCCTTGGCTCTGGTTCGCAAAATGTATTCTACAGCATAGCTTGTAAGATCTTACACGCATACGAATCACCTGGGGGATTTGTTACACTGCATGCAGACTCCTCTTCATTAGTTTGAGGCTGGACTTGATGTTGATTTTTTTTTTCTTTGTGTTGTGCTCTCAGGAAGTTGAAGATTCTCGTCAATCTCGATCACTGAATACTTTAGACCAGGAGATGCACAAGCTGGTCTCCTAAGATGCTATCTAAGACAAGAGATTCTCTGGGCATTCATGTTTAAAAATAATTACATCTGCATTTTATCTTTCCATTCGAAATTCTACTTGTGAATAAGTTGACAATCCTGGGCGGCTCAGTATTGGTGGAGGCTGGTTTAATATGAAAAGGTCATACAATATGCCATTTCTTAATTGCCTGCGAATTTTGATTTCTCACAAGAGAACAGGACAATGTGTTGTGTCCAGTGTAAAGGCTATTCACATATTTAAGCAGATACGAGAAGAATTTTGGAAAAATGTTTGACCCTCTTTATAGTGATTCTGGCAACCCAGAATATCACACATTTTCCAAATGGCCAAGATTGTAAGTGGAACCTCTACCAGGTGCTTCTGTATTCCAAACATACAATGAACATCATTTAGATCTAAATTTTCTTAGTAGTTAGCCACAACTAGGCTTTCTTTAAAAGGCTTCCGTTAAAAGTGGCATGTATGGAAGGTGAATATGATCCAAACACATTGTGTGAAATTCTCAAAGAAATAATAAAATTGCTTTTTATAAGGATGCTGTGTAGAAATACAGACCCCTCAACCATCTTAAATTATTCGCCACATTCATTATGTTAACATGTGTATAAACAATTCCTTAATGAGTTCTCATGAAGATTGCATTTCAGAAGTAATCACTCTTTGAATTGTAGGCAAGTGTCTTTATTTTAATAAGCATTTTCAGGACTTACCGAGGCAGATATTCTGAGGTCCACATTTGAGAATAAATTTTGTTTTTGTGTAATGTAATAGCCAACAACTTGGTTTTCTAAATATGTATTTTTCAGTCCTATTTTTTAGCATTCTATTCCAGTCTTGAATGAAGGATATATATGGCTGCTTGGGAAAGTCAGTATTTTTACTTTCAATGTTAATGAAAATATTGTCATTAGTCAGAACAGAAAACACTCTTCAGGGTCTTATTGGCAGAGAAGTACAACTTTGCTCCTGTAATTCCAGGTTTAGACTTATCAGAATAAAATATTTCTTAACATGTTTTAATATGAGTATATATATATATTTGATATTTCATAAGACATGTGTTGGCATCACTATAAACATGTAAAATTATGTAAATATTTGGAGAAATTTTTAACTTGATCTTCTAAGTCATTTGTGGCTTATGTACATGTTGGCTTATTATCATTGTCCTGAGGATATTTATTCTATGGCCTGAGAAACATAGCCTTATATCTTGATTACAATCTTCCAAATAAAGAATAAACCCCTTTATATCTTTTTACAGAAATGAAAAAATATTTCTTACAGAATTTTTTATATTGACATATTTTGTAATAAAATTACATTATTTTATTATTAAAATTTTGACATGATTTTTGAGATTACAGCAAAGTTAAATGTTGAAATGTAGTGACTTCTATTAGTTTAGTTGTTCATTACATATGCCAATATTTCCACATTTTCTATATCCATTTAGTTTCAGTTTTCAAATTAATTCTCTTACTACATATGTAATTTAAAACAAAGAACTTTATATTATTAAAATTAATAGAGTATACATTACTGCTTTTCAACATTGATCTAAATTCTTTAGACCATTGATAACCTCTTAGAAATTTTTTAATTAGAAGTATACCCAACATTATTGTGTTTAATTGACGCTCTTTTAGAGTTCATCTTCTTGAGACTCTCATGAAATTCTGGTAGTGATTATCTTGCCACGCATGCTTGGTGGTTCCACCTTCCTCAGGATAATCTAAGATCCAAACTGTCTTTACCTTAAAGATTGAAAACTGAGGCCAAAGACATCTTCTAATAGCTTGCCTGGTGTGAATCAAGGAAGAAGCAAATCTGGCTTTAAAATTTGGTCCACAATGGTTCCTCCTGAAATCTGGTCCTCATCTTTTGATCATTGGAAGCTATAAGAGAGGTATGAAATTTGTCACAGCTTGTGGCTCTGCTGTCTGTTCAAATGGAAAAGTACTTGTTCAAATAAAGCTAAATGAAAGGTAGGCATAAGAAAGCAAAGAAAAACATGCTTGTTTTAAGAAAACAGCATGTCAGAGTTTGCCAAAGTGCTGATTGAATGCATCTCTTTTGTTCTAAGATATTTGGGTTGGACTTAACATGAGATACAGGGATGTGTTTAGTGCAAAGGAATTTTTTTTTAATTCCAAATTGTTGGCTAAATAAAGCATATTGGTTTAATAGGAATGAAGTCCATATGAGTATTACATACAGATAAGTTTTTCATCAACAAAACACATTCTTCCCATGCCTAAGTGATGTTCTGGACTGAAAACTAAATGACATTCATAGAATATTATGACAATCCAGTTAACAATAGAAAATAACACAGTGGAACCATCAGCCGCAGCAAACAGTCCATTAAGCTGCTCTTTGTATCATATTATATCAAACATCTACTTTGATTTTTAATCTGTTAATTGTCCCTTTCTTTTGTTGTGTGAGTGCCAAGTTATGGGCCATTTAGAGTGACATTCCAGTGGGAACTATTTAAGTGAAACTGACAATATAATCTACAGTCTGTCTCTGTCTTTCTGTCTCTGTGTCTGTCTTTGTCTATCTGACTGTCTGTCTGTCTGTCTCTCTCTCTGTGTCTCTCTCTCTCTCTCACACACACACACACACATACACACACACACAAACACACACACCCAACAAAAATTGCTATAAGCATAGACAGCCATACAGTAAATACTTGTTAAATGATTCTTGAAGAAAAAGAAGAGTAGTCCTTCATCTAAACCACCTTCATTGTCATCACTAAGGACATACCCTGACTACTGACCATTGTTCAGTAGAAGGCTTTCTTTTTCTTTTTTTCAAGTGGTTAAAACCATGGAAAAGCCATTATGTATGCATGATCTGTGGACTGTCGTCTGGTGAAAACTTTGCAAATATTGTTTATTGCCCACTTTCTGCATCATAGTGTAGGACATCTGGAAGATACACATAACGACTCTCTGACAGGGTATGTGGAGAGGTTAACATAAATTTCTATCATTTGCCTGAAGACTTATGTGCAGGGAATGGTAATAAGATTGTATGGTAGAATTTCATGAATAAACAGAGACATGAGAACAAATGAAGATTTTTTCTCTTCTCCCTTTTAGTGACTTTTCTTATATTGCATATTAATATATACAGCAAGTGATATCTCCTTTGGGACATAACTGACCCTGAATATTTTAACATTATTTTTGATTTATTACTGTTTTGCATAAAATTATATGATGAATGAAAAGTAATTCCTAAAATATTCATGAGACACATTTGTTTCATTTGTACATATTCATTATTAAATTAGAAATAAGTGGCTAAGTGAGAAACTGTATGCAATGCAGCATCCTTAGAAGAGAAATTACAACATGGAATTTCTCCTTCTCCTTCACAGGCAACTTCTCTGTTCCTAGTGCAAGTGGAAACGTTGACCTAAAGAAACTGTTAAAACAAACCCCACTCATATCCAGCTGGCTGCCAACAAGAGGGCCCACAGCCTGAACACAGGAACTGAACACAGGAAATTCAATATTTGTTTTGCATTGTAAGGATATTAGAACCATAAAGAGTTTTAAAATTTTTTTGATTATTAGGACTCAAACAATGTTTATATACAAGATACCACTGTATATGCCACTGCATGCTGGCCGAGTGCCCGCCTGTGCATATACAGCCTTCTTTGTGTACAGCAGACAGTGGCCATTGCGCTTTGACTTTTATAAATTGAATTAAAAAACATTTAATGCAAACCAGCTTTAACAAATAGTTTGGCCAGATTTAAGAGGAAGTGGTTTTTTTGTTGCTAATGCCTTGCTTTTTTTTTTTTTTTAACTTCATTCTTACTGATAGCTGTCGACAGAACCATACAAACATTAACTCTTCATCTTGTCTGTAATTCAACTTACAAAAATTCTTCATATCTATTTCTTTATTAGTTGTTTTTATATAACTTCGAGTTATACTTACAATTGTGCATTCATCTATTCATCCATCCATCCATCCATCCATCTCCATCCATCCATCCATACTATCCAACCATCCATTCATTCTTTTTGCTTTCTCACATCAGGATCAGATACAGGAGTCCTCAGCTTCTTGGCTGGAGGTCCTAAAGAGTACATTAAAACTGAACTCACTCAGTACCATTTTCTTGCCAGCAGAACATTCTAAAAGACTTGAGAAGAAATGTTTGGGACCACAGGTCTGTATGTCTCTGTAATATACTGAATAGAAGGTAGCTCTTCCCAGAGAGCTATGAGAAACTGAGTTTTTATTCCATTTTCCCTTTTCAATTGTATGGATACTCATAAAAGTTGCAGAATTTGAGTTACTCCAATGACATTTCCAAATTCAAATCCTAATCATCGAGGTAATTAATTGCCTTATATGCATATCAAGGAAAATCCTACTGTATTTTCATTTTTGCATAACTCTGTGGGAAAGGTTTTTGAAGGTATTCATATACTTACAATTCATATTACAACTGATAACTTTTTCTTAATACAGAAATTCTCTGGAAATCATCATTTAAAATGGATTCTCATCATTATTATTTTTACATGTATTTACACAGGTCACTTGTTGTTTGTAATGATTTGTGAGCATCTTAAATAACCTAGTAGATTTATGGTTGCCAGATAAAATAAAGAATACACTTAAATTTTGTCACATTTTGACTTATTATATGAATGTATGTCCCTAAAGACACAGTGTCATACTTACATTAAAAATTTAGTCTTTTGTTTTAAAATTCAGATTTAATTGGGTATTTTGTGTTTTTAATAGCTAAATCTGGCAACGTTAAATGCCTAGATAGCACAGTTTATGCCTCTCTCCTTCCAGACCTTGCCTGGCCTGCATTAGACTCTTTAATACCATAAAATCTTAACTCTTAAAACATCAGAAGAGAATCAAGTTTTTCATCTTAGGTTCAAAGCTGTCCAAATATATTTTATATAGTATTCTTGAACCCTGTTTTATAGAGTAGAGGTTATATTTTGCAATCTCGAAATAGGCCTTTGACTATCTTATCAGTCATTTCATAAGTCTTCAGTCAAATAAATGCTGCAGATATCATACAAAGAATTAAGCTATATGTCTGGAGACTATGGTCTGGTTTTATCTTCTGTGCTATTGCTGATTCTCAGTGTTATCATCTGTGACTATGAGTATGTCTGTGACTGGCATTCACCGCATTCAAGAATGACCATAGGGACTCCTCCTATACTGGACAAGTATGATGAAGTGCTAAGGTACTGCTAAAGTCATTGTTTCTGTTTAGGATGTACTCTGTTAAGTTTATAATATAACACTCATTTTTCTACAAATAAGTGAAACACTAGCGAGAGAGTAATCTGACTCCTTACTTGGTAGCTATTGGACTGTCTCTTACTTCCTGAACTTCCTTGAGCCAAAGTTCTATCAGACAGACAGCTGGACTTCCCTATGCCAGCAGAAGTCACCGTGAACACTCCAAGGACTTCTTGAGACACTATGTAAAAATTATAGCTGATTGCCTTGGCTCCAGCAGGCACAGTCCCAGTCTGGGCTGGTTGAAGCAATTTATAGCTGATTTTTAATTTCCATCATAAGCCTGGATGCTCATGTCTACCTTGGCTAGAAAGGAGATTATTTTTTATTTTCATTATTATGGAACTACTATGACTAGTGGTAATGGTCACACATGTGATTGGTTCCAAAAACCAAACAAACAAAAAACGAAACCACAAAACACCACATTTAATGGTTGTAATTGGTGCTAAGGGTAAAGGATGTGAGTGATTGTTCTAACCAAATGGCTGTGATTGGACAAACCAAATGACTGTGAATGGTTCAGATGGTAGCTGAGTGTTTCAATGCCCCAGCCTCCTATACACGCAGGCTTCTTACACTCCATGAGGGAGTCAAGTAGGAAATACTCTACTGTATTTCCTATCCTGGTGCAACAGCTAGTCAAAGGAAAACTTCTCTCAAGGATGACATTCATTGCTTACTTTTAGCACTGAGGACTTAGCAGGCAACAGAAGGATCCTAAAGACAAAAGAGATTGGCAATTAAATAAGTGAATGCTTTGAGCTGAAATTTAACATGTGAAGATACTGTGGGCATTATATGGGTCAAATATCACCCATTACTCTCTGGGTCAGATGACACTTGTCTTCTGATCCTGGATTTCCAAGCACCCATCCATCAACCCTTAACAACTGGAAGATTGTGAGTTGCCCAACTTCTAGAAATCCTATCCTTCTTGCATGTCAACCTGCAGCAAACACCTATGTGTGATTGATTCGGAGGTACCACTGCCCAGGTTGTGAAGCAGAATAGCTCTGGGAAGGAAAAGGTGAAACAAGGGCAATTAGAAAGCAGAGAGTTGATTGAAAGTATAAGAAGCCAAAGAAGTGATGCCAAAGGCTGAATGCCTCATTATGTAAGACCTACACAGAGACAGAATGCCTGGCAACGCCAAGGTTCTCACACCCAAGGCCTACATGAGGACTGTAACACTCCACATGTCAGCTGATGCTGCTAGCCAAACACTCAGGAAAGAAGAACTGCCCTGGTTCACAATTTGAGAGATTTCTTGCCTAGATATGATTTCTATCTAGATAGAGCAAAAGGCCCTTCAGCAAACTGGTTGATGGCAAATTAATGACTCTAAATCTTTGCCTTCTCTCTATCTATATCCTTTAACATACAAGGTATAGGAGCTGATTACTTGTTTCTTGATTCTGACTATGGTCATTCAGACTAATATTGGCCAATGAGATGCTGAACACTAACTCTGCCTGTGTATTTCCATTTCTAATGATACAACACTGCCTCTGCTTTGAGAACATGCCCTGGCTAGCCTGGAATGAGAGAATGAGGTGGAGAAGAACACTCAACCTATGTGCATTCCTGTCTCTCACGTAGGAGAAGAAATAATCAGATTGACAGGTTTTTATTTCCCTCCAAGAATTCTTACTCATTATTTATGTATAGATATTGGCAAGGGTTCAAGAAAACATATTTATACATGTATGTGGCAGTCTTAACAAAAATCTGATCTGGCTTTAGAATTCTAAGCAATCCGAAGATGTACAGGTAGGTTTTATTTTTATGTTGCTTCATCCCTTAAAAATTCAAAGACAATAAAGAGAAACAATGATACAGAAAGCAGAAAAAAATGAAGGGCCTGTGCTGAAGACTGCTTTGTCCATGGGGTAAGAGTTCTGTGAACACTGAGCTTGAGTATGTGAGAATGTCAAGGTGTTTGGTATGTGGGCATGCTCTCGGCCAAGGCTTGGAATGGGTATTGCACCCTTACATTCCCTAACTGTTATGTGTTCTATGTGGTCATCAATGAACAGAACACAAGAATGTCTCTGTGCCACGCCTGACAGAATACAGAATCATCACTTCAGGTCCCATGTTGCCAAATGGACATTAGTTGACCCTAATGTGTAATTAAGTTGTATGATTTCTTTTTGTTTATTCAAGTTTTGAATTCTTTAAACACATTATTGTTGATGAAATACAGCTGGTGTCTGATTGCTCCTTTTGTCCCTGAGTATCTAAGTACTGTGAGGAAGATAAAGAAAAGGAAGAGAGAGTTACATGTATTTCATTTCAGGCCAAAAGATTTCTGATCTCTTCACATACTTTTAAACAAGAAAATATTCTCAACTATTATGGACCACTGCAAATGCCCTCAAATATAATCTGTAAAGTATGGCAGATCATAGTTTTTACCCACCTTTTATAAAGGTTCAAACACTTTGGCAAATAAAAGGGATGTAATAATTTCACATTACTAAAACATTCATAGTCTCAGTACCATCAGAACTCTGTAATGAAAGCAAATACAAGTGATGTGAATTTTCTTTAGTTTCCAACTTTGGAAGGAATTCTTAGATATAATGGGTATGTGGGAAAAAATTATGTTGACAGCACAACAATCCATCCATTTCCTAGCATGACTAGTCATGTACTGTACTTCAGTGCAAACAATGAGGTTATTGTTCAGATGGGAAAACAAGTCATCTGTGGAAGGCGAAAAGGTGAAAATATTCTATAACCTGATTGTGTTTGGTATTTTCTCATCATCTTAAAAGGTTCATGTAATAGACACACATCTAAGGATTTGACTATTTGCAACAGTAGAGATTTCTTTCAGTTTTCTCACCTTTTAAAAAGTATTTGATTAGATTTTATTGCTCTGCTTTCCCATTAAGTGAGGGAAAGGAGAGTGCCCAGTTTCACCACTGCAGGAACTGGAGAGTTATAGCTGGATATCCTTCAAAGATACCGAGCCAGGGTTGGAATGAAAGAAGCTACTGAGAACTTCACTTTGTGGTTCCAAAAAGAGAGTTTTAACACTCTGGTTTTTTTTAATTCACCCCTTCTTTTATTTGATATCTTCATTTGTTTTTAGCTGCTCTTGTTTAGGGAACTTTAGAGTGGGGAAGAAAGAAGACAAAAAGCAATACTTTAGGAGAGAAAAGAGACAAACGGATGGCTCTGTCATGCCTACTCTCAAATATTTCTAAAATCTACAAATCTAATTCTGTAATTATTGTAAGCCGGAGTTTGGACTAATTTTTGATCTTCCAATATATACTATTTATGTAATATTTATAATTTTGGTTTAATTTATTTTAGACAGTGTCATATTAACCTACCCAGGTTGGTACTGACCTGAATATTTCCCTGCCTCAGTGTCCCCAGTGGTGGAATTACAGGCCTGTACTAACACATGTAGTTTAGAGATATTTGTTAAAGCCATGTTCTGGCCTGAGAAAACACCTCAGTTTATAAAATGCTTACCTCACAAACATGAGGACTTGGTTTTAATTCCAAGTATTCATATAAAAACTTGGGTGTGGTACAGAACATCTTTAATCCTAGCACTGGGGACATTGAAACAAGAGAGTCCTTGGGGCTGTCTGTCCAGCTAGTCTAGATGAACTGGTGAGCTACAGATCAATGAATAACACTGTTCCAAAAAATAAGATGGAAAGAAATTGAGTAAGACACTCAACATTGACTTCTTGCTTCCATGGGCACATGCACATGTGTCTTGCACCTATGTACATGTGAATATACATAAAATACACACACACATACACACACACACACACTTCATTTCTTTTTTACTTTATAAGTTAAGTTGGGTTGATAGTTTCCTGAAGTTTCTAAACTGTTTCTTTTTGCTTGATCTTTAAAGTAGAAAAATTCAATAAATTATAATTTGTCATTTCTCCAAGCATAATGGCAGGTGATGATTTGCATAGACGCCAGAAAGGAAAACGCTTAGAGATGTAGATATTTAGGCAAACACTATTTGTAAGCTCTTTTCAAACTTCTTGTTCTAGGTGTCCATCCTACTATCCCAAAGGAATATAGTAAAACAGCTAAAGAAAGATTTAGACAAGTTCTCAAGTAGTAGGGATCAGATTCCCAACCCCTTCTATTCTGTCTCAGGAGCTTTTGTGGGCGCCATGGTCAGACTGGATACTTCTTCCTACATTTGTTTATGGGTTCCTCCCAAGTATTTGGATCTCTCTGGTTTCCACTGAATGTCTGCGGCTGAGAACAACCATGTGAGCAAAAATAGTACTGGGGCAAAACAAACTCAGACAGGCTGTAGTGAGCAAAGGGCTGCAGCCTGGAAGATCTGCATCGTCATCAGTCAGTGTTAAAAGGAGGTCAGGGGATGTTTCTGGATTGGAGGCATAAGCAGGATATGGAATTTTGGAAGGCTCCCTTCTATTGATATCCATGTGATTTGGGGGTTTTTGTTCATGGTTCTTGCTGCTAACTCTTACTGCCAGAGAAAATAATCACGGTCAGGGAGAAAAAAGCCCTCTGGAGCTCATATAAAGAAAAGTGAAAGGAGAGATTTTTCCTGCCAACCTGGGCTTCATCTTTGAACCCACAATTGAGAAAGGTGGAGACAGAATCAGATGTGCTGCAGTCTGGTAGACAATTTACAACAAAGGAGTTGCCATTCTGAATTCCACTTCTTGGTCTCAATTACTTATCTGATTATTGCTGTACTGTTGGGTGTTTACTATGTGTTCCTCATGGAATGATATTACTCCATTCTCCCCTGTGACACAGAAGTACTTGTTATTCCTGAAATTGATTTATAGGTGGGAAAACTGATGCATAGTAGGGATGGTAGTTAATTATCTTGCTTGCATTTGAAATCAGATGGAGAACACACACTTGGGGTTGCCTGTAAGGATGCTGGCAGACAAGTTGCCTGAGAACAAAGTCATCCTGAATGTAGGGTGTACCATTCCATGAACTGGGGTCTCAGACTAAATAAAAAGAAGAAAGTAATTGAGCATCAATATTCACCTCTCTGCTTTGTGACTGTGGACAAACTAGATGTGACCAGCTCCTTCATGTTCTTACTGACATACTTTTCCTACAGAGATGGATTATACCCTTGTGCTGGCTAGTTTTGTCATCTATGCAAGGCACAATCATTTGTGAAAAAATTCAATTGTGAAAATGTCCCCACCAGATTGGCCTGTGGGCAAGCCTGTGCTACATTTTCTTGAACACTGTTCAGTGTAGGTGGACCCAGCTCCTTGTGAGTGGTGCTATCCCTGGGATGGTGGTCTGGGTACTATCAGAAAGCAAAATGATCAAGCCATGAGGTACAAGCCAGTAAGCAGCACTCTTCCACAATCTCTATATCAGCTTTAACTCCAGGTTCCTGCCCTGATGAAGTTCCTATCCTTGACTTCCCTTATCAATGGAGCTGCAAGTTGTGAGCTGAAATAAACCATGTCTCCCTAAGTAATTATTTATGATAATGGTGCCTATCACAACAAAAGACAACCCTCAAACTGTGGCACAAAACAACTCCTTCCTTTTTTAAGTTGCTTTTATTAGATATTTCATCATAACAATGGTAACAATAAGGGTAAGAGATAAAGAAAGGCTAATGATGATGCTGCCTAACTACTAAAACTTGGATACATCCTTCCCTGTTGGGATTCATCTTTATTCTCACTTCCTAGGAGTTTATTGAAAGCAAATTTCTCACCCATTGTATTAGGTACTTTACTCACAGAAATAATTTTTTGAAAATCCCTAAAGCGCTATTAGAGGATCAATGGGATGGTTCATCAAAGTAAGCCCTCTAAAGGTTTTTAGAGGATGTCAATCTTCTCTGTTCACAGTATTACTTATTAATACTGAAAATCAAGACCCAGTTATACCAATGTATACTACTCTGCTGCTATTTCCAATTAATAAACTCTTCTAATTATTTTTTACTCATAAAAGTAATTTCTGAACTGCGAGATAGCTCAGTGACTTGCAAAGGTGCTTGTCAACAAGCATTATGAGAAAAAAAAATCTCTGCCTGGGATTCACTGGATAAAAGGAGAAATTTGCCTCCTAAAAGTTGTCCTCTGACCTCCACAGAAACACTTTGGTACATGAACCCTGTACCCTGAAATAAACAAATTAAATTAAATTTAAAATTGTAAAAATGTATTTTTTAAATAATGATAGTAATTTCTGAATTAGAGACATGGCCAGAAGGAACTGAGTAATCTTATATGTCACATTTTGTATGTATAAAAATTAGGTATACATTCAAACTTAGTAATAACTTGTAGGTTAGACAATCAAATTGAAGATGTGGGTAGAGAAAAGGGGAAAAGGGTACAACCCATTGTAATAGTTATGTTTTTTTGTCTCTGTCATTATTAAACAGGAGCAAACCTTGGTGTTGTCTTCTGCTTTAGTGGAGTTAAATTGCCTATACATGATTCAGTCTCTTCACTGTAAAGAGAGTATAGTAGAAATCTATCCCATCCAATTTGAGGTTCGTTTTTTACATTTGGTCTTTAATAAACCCTTTACTTACTCTTACTTACAAAAGATATTAAAATCACCAGTTTTAGCTTGGGCATACTTTTAAAATAAAGTATTCTAGTGTTTCCCTCATCAGCAATGTAAGGTTTTCTAAGATCTGTGCACTTGTTATACACTTTGAACCACCTTACAGTTGTTTCATGATTTAGAAATGAAGATGCACTTTTAACATCTTTGTTTTTTTAAGTACATAAAACTTTTCACCCAGATGACTACATCCTTCCTCCATCATGCCTTTTTTCACAAATTGCCTTCTTCTTTTTCATTGATTAATTAATTAATTAACTTCACATCCTAATCGCAACACCCCCTCCTCCTTGTCCTTCAATCCTTCCCTCTCACCTCTACTCCTTGTACCTCACTCCCTCTTTCTCCTCAGAGAAGGGGAGAAATTGCTTCCTTTTTATACCACAAGTTGAAACTACTTGGCACCAAGCACAAGAATTTCCTTCTAAGTCCGTATCTCTTGTCCCTGGTGGACTCACTTTACACGCACACTGTTACTAACAGCTATTCTATAGCTATGGTTTCTCTGCAAGCCTTTAGGAGAGCCCAGATTCTCTAACTCAGCTATAATCCAGATGCACTCACACAGTACTGACAAGTTCTTGTTTTTCACTCTTATGTGCTTGTAAGTATTTGAACTGTTCTCTGTTCTCAGAGTTTCTCTCTATCTCACATGCTAATTTTAGATTTCTTTGCTCTTTTCCCAAAGCACTGGACTAGTCGCAGCTCTTTGAGATCCAGCCTACCTTAGATCCATGGTCCCCCATCTTGCTGAGAAGTAGACATGTAACACTTTCAGTCTGAGGCTTGTGCTTGAATCAGCTGAGAATCTGACTGAAGGGAGATGGTCTAAGTTAGTGGGTCTGGAAGGGTTCTGAAATGCTGTAATTTCAGCAAGCTAGTGTTGCTGGTGCTGCTTTGAATCAGAAGCTTGCAGATGTCTGCCAGGGTTTCCCAGCTTCTCTTTGCCTTTCATCCTCATTTTCCCAACCACCCCACTACCAGAGCTGTTCCTAGAAACAACCCTGGTTGTTTACCACTAATGGCTCCCCAAAGCTTTTAAAAAAACTTCAAGTATGTGTACCCAGTACTTAAGTCACCTTATTTAAAATCCTACTAGATATTTTCCCAAACCCTCTTGGGCTTCTAGTCAGTATTAACTCAACTCCCCATCTCTGTGCAGAGTACTAGATTATACCTCTAATGAGCCCTTTAGCTTTCATAACTGTTCGGTGTTTGACTATTCCTTACCCTGAGGACTATAACTCCATTGGTCCAGCCTAAGGATAGAACTAGATATTTATTGTCAACTCTCATTAAATGTTAGAACATGTGACCTTTGTGGGATATGCTTTGCTGTTTAATTCAGTGGTATGTTGACATAGAAATGTAATGCATATCTCAATTGAGGGGTGGGGTGAGGAGGGTGGATATAAATAATTGAACAATGCATTTATATTCAAAATTGAGAGAAAATGGGATTAAGCTTCATTATTAACCTTCAAACAGGAAGCAACAACTTAAGGACTATTGTCAGTCTTTCTTATAGGCAGGCAATATTGTATCAAATTGTTTCTGAGAAGCCCTGGTATGCTCAGAACAACAATCTAACAGAAATAAATGACAGTGTCTAAATGGTAGTGCTTGAAGGCCTCTAGGACATTGGTGGATGTCTTTATGGATCTGTGGTGCTGTTTACACAAGTTTTAAATCCTTCCTCTTTATCTTTGATGAGTTCTTAGAAACAATATGTAATAACAGAACATTTTAAGAATGAGTACATCTTCCAACTACAATCAGAATAAATTATTGACTTAGTTATGCTTATAAAAATTAAAACTTGTAATTGTATTAAAGCATCAGTTATTTGCATTGGACCTAGTTATTGTACTAATAATTCTGAATCATTGAGTCACTGGTTCATAATAATTCCTTAGGGTAAATTCATAAATTCAGAAGCCAATATCTAGGTTAGGAAATTAAGAATTAAATTAAAAATTTGATTACCAATATAGTTGGATATATTCATGAGATGCTAGAGTCTTACAATTCAACATATGGTATATAGACTTTTGAGACAAAGTAAATAGTGTTCCCAAAATCTTGTTTCAATGTCTGGTTCCATCACTAAATAGTGTGTAATCTTGACTGCTCATTTTATCTTTCTGGATTGGGGTTTCCTCAATCATGATATGATACAACTAGAAGAAATGTGTCCAATCAGAAGTATGTATAAGAACCTACCTTGCAGTAAGCAATGAGATACACAGATGTGTGTGTGCGTGTATTTTGTTGTTTTTGGCCTCAGTGCTAAATGTTTCTTAAACACAAAGGGAGATATTACAATAGAATTGACTCTACTTTGTAAACAGGACTCAAGAAAGAAGAACTTTGATTTTTCAATCATTGATGTAACTTTTCCAGTCTTTCACAGTATCCTCATTTCTATTTGTCTAGAACATTGGCAAAACAGTTGATTGTTATGTGACCCTTTTCAAATCTTCTTTTGATTTTCTTTCCTTTTACTGTATTTAAAGATATTTAACAAATATTACATTGTATCTTAAAAGTATGTAGTTCAATGGCTTTCTTAGCAAAACAAAGCACCAATAAATAAGAAGCTGTTTACTGTCTGGTTGTAGCATTCAAGTGGGCAGTGCACCAATCTGCACTGTGCAATAGTGATGCTTTGGGTAAAACTGGACAGTTTTAGTGGTTATAGCTGTTTGCTACTTGTTTTTTGGTTGATAAATATTGATATTTGAATGATAAATGGATGAGTCTTTTGTTACTAGGCTTATGTCGGGATCATCTATAAACTTTAAAAACAGATACCAAGGCTTTATGGCCAGTTTTTCTGAACTTGTGAAGGTGTGGGATAGAGCCCCCAACAGTGTAGTACTTAAAAACCTTCCACAGAATGAATTGGAAAGAAGCTGAGCTTGAAAATATCAAAACCTGGAATTAAGACAATTAGGAAATATTTATCCCAACGACTTTGTTATTCTCTTAAGAAGTTAATGTTTTTTAATATTTACCTTCCAGCCTCAATTGTCTTAGTTATTGAGAATATTTAATTTAAGGCCTGTTTTCATAAGCTAATAGATTTGAGTACACATAGAAACAATGTGTTAATTAAAATCAACCATTAAATTGAAGCAGAAATGCCAACAATCTATTTGTTGATTGTTGATAGATTGGAGTAAAGGCATCTGAGCCAGTTCATATACTGTATTTTGGACCATCAGAGAGCAAATGAGTTGATCGTTAAACATTCCACAACAGGCAGATGTATTCATGAAGTCTCTCAGAGGTCTGGAAAACAAAGAGACTGTGTGGTCTAGAAAAGGAGGTATCAAGACCTTGGATCTCTTCCCAGAACTTCCACTAATCACATGTGTGACCTTGGTCCAATCATTTAACCTTCTGAGATCAGTTTTCTTATCTGCAAATGTGTGGCTATGTTAATTATTCCCAGAGTACACTCTTAACTGAAAACTTCATACTTTAATCTAACATATACAATTTCTTTATAATTCTAAAATATCTAAGGAGGCAATGTGAGGGAAGTAAGGTGAGCCAGAACAAATACTCTGTTGTTATATGGTAAGTCTCATAGATCAAGATAGATCATCTGTATAGGTTCACAATTGCTTTGCACTGTCATCCTCAGGAGTCTTCCTGCTAACACTAAGTACTGAATTTAAGTACTCAGTACTTGATTATCAGCATTCAGATAAGAAAGGTGCTTTCAAATTTCCTGAAATAATAGATTATCCAATTCAGTTGCATAAGCTACTCTTTTGTTACTATTTAAAGAATAATATGTGGAGGGGCACAGGCATTATACATGTATTTTTTTTTTCAAAGTGAACACAACCATGGAAATGAGCTGAAATCAATGGCCAGAACATGCACATTTATTTCTCTTCTTCCATCCTCTTCCCTTTATGATGAATATCTACACTGTAAGGCTACAGACTTTTGTTTGTTTGTTTGTTTCTAGTCATTTTACCAACATTAGGTTTGAAACCTATTCATATGGTAATAGTAGTGGAAATAGTTCAATCTTAGCTCTCTAAAGAAATGCACTATACATGTATAAAATAATGCTGATTATTATTTGGATAGCTCCCAGTATGGCACTCTTTTTAAAAAATATATATTTATTTTTATTTTATGTGCATTAGTTTTGTCTGTATGTCTGTGTGAGGGTGTCAGATCTTGGAGTTACAGGCAGTTATGAGCTGCCATGTGGATGCCGGGAATTGAACCTGCATTCTCTGGAAGGGCAGTCCATGTTTTATCAGCTGAACCATCTCTCCATCCCCAGTTTGGGACTTTTACAAGTAACACTTCTATGAACACAGTGATCCGTGCCTTCTATTGACATGTATTTGTATTTTGGATGTGTATTTCTAAAAGACAGTAATTGTAGGGTCCATTGGGTATAGCACATCACTCCGAGTGCTTTAAACTCTGACTCTTGTTTAGAGGTGGGATCTTCAGGGGACACAGCCTTGCTTCTTGAATTAGAATTATATTAAAGACTCATATTTGTATGGCTGAACACAGATGCATTTTCTTCTCATGTCAGCTTCAGCTGATGTTGAAACATACATTTGTTCACTAAACACTAATTGTTTAGTGACAAGGGTGGGGAGAAAGGAGAGGAGAGACAGGGAGGGAGAGAAAGAAAGAGAGAGAGACAGAGAGAGACAGACAGAGACAGACAGACAGACAGAGAGATACAAAGACAAAGACAGACAAAGACAGACAGAGAGACAGAGAAAGACAGAGACGGAGAGAAACAGAGTAAGAGTGAGAGAGAGAGAGAGAGAGAGAGAGAGAGAGAGAGAGAGAGAGAGAGAGAAAGAGAAACACAGAGAGAGACAGAGAGGGGGAGAAAGAATCCTCATTATCCTAAGTAGAAGCAACAGAATCTCAAATGTCACCAGGAGTTTGAAGTGGAATGTTTCATAGAACATAAAAAGTAAAATACAAGAACACCATGTTCTGTTAATGGCCCCATGTGCAGTTATCTGGTATTTGGCATCGTGGGGCTGTGTTTCATTTTGAATTTAACCAAGGATGCTGATGAGTACTCAGAACCTGGAAGGAGCCTCTCTGATGCTAATAGCTGCCATTAATCCTGAGACTCAGTATATAAACAGTACTATGGTTCTTTTTTTTTTTTTTTTTCAAGCCTTCCTGCGAATCCATTTTTAGGCCTCTCAGAAAGTCACCTGCTCATTATTTCCAGCACATTCGGGTGGAGATGTTTGGCCCAAAGGGCAGTTCCGATCTCTTTGTGCTGCTATTATTGGAGGTTTGTTTCTGCCAGAGGTCACGTCCACCCTATTAGCCAGTGGCTTGCCAACTCTTCAGTTCATAGAGCCACTTTAGGCTGTCTATTTGGCTTAGATTAATAAAAAGGTCTGACAACATCTGGTGGGGAATAGGTGAACTTCTTGAAGAAAGTGTAAAATCCTTATTTCATATTCAGAGTTAATTATGGTCAGGCTAGGAATATGAGGGTCATCATGCCTTTTCCTGAAGACTTACGAAAATATTACATTTCCACTATACATACAGAGTCTTGGGTAGCTTCTCTGACCCAAGATTTGAGGGCATGTATCTTACTGAAACTACATATTTATAAGGAAGTAAAAGGAAGCAAGTCAAGTTGGTAGAAGACACTAAACAATATAGTGCTTTATCTGATTCTATGGAAATTCTGAAATAGAGTTATTCTATTCTGGGGAACCGTTGCATTTTGTACTCATTCTTCCTTCATGTCATTTGGTCACTAGTTGTTCACTGTCTCTAAGGGAAGAGTCTGCCACTCAGATAAATGTACTTACTCAGAGAAATGGGGATCTGAGAGCCACTGATGTCAAGTAGGAGGTAGGGATGGCAGTGGATGCTTTGACCATCAATATAGTACTATTACTACTACTACTGTTGGTTATTTCCTTTAGGATACTCTCGTCAGGTGGGAAAAATAGGAATGGTTATACACAAACTGAGCTTTATTGATTTACTACAGAGGATGGGGGTAGGATCATTTATCAACCACTCAGAAATTAACAGAAGATACTGTATAATGGACCCAGTACATTTAAAGACAACATTCTCCAGAATTGTATAAACACTCTGCTCCTCCCTCTAGTCCAGAATATTTTGTGTTCTTTCCTGACAGCTAACATCTCTTCTCTCCCATGTCCATCTGGAAATCTGTTAAGTCATATGAGAGCTAGAAAAATACACCCTTCCTTTCTAAAATACAACGTATACTTGTCATATCAGCCCAGTTTACACTTTTCTCCTGTCTGTCATTTAGCATCTGTCATCTTGGTCTAGTGCTAAATGCCAGGCAGACTGTGTGAGAGTGCATGTGTCTCTGGGTTGGTGTGCATTTGTGTAGTATAGATACACACGATGGTGAGTGCATGTGCTTTCAAGGGCAAGGGGAAGGCACTGGGTACCCTGCTTTATCTCTCTTTGCTTTATTCCTTTAAGACAACATCTTTCACTTAATCTGGCACTGTGCTGAAGGTAAGAAAGCCTCAGCAATACCTCCTGTCTCTACTCTCGGGTCACAGGTGAGAATGTGACTATAACCTCCCTTTTGCATTGGTTCTTGGATTCAACCCTGGTACGTACACAAAAGTACTCTCATCCATTGAGCTATCTCTCCAGCCTCATGACATAGATTCTGTTACACTGCTATACTGTTAAATATTTATGTTAAATTAGTATTATCTAGATCCACAACCTGAATTGAAGTATGAATGCAAGAAGCACTATGGCATGAGGCAGTGAAAAGGGGTAGAAACTTAAGCATTAGGAGGTCATCACTATTGATGATAAGGGAATCATTTATCTTATAGTCACTAAGATAATTTCTGACTTGTATCATAGAACTATGGCCCCAACTAGTAAGAAAATGGGTCATTCTTCTCTAGCTCTTGTCCATCATTGATGAGAAGGTTGTCTTAGTTAGGGTTTCCATTACTGTGAAGAGAATCGATAACCAAGGCAAGTCTTATAAAAGACAGCATTTCACTGGAGCTGGCTTACAGCTTCAGTACAGTCCGTTATCATCATGGCAGGAAGCATGACAGCAAGCAGGCAGGTATGGCACTAGAGGTTCTACATCTTCATCTTAAGGCCACTAGGAAAAGACTGGCTCCTATGTGGTTAGCAAGAGGGTATGATTGCCCACTTCCACAGTAACACACTCCTTCCAACAACACCACACTTACTCCAATGAGGCCACACCTCCTAAGAGTGCCTCTCCCTGGGCCGAGCATATTAAAACTACCACAGATGTCATCTATGGATTGCTCGTTCTCTGCCCTTGAGATAGGTGATGACTGGGTTTATTCACTCACCCCTGAAGAATGTGTACAATCAGAAACATGGGTGCTAGACCATGAACTCTTTTGATGTAAGAACTGTAAGAGTAGAGAAGGTATAGATGGGTCTCTCATCTTTTTTTGCTCTGAGCTTCATGAGGTTCAAAATCACAAAAGCATCAGTCTTCTACTACAGGTCACAGTGAGCAGACACTAGCATCCATATGTGTTTCAATGATTTATTGGTTGCTGCTGACTGAGAAGTGGTATAAATCAGTGTGAGACACATGTCATTGCATACATCAATTGATAAAAATTCCTGTGGGTACTAGATGCCACCTAGAACTTTCATGACTTTGATGAGTCCATGTCATGTGCTAAATGCTCAAGCACAATATATTTGGAAGATTTGAGAATTGGCATAGTGTACAACACTGTCTTAGTTAAGGGTTTTACTGCTGTGAAAAAACACCATGACCAAAGGTAACTCTTATAAGGACAACATTTATAATTGGGGCTGGCTTACAGGTTCAGAGGTTCAATCCATTATCATCAAGGCAGGAACATGGCAGCATCCAGACAGGTATAGTGCAGGAGGAACTGAGAGTTCTACATCTTCATCTGAAGGCTGGTTGCAGAATACTCACATCCAGGTAGCTAGGATGAGAATCTTAAACCACACACAGTGACACACCTACTTTAATAAGGCCACAACAGGGTCACACCTTCTAATAGTGCCACTCCCTGGGCCAAGCAAATACAAACCATCACATTCCACTTCCTGGCCGCCATAGGCTTGGTCAAGCATCTGAGTCTATGGGGGCACACCTAAACATAGCATAGTGCAAAATACATTTAGTCCAAGTTCCAGAGTTTAAACAATGTTGAAAGTCCAAAATTCAAAGTCACTTCTGACATTCATCCAATCACTTAACTGTAATCCCCAAAGCAATACAGGAAAGCAGCTGGGCAAACTCCAAACTCTGCATCTCCATGTCTGATGTCAAAGCAGTCTTCAGATCTCCAACTCCTTTTACATCTTGGTTGACTGCAACAAAGCTCTTTCTCCTGGGCTGGTTCCACTCCCTGTTGGCAGTGTTCATCAGCAGATATATCAGGGCTCTGACATCTCAAACATCTTGGGGCCTTCAAGGCAACTTTAACATTACAGCTTCTTGTTCCAGTGTCTGAAATCCACACATGATCTCCTGCAAATGGCTGGTGTCACTTCACCAGCTCTACCCTTTGTAGCACTCTAAGTTCAGGTTGCTCGACTCCATTGTTCCTGCCATTCTTGGTGATCATCCCATGGTACTGCCATCTCCAATACTCTGGGGTCTTCCACTGCAGCTAGGCTTCACTAATAGCCTCTCATAGGCTCTCTTCATGGTGCCAAACCTCAACTCCTTTGCATGATCCCTTCAGTCCTGGGCTGTCAACCCCCAACTGGGGCTGCATCTTCACCAATGGCCTTCCATGGCCTCTCACAGTGTCAAGTTGCAGCTGTGCTTCATGACCTCTTCATGTCTTCAAAACCAGTACCACCTGTGTGACTCTCACACATTACCAAGTACAGCTGCAGCACGAAGTATAACCTAGGCTATCTCTGGAGCACAGCTACTTTGTGCTCTCAGAAAACACTTCCCAGAAGATTTGACTTCAGCGATGCTAGTCTCTTCCTAATCACCACAAATTTCTTAGCTCTAGCTAACCAATTGTCCAAGTAGTCTCTTTTAGTCTGGATTCTAAAACCAGATCCACATGGATGAAACTGCCTTGTACTCCTGCTTGCTGGGGGTGGAACATGGTCCCCTTACTCTATTACCAGCTTTCTATTTTCCAACTCCCTCACTGCCTAAGCTTGGCCGTCCTAGAACTTGCTCTGTAGATTGCTCTTGAACTCAGAAATCTACATGGCTCTGTCTCCTGGGATTAAAGGTGTATAGTACCATGCCAGAACCTAAATTTAGCTGGGAGGGATCTTATCACGAGGTCACCACTCCCTTAATTAAATTTAATATTTTTGAACACAGGATTCAGCTCCATTTCACTTCCTGGTGCTCCTTTAATACTCAAAACACATATTTTATATTTTCCTTTCTAAACTTGCTATGCTTACTCAAAATGCTCTTCATGAAACTTAACCAGAGAACAAAGTCTATGATGGGCATTTCTGAGACTTCCTTTGTCAGTGCAATTAATCTGAGTCTCTTCACCTTAGCCTCAGGCAGACTCTTCAGACCAGGGTAAAAGCAGCCATATTCTTCACTAAAATACTACAAAAACAGTCTCTAGGGCACATACTGAAGTTCTTCTTCACTTGAAACCTCTTGGGCCAGGTCTGCACAGTTCAAATCACTCACAGCAACAAAGTCCTCCATATTCTTACTAGGATAGTCCCAAAGTCCCAAAATCCACATTCTTCCAAACAAAAACATGGTCAGACCTATCACAGCAATACCCCAGTCCCTGCTACCAACTTCTGTCTTACTTAGGGTTTTACTTCGGTGAAGAGATACCATGACTAAGGCAACTATTAAAAGGACAACATTTATTTTTTTATTTTTTTATTTGATACTTTATTTACATTTCAGATGTTATCCCCTTACCCCATTTCTCCCCCTGACCAGGAACCCCCTTTCCTATCCCCCCTCCTCCTGCTTCTATGAGGATGTGCCCCACCCCACACCCCCACTCCCACCTCCCCACCCTCGAATTCTCCCACACTGGGCATCCAACTTTCATGGGACCAGGGATCTCCTCTCCCACCGATGCCTGACAAGGCCATCCTCCCCTACATATACAGCTGGAGCCATGGATCCCTCCCTATTTGTTCCCAGGCTAGTAGTTTAGACCCTGGGAGCTCTGGTTGGTTGGTATTATTGCTCTCCTCATGGTGCCGCAAACCCTTTCAGCTCCTTCAATCTTCTCTCTAACTCCTCCATTGGGAATCCCATGATCAGTTCAATGGTTAGCTGTGAGCATTCACCTCTGAATATGTCAGACTCTGGCAGACCTCTAAAGAGACAGCTGTATCAGGCTCCTGTCAGCATGCACTTCCTGACATCCAACTCAGGATAGCAAAAACTATTCTCAACAGTAAAAGAACATCAGGAGGTATCACCATTCCTGACCTCAAGCTGTACTACAGAGCAATAGTGATAAAAACTGCATGGTATTGGTGCAGAGACAGGCAGGAAGATCAATGGAATAGGACTGAAGACCCAGAAACGCACCCATACACCTATGGTAACTTGATATTTGACAAAGGAGATAGAATTGTCCAATGGAAAAAAAGATAGCACTTTTAACAAATGGTGCTGGTTCAACTGGAGGACAACAGTTAGAAGAATGCAAATCAATCCATTCTTATCTCCTTGTACAAAGCTCAAGTTCAAGTGGATAAAGAACCTTCACATATTTTCTAGTTCCATCCATTTACATAAGAATTTATCAAATTCATTGTTTTTAATAGCTGAGTAATATTCCATTGTATAAATGTACCACATTTTTTGTATCCATTCCTCTGTTGAAGAACATCTGGGTTCTTTCCAGCTTCTGGCTATTATAAATAAAGCTGCTATGAACATAGTGGAGCATATGTTCTTGTTATGTGTTAGAGCATATTCTGGGTATATGCCCAGGAGTGGTATAGCTGGGTCCTCAGGTAGTGATATGTCCAATTTTCTGAGGAACCGCCAGACTGTTTTCCATAGTGGTTGCACCATCTTGCAATCCCACCAACAATGGAGGAGTGTTTCTCTTTCTCCACACCCTCGCCAGCATCTGCTATCACCTGAGTTTTTTATTTTAGCCATTCTGACTGGTGTGAGGTGGAATCTCAGGGTTGTTTTCATTTGCATTTCCCTGATGACTAAGGATGCTGAACATTTCTTTAGGTGCTTCTCGGTAAACCAATCACAAAAGAACATACATGGTATTCACTCACTGATTATTGGATTTTAGCCCAGAAGCTTGAAATACCCAAGATTCAACTCACAGACCACATAAAGCTCATGAACAATGACGACCAAGTAGGGGGGTTTCTCCTTCTTAGAAGGAGAAACAAAATACCCAAGGGAGCAAATATGGAGACACAGTGCAGGACAGAAACTGAAGGAGGGGCCATCTACAGACCATTCCACCTGGATATCCATCCCATATGCATTCACCAAAGGTAGACGTTGATGTGGATGTCAGGATGTACATGCTGACAGAAGCCTGATATAGCTGTCTCCTTAGAAGTCTGCACGAGTCTGACATACTCAGAGGCAGATGCTAACAGCTAACCATCAAACTGATCATGGGGTTCCCAATGGAGAAGATAGAGTGAAGGCTGAAGGAGTTGAAAGGATTCGTGACACCATATGGAAAGCAACAATCACAACCAACCAGAGCCCCCAGGGTCTGAACCACCAGCCTGGAAGCACTTAGGGAGGGACCCATGGCTCCAGCTATATATGCAAGGGAACTATATATAAGTGGGAGAAGAGATCCTTGGTCCCATGAAGGCTGGGTGTCGTGGAGGGGGGAATATTCGAGGGTGGGGAGTTGAGATACGGGGGAGGGTGGGTGGGAGTACACCAACGTGGAGGCAGGAGGATGGGGGAAGGGATAGTGAGTTCCTGGGAGGGAGGGGGGGAAATGGGGTAAGGAGAGAACGTCTGAAATGTAAATAAAATTTCCAATAAAAAAAAAAAAAAAACCCTTCACATAAAACCAGATACACTCAAACTAAGAGAAGAGAAGTTGAGGAAGAACCTTGAATACTTGGGCCCAGGGGAAAAGTTCCTGAACAGAACACCAATGACTTATGTTCTAAGATCAAGAATTGACAAATGGGACTTCATAAAACTGCAAAGCTTCTGTAAGGCAAAGGACACTGTCAATAGAACAAGATGTCAATCAACAGATTGGGAAAAGATCTTTACCAATCCCACATCCAATAGAGAGCTGATATCCAATATATACAAAGAACTCAAGAAATTAGACTCCAGACAATCAAATAACTCTATTAAAAATGGGGTACAGAGCTAAACAAAGAATTCTCAACTGAGGAAACTCTAATGGTTGAGAAGCACCTCAAGAAATGTTCAGCATTCTTAGTCATCAGGGAAATGCAAATGAAAACAACCCTGAGATTCCACCTCACACCAGTCAGAATGGCTAAGATCAAAAACTCAGGTGATAGCAGATGCTGGCGAGGATGTGGAGAAAGAGGAACACTCCTCCATTGTTGGTGGGATTGCAAGCTGGTGCAACCACTCTGGAAATCAGTCTGGTGGTTCCACAGAAAATTGTTCATAGCATTACCTGAGGACTCAGCTATACCACTCCTGGGCATATACCCAGAAGATGCTCCAACATATAACAAGGACATATGCTCCACTATGTTCATAGCAGCCTTATTTATAATAGCCAGAAGCTGGAAAGAACCCAGATGTTCTTCAACAGAGGAATGGATACAAAAAAATGTGGTACATTTACACAATGGAGTATTACTCAGCTATTTAAAAAACAATGAATTCAAGAAATTCTTAGGTAAATGGATGGAACTAGAAAATATCATCCTGAGTGAGGTAACCCAATCACAAAAGAACACACATGATATTCACTCACTAATAATTGAATATTAGCCCAGAACCTCTCAATACCCAAGATGCAACTCACAGACCATATGAAGCTCATTAAGAAGGAAGACCAAAGTGTGGGTGCTTCGGTCCTTCTTAGAAGGAGTAACAAAATACTCAAGGGAACAAATATGGAGACAAAGTGTGGGACAGAAACTGAAGGAGGGGCTGTCTGGAGACCATTCCACCTGGGTATCCATCCCATGTGCAGTCACCAAAGGTAGACGCTGATGTGGATGTCAGAAAGTGCATGCTGAAAGGACAACATTTAATTGGGACTGGCTTACAGGTTCAGAGGTTCAGTCCATTATCATCAAGGCAGAAGCATGGCAGCATCCAGGCAGACATGATGCAGGAGTAACTTAGAGTTCTACATCTTCATCTGAAGGCTGGTTGCAGAATACTCACATCGAGGCAGCTAGGATGAGGGTCTTAAACCTCACACCCACAGTGAAACACCTACTCCAACAAGGCCACACTTACTCCAACACATTATAATAGTGCCACTCCCTGGCCAAGCATATACAAACTATAACAAGCACCTACCACAAAGATGAATTCTACGCTCATTTTCTAGTTGTCATAGAGACTGGCAGCCTTCATTCACTTCTTTTTATCAAATGGATTTTCCAGTTATTTCTCCAATGACAAAGAATTTCCTATAAAATATTTTGATATCCAAAAGAAGATTAGTTTTGAGCTCCTTTCCTAAATATAGTAATGTTAAATGTACTTATTTTACAATGGAGATATCCTACAGTTTAAGGTTAGGATGTGGATGCCATTCGTTGAATATTATCTTTACATTCTTTCCTGTATTTAATAAATATATCTGAGTGTCATGTTTCAGGTACAGTTCTAGATGCTCATAATAAATATTTGAACAAATGCATGTCAGTCCTTTTTGGCTTACAGATAGCTAGGGGAATAATTCCACTCAACAAATAAAACAAACAAGAAACCAATTCAGTACATTAGGGGGCCACTTATTTTGTGGTGCTAGGCTTTAGTCTAGGGCCTCGTACATGCTAAACAAACACCTTAACAATAATATGTAACTCCAGCTTCCACTGTGGTATAGTAGAATACATCATGAATGAACTCAGGTCAGGACAAGGAGATAATGAACTGGCAGACAAACGAGTGACATTTTTCACAGAATGAGTATTCGTGGCAGTTTCAAAATGGCAACACCAGAGAAGTTAAAACAGGAGCATCAGCCAATATTAATTTCCCCACTTATTGTAACACACATACACACACACAAACACACACACACACCACACACACACACACACACACAGAGAGAGAGAGAGAGAGAGAGAGAGAGAGAGAGAGAGAGAGAGAGAGAGATTTTATTTTATGACATGCCTCATTTTTCAAAGTAACTGTCAACACCCACCCCCTACAGTCTTGTGAGTACACTAAGCCCATTGCTATCCATTTCCTTTCACACAGAATAACTTTGACATTTCATGACTTTCTTCTGGCTTCTTCTAACATATGTATCATTTCTCATAAGCAAAGCCAAGCCCCAAACACTATTGCTCTTGTTTCTTGTCACGTATTGACTGTTCCAATGTGATGTGCTGCTTTGGATATTGGTCTGGGATTGCACTGTCTCCTTTTTGGAGCAGATTTTTTTTTCATTGCCTGTTCCCTCTGTTATCTCCCAACAGAAAAAGACAAACACAAGAAGTGTGTGATGAGGAACAGTCATTATACTTCATATGCTTTATTTATCTGATTCTATGTGCTTTAATGCACACATGAACAAATAACCAAAGACCCACTTATGACTTCTTTACGATCTCTTCAAAGAAACATTTCTAAAATATATAATCACAGCTTGTTCTCATCCTTATTGGGGAGTGCATACTCTAATGAGTCTATGCAATGCAAAGATTAAGATTACTTTTTTTTCTGAAATTCAGACATGGAATGCCTACTCCTGCCTAATCATGTTCTCCCACTGTGATGAGATACAGCAGATCTCAGTCCTTTCTTGTGGGATCTCTGCCCAGACTGTTGATTTATTCATTCTTGTATTTACTTAGTCTCATCTTCAACAGATAGACTGTACATTGATAAGAACAATACAACATTTATTGTTCAAGAAATAAACAGACACAGAAAAATATTCTCACAGTGGTTAACCAGACTTATTTTGCTTATAGACTTTTCCTTCCAATTTTTCAGATGTATTTGGAACTAAGAACAAGTTTTATTGCACATGAAGCTCCTAAGAGTGCAATTTTATGACTTAAGTTAAACATGTTACTTCTAGGATTCTGAAGAAATTTGTACAAGATAGGTGTTTGCAAAAACAAATGCATGTAATCAGAACTGAAAAAGTCAAATCCTATTTGCAATATAAAATAATGGCTCAGTCTACAGGAATTCTCACTTGTCTAGAAGTAATTCTTTTAACAGATAATGTTTAACTGATAAAATGTCAATTTTAAAAACTAGACTTGTTTTAGGTTGAAATCAAACTGATAACCCAACAAGGAGATGAGATTACCAATAACACTTAACAATTTAGTTTGCTTTAAAGTCTAATACTTTATACCGTCAACTAATCAAAGCATGTAATTCTGAAAAAGATTATTTTTGTTTGTTTGCCATCTAATTTTCCTGAGAATATTGGTATCTGACTTGACTTGATTTCAGGATTTTGCCAGTCCAAAGTGGTAGAGTTTAACCACTGAGGAGGATCAAGCCACATGGACAATGGACAATCAGGCAAGCATCACTATGTGTAGCAGGAACAACAGAGCTCCCTCTATGTAAACGCTGGAGCCCATGCAGCTGCAGAAGCATCTCCTGCAGGAGGACCTAATTGAGGACTGCCCGAGAAAGCAAGGATTGCTGGTGCAAATAATGCCAGCCAATCAGGAACTGCTGTTTAGAATAGATACTTTCTTGGAACCAATGGGGGTGTGGGTGAAGGGTATTAAAGGAGCTTGCGGCAGTGCTCAGATGATCTTGCTGCAACATTTCTCACCTGCTCCTGAAGTCTGTGTCGTTGACTCTGCACCAACTCGCCTCCAACCCCTAAGAGCAGGTAGGGTCTGACAGAGAGCTGTCCAGGACACAGGCAACAATTATACACTCATTCCTGTTGACAGAATGACAGGTCCAGACTTGCGGACAGTAATATGTTAGATATACCATCTTCTTTCTGTTGACTTCTTCTGGGATGTCCGCAACAGTTGAAAGGGTTAATACGGAAAACAATAAAGGGTGTTAGTTTGGTTTTGGCTTTAAAATAAGAAAACACTAGGATATTTTCTACCCTTTCTTTTCAAAGGAAGACACAACAAATGCATTTAACAACCTTTTTCCTGTTACTATCCTGTCTATGAAACAACAAAATTCAGAAGGAGCTATGAACGGCCTATACACCAATTAAAACTACCCAAAGTTGATAGTTTGTAGTTATATCAACTTTGGTGATTTTTATTTTTATTCTTGTATTTAGGAAACCTAGACTTTTTTCATGAACATCAGTAAATATCATACAGTTATATTTTGTGTACTAAACTTTATTGGCCAGACAAATATGATAATAATGACTAAGCTTTATTTTCATAATTTTAAAAATCAGAAGGGCTCCTAGATTTATGATCTGTGTTTGAGTCTCCAAAGCTTTCAATGTAAATGTTACAGCAGTTTCTTCTTAAATATCAAGAAATATGAAACTCTAAGATTATAGAAAATATAGTGGCAATTATTACTTCAGTGAAAAGCATCTCACTTGGTATAGCTGTGCCTGCTGCTTATGTTTTAGACATGACTTTTAATACACAAAATTTATGACATCAAGTAATTTAAGGAGGTAAAGTTTCTCTATATGTTTCTCCCATTGGTAAACTGATAAAAACTGGGTAATTCTTAATTTCTCCCATAGATTCATCTGAAAAATGATCCTATTTCTAACACAATAATCAAACAAAATGAAAATTAATACGTTATTGCACAAAGGGTCTGTAAGAGTATATTGTGCCCTCATTAGCAGAGCTCTGTGGAGGGTGAAGACAAGTGGAATGGCCAAATGCCTGGTTCAGGTACCAGATCTATTGCATTGCTTACAGTTTATGCATCACCTGGCCAAGTCTTTTTCTTCTATCAAACAGATGTCTTCTTCATTGGATAACAATGAGAGTAAAATATATTCTTATCCCACAAGTTTGAGAATCAGATTAAAGAAACGAATGAGATCATGTACTGTAGTTCAGTGACTTAACTCTTCAGATCATTTTGTTTGTTGTTACTGTTGTCACTGTCATTGTTGAGAAACAGAGCTACTAAAGCATTCTGGATCTAGACATTTAGAAGACAGCTAGCATCCGCTAGAGGAAGATACAGACACAAGTCATTCTGGTAAACATAAGTAGGACTCTGCAGGAGCATCTCTCTAAATTTCCCTAAGAAACTTCTACTTCTTGGTTCTTCTTTTAAAAACCTTTCTTGAATTATTGGACTGTACTGACGTAGTTAATGATTTTGTCTTCATTTATTCACCCTGTCAGTTGAATACGTAATTTGATACCATGTCAAGCCACACAGAGTGCTGTATGTTATTACTTGAATATAACAAGTTGCAAATAATCGAGAAATGAGAAAATGTTTAGCACAAATAAAGTTTACTAACTTTTACTAGGATTAAATGTATTCTCAGAATATATGTATATACATATATATACAAAATGTGCATGTATATGTATATTATTTTTAATATATATACACATATATATATATATGTATATACATATACATATATTCAAGTTCTAGTACACTAACCCCCAAAAATGATAGATCATTTATGCCCTCCAGGGTTCCCTGTGATAAGCAAGTGTTTGATGTGAAAATGTCAAAATAAATATAATTTCTCTGTTACTTATGTTGGAACAAATGTGCTAGTTGACTTCAACCTCAGGGACATGATCTACAGAAGAAATTATTTTGGACAAAAAGATTTCTACTAACAGCAAATGAAAATGTCACACTGCCTTGCAGTTATAGTACTGCATTTCAGCTCAATCTGGAGGTGGAACCACTCACTATAGAGATGCTGCTGCACTTTTCGTGCCGTCAGTGGCAGAACTTAACATACTTCTCCATTGTCCCTTACTGTTATGTAGCCTTAGCACTGCATGACAAGATGAGGATGTTCCTCTGCAAATTCCACCCAGAGCTTGGCATTACCACTAGTTCTAAGCTGGGTGAAGGGTCCACTGATGTTGTGATCCATGAAACTTCTAGAACAAATAGCCCTCAAGTAAACTGAGGGCCTCTTTCTTTCACTTATGATTTTCCTGAAAAGATTGCGTGGTTTGATAAGTAGATTTGTGAGTCAGAAAAAACAAAATTCTAAGAAACTGAAAACCAATTTGCTCTGACAAGTGATTTTACAAAGAGCGATTTTAATCCAAAGATATGAGAAATATTCTTTGGTCAATAGCAGCTAATGCCAAATTCTCTGTTAAACCCCCCAAACTATTTCTTTAAATTACTTGAGTCCTTAGAGCATTTCCCAAGTACCATCATTTTATATATAAAGGAATAAAAATTAAGAATTACCCTCCTTCCTGTTCACCCTTCCTGCCTCCTTCTCTCCCTCCCCCTTTTATTTACTTTGTTTCATCTATATTTTATTCATTATCTTTTAATTGTTCTTAAACATTTATGAGGTATGACATGTTTACACAATGTGACGATCAAATCAGTGTATCTCCATAAATATTTATCTTCTAGTTTTATTGTCTTCAATATTTCCTATCTTATTCTCTGTTTATCTTTTGTTACTCTCAATCTGTGAAGCCAAATGCACAGAGAGAGTGCAGAGATTGAGTATGGAATCTAGACAGAAGTGTTTTACTAACAATTTTTTAATCACTATCTCGGTTAATTCATTCTCTCTCCACTTAGCTTATCATCTCGTATTTTTAAATTGGACACTTTTAACATGGTTTTATCTTTAAGAGACATAAATGTCTCTTTAGTTAGTAGTTTTGACTTTTCAGTCTTAAAAGAAACAATGCAGAAAGTTTCCAAATCAACAGAAAATGTCTGAGTTGCAAAAGTGTTCTTATTTTCAAATGGCAGAATTGGCAGCTAGACTTCTTTTATCTCAGAAATATGTTCTAACAATAGATTTTAATGAGAACAGATTCCATTAGATGTGATAGAGACTACAGCATTGATAAAATTAAGAAATGAACACTCGATTAGAATATCTTTTAATACTATATCATTGTTAAACTAGTAGCATTAAGTTTATTTTAACTTTTATTAAGTTTAACTTTTAAAAACATTAGCTGACAAGACTGTAAACAGGGCTCCTTTCTGCAGTTTATAAATATTGCATGATGACAAAAATGGAAGTAGAAATAAATTTAAATTAAAGGTACAATTAAAACATGGTATGATATTGCCTTGAATGTGAGTCTTTGTGCGTCAAATATCAAAGTAGCTTGCTCTGCTCCACAAAGCACACACTAGGAAGTCCTCTGCATTTAAAAAAAAAAAAAACTGATTTGAGGTGAAATGAAATTTGAATCTGGCTGTCTACTTTTTTATGCTGTCTCCATCTGATGAGTTTGCAAATATCTAGTAAAAAGATCAGCGTGTGATTCTGTCCCTATAGCTTTGGGGCATCAAATCCGCAAGCCCTGGACTAGTTTGACCTACACAAATGAAGGGATGGTTTCAATTCTTTCCAAAGCTATAGTTTGTGCAGCTGTGGACGCTCCTTCAATAGCTTAAGACAAGGAACTGAGTGGATTTAAAATAACATCAAATTCCTATTCGCTTTGTCAAACAAATGTAACTGTTTTCCCAAGTGCTTTATGAAGTGATATGAAATGTCTCTTGATTGCTAAAATAATTGCCATGTGTATAATGCTTCCTAATTTATCATGTTTTAGATTTTACAAAACATTTCAATGAACTTTATGAAACTTTTAAGAATTAGAGAATGGAGTGATGATGGTTCAGCCTAAAGATCTTTTCAACCCTGGGGCTGGATAGACTGACTCAGTAGTTAAGAGCACTGGCTGCTCTTCCAGAGAACCCAGGTTCAATTCCCAGTACCCACAAGGAAAACTCACAATAGTTTGTAACTCCGGGATACAACACCTTCATGCAGACATACATGAAACAAAACACCTGTGCATATAAAAATAAATAAATTATTATTTTTTAATAATTTTAATAATTTAATTTAAGAAAAACCCTCTTGTAGCGGGCCTAGGCTTGATTTCCAGCATCTACATGAGGCAGCTCACAACTGCCTGTAACTCCAGTTCAGGAAATCCGTTACCTTTTTCCGATCTCCTCAGGTATTCTCTTCTCTCTCTCTCTTCTCTCTCTTCGTCCTCTCTCTCTCTTCTTCTCTCAAACTCACACACACCACACACACACACACAAGTAAAATAGTAATATTTTTAGATGTTAATAGTAAGAAATTAATTTCTTACTCATATTTTTTAGAGGTGAACTAATTAATAGAGTATATCTCAAACCATTTGTAACTAGACAATAAATGCTTAGTGCCAGCTTTAAAGAGTTCTGCTTCACGTAATTCAGCTTTAGAATTTTCACTCTGACCTGTCTCTGGTGGCACTCAGCTACTAGAGGATTTGACCATGAAATCTACACTTGGAACAGTGCCCTTCAACACAGCTCAGTCATGTAAATAAGTGCCAGTAATATTTCTACAGAAAATGTTCTCAATTTTGAGGACTAAGAAAGATTGCATTTTATGGTTATGGGAAGATTTTCAGATAAGTATCTAAGTAAACTAGTACCAAATAAAACAGATTACTGGAATAAATGAAAAATTTCTGACAGATATTATTTAGGAAAGCCAGTCAGTTCTATACCTTTCTGCCTGGCTTGATTTTTCTACAAAAAGAAGCATTTTGATATAACAAGATATAGTTATTGCCCAGCCAGACTTTACCATTGTCTTTTGTACCATACAGACTCACTGGTTTCAAGGATGATTTTTTTCAAATCCCTTTAGCTGATACTTTCTATGCTCATTTTTACTGACAGGTACCTTATCTGAGGCCTTGTTGTGACCACCAACACCTGATTTGCTCATCCAGGGGTAGCATGTAATTCTCAGGCACATTCTTTCCATTGGACTAGTCCTCAACCAATGAGTGAGCGAGAAAGTGTTTGAACAGCCTAGCTCCATGTCTCCTCACATAAGAGCACACATTCTGCCGTTCTCCAGAGCTGGCTCTGAGGACTGAGTCCCACTCACCCAAAGTACCCTACATGACTGAAAACAGCTATGCTACTTACTGGGGTGTGTTCTTTTGTTTGTTTGTTGTTTTTTCCCAGTTATTCTGTTCTCAGTTGCTCTACCCATGTTCCCTAAATCATTTCTAAAACCATTTACTCTGAATCTGTATTTCAGGTTATACTTCCAAATCTATATCTGGGGAAATTCCAAAGAATCTGGGATAGAAAAACTCTGAGAATTAAAGCCCTTCCCCTCCCAAGGGGATAGTCATTGCTTTGGGGTATATTTTCTTGGGCTTATGTGTATTTGTTTTTAGCATATCATTGTCATGGAAAATGTCCCAGAGTGTATAGAATTATATGCATCCCCCTTCTGTCATAATTAATGAACACTTGCTTAGGTCCCAAGCTAGGTGCACTCAGCAGACAGCCAAAATCTGGATCACACAAGCAGCTCTGAAGAATGCAGATCAATCTGGAAGGCAAAATGTTACAAGGAGAAGGAATGGCTGACATTCGGCATTTTCATTTAATTGGCTCTAATGGAAACATTCATTTTCTTTTTCTTTTTTTCTTCCTCTCTAAACCATTTAAGGATAAGTTTAGTGTAGCTTACAAAGAATTACAACACTGTTTTCCTCTATTCAAAGGAAAAAAAGATGTTGATGCTTTCTTAAAATAGAGCTTTCTGAACTCCATTTTGAGACTGCTAAATCAGAATTTCTGGAATACAGAAGTTCTCATGATTCAGTTCCTCAAATGACTTTTTATTGTAGCCTCTCCTGCTACTTTTACTCTGCTCTTCATAATTTTTTTCACTTTTCCTTTCTTCTAATCTCAGAGATAAGTCAAATCAGATTGTCCCATTCTTTTGACAATCTAAAGGAAACATATTTGCATGTACACCCTTTAGAACTCTATTTACTTAAGCCCACACTTAACAGAAAATAATAAGCTTAATAAGATGCCTGAATTCCTATAATAAAAATGAAACAATAACAGCATAGAAATATGAGGAAGAAATTACACCCATTAAATGCATCAAGCCATCAATCCCGATGAGTGATAGGATAGCTGCCTATTCAAGTTGGAAATTTTACACATGATCGAAGCTTTATTTAGTCTAGTGGAATGCGCTTCCTGAATTTAGCTTCTAGCTAAGCCAGAGAACAATAGCAAGTATTATGTGATCGGACTGACCTCTTCCCATCTCTAAGTCATTGTGATTCTGGCTTACGCTGCCTCTTTTTCCCAGGTAGCCATCACCACACTGTTCTCTCTCTGATTTAGATATTGATTCAGGATGCTATAGGAGCCTGATTGACTATAAATACCACAGGTTTCTCTTCAGCTTCACTAAACCCTTGTAAAATTGTTGATTAGAATCAGTTCTCTCTTTTGTTTAAGAGACACAAGCTCAATCATTTGGGGAAATAAAAGTCACAGAAACTGTCATGGTAGCCAAGATTATTAAGCAATCTCACTGATAGGCAATGGCATAGGTGAACCAAGGCCATCATCTGTATAGCAACAAAGTAAATATAATTCCCAGATGTTTTTGTAAGAAGAATCTAACACAGTTTGCTAGAAGAAAAAAAGAAATCCATGGAGCTTTCAGAATGTCATGTATGCCCTTGACCTTTATTTAGACATATAAAAGTAGAGCTATGGATGGGCAGAAGATTAGTTAAAAATCATGGCTTCCAAATATCCTTAATTTAATCTTGTCTTGCTTTCATACATTGCTTACCCACTGAGTATAAACTATTAAGTGACATAAACAGAAAATCAATGAGAAAATGCCCAGATGTCCTAAGCATAATTGTGCTATTCCCATCAATTGCTCTGGATTGCCCTTGCAATTGTTAAGGCTGATATTCAAATGTCAAAATGTTCAATGTATTTGAACTAAGCAAAGCCACATTGCTATTGGGAGATATATATTCCATCCCCAGACAAGTTCTGAAGGTGGTGAATTTCTAAGGTAGCTGTAACAGCTCTTTAAATAGGAGTAGCCAGAGTAGTGCTACAAAGCAGTGTATCCACTGTAGCTCTACAGACTTTATGGGTAACACTCCTCAAGTCCTAGTTTTCATAAAATTTTCAAATATTTCGACAAATCTTGTTTTTCAAAGACTTCTCTCTTCTCACCTAACAAATTTCAGGGCCTTAACATCAATGGAAGAAATCCTTGTGTTTCACTCAAGTCAGTGCTTCTCTCTCTCTCTCTCTCTCTCTCTCTCTCTCTCTCTCTCTCTCACTTGCTCTCTCTCTCCCTCCCCCTCTCCCTCCCCCTCTCCTCTCCCTCTCTCTTTCTCTGTCTTTCTATCTCTGTCCCCCCCCTCCCACTTTTAATGTGTGCTTATTTTGGGCTACTGGCCTGATTCTGAATTCTAGGAAGTGTGTTGTTATCAGATAATAATCTAGAATTCATACTAATCTACAAAAGACATTGTTTATAATAACTTACACCACATCTAAAGTTTCTCCTGCCTTAGAACCAAGAGTAGAGGCAGACCACCATCAGACAATTCCAAAGAGGACCCTAAGATGCTGTCTTAGAACTCAGCAAGAAAATACCAAGTAGATCATACTTGCTGATGGTGTTCCTCACAGTATAGACCTTGTTGGACCTTACCAAGATGGGTTGATCTGCCTTCCATTCATTTCCCAGTTATGGCCCTTGACCTGTTTCTCTCTGTTTGTTCTGTTCTCTCTGTTCTCTCTCTCTCTCTCTGCACAAGATTGCTCTACCTTGAAGAATAAAGGTATAATCTTATTTATTAGGTCCCTAATACAAAGTATGATGACTTGGATTGCTACAATTATTTTTAGTGTGACTACTGATGGCAAACTAAAGTTTTGTCAGCACCCTTTGATGATGGAGTTTAGTTGCCTTTTGAGGTTGTTCTGAAGATGTCATGAGTGCATGTACCTGGCCACATCAGACAACTTCCTAATGCATGAAAATTCCTGAACTAAGTTCCACCTCTCTTGAATCTACACATTTTCTGTCTTGGACTAGAAAGACCAAGCAGGATATCTAGTCTCAGAAATTTATGTCACTGGATGAAACAACTCACCAAACAATAAATGTTCTCAAAGCTAATGTGGTTACCATTTGCTTTATGAGTGTTGATCAGCCAGAAATTATCTAGGGATCTTAAAATAAGCCATTCACGAGTATCCACTAAATCAAAGCAATTTAAATGATGATTGTTTTTTATTTCTGTAATGTAGAATACTGAACCAAGAGATTTTCAGATGCTAGGCAAGTGCTCTGCAGCTGAACTCTGTACTCAGTCTAGAATATCACCTGATGTGATGTGGATGTTGGGAATCAAATCTGTGTCTTCTCCGGTAACAATAGCCAGTGCTCTTAGTTGTTGAACTGTCTCTGAAGCCCTAGATGGGCTTTAATCAAATAGCAATGTGCTTTCAGGAAAAGTGGTAGCACTCCCCATGGTTTTTATATTGCCTGGGATGTACAACAGCATATTCATCTACTCACCTACTGAAGGACTTCTTAGCTGCTCTCCATATATGAGGATTAGGAAAAAGCGACTATAAATATGCACCTGCACGTTTCATAAGGGTATGTTTTCAATTCAGTTAAATAAATATACATGAGAAAATGTATACTAGTAAGAAATTTCCCAACTATATCTTCCAAAAGTAGTCATGATAATCTTCATTAATACTACCAGTGAACACAAGATTCTGTTGCTTCACAGAAATTGACATTGTCAGTTTATAGAACTATCTATGTATTAGTTAATGTGTATATGTTTATAGATACATGCATGTCCATGTCAAGGTCAGAGAACTTGAGGGAATTGGTTCTTGACTTTCATCTTGTGGGTTGCAGAAATAAAACTCAGGTTATAGGGCTTGATGTCAAATGCCTTTCAGTCTAGTTCACTGACAAATTAAAAAAAAAAAAACTCAGTCTAGTCATTCAATTAAATGCATCCTGTATCTCATAATTTATACTTTTATTTCCCCAGTGGTCATTTTACAAACAATCTATTGCATTTTATGTTTACAAAAAGTATTTTTGAAGAAATATAAGTGAATGGCTTTTCTATAGATAGTATTAATATTGTTTTCAGAAAATAGATTATTTTTGTTTGTTAGGGATCACATTTCTTCTATTACTCTCACATCTTCTGTATCACATACATGCTAGATAGCCAATAAGTGTCCTTAAGTGAGTAAATTGACAAGCTTAGATTCATTGTTAGTCACCTCAGAGACCCTTTGAATTTGAAAGCTTTTTTTTTTTTATTCTATCTTATACTGAATTTTCAATTGAAAAGTGATCTTCATCTATGGAAACTAACAAGTTACCCTATCAGAAGCTTTGGAAGAATATTTGAAAACTCAAACTATTATTCATGAATTCTGTCAAGAGGCTCAGATGACATGAAAATACTTGGTGACACTTTCTTTCCAAAGGTTCCCTCTTCTTCTATATGTCCCTCACTTTCACTACCTTTTATGATAACCCTTACAGCTGTATCTACTGACCAACCCATCAGCACTATCTGCTGCTATAGCTGCAATATCTCTATGAGGCTGCAGGTGAGTAGCTGGAGTAGTCCAACAAGAAAGCAGACTGAACAGAGCATGGAGAAACCTTCAGTTTTCATGTATATTATTTGATATGGTTTGTATTCTTTCTTTGCATATGGTTTGTTCACTGAGCACAACTCAAGTTTATTCAAAGACAAATAAGTATTACCATGTGTTTTTGTGCTTTTCAAGTTGTTCAGACTGGAACATGTGTGTCTCCATGGGAAATTTATCTCACCACCTTTTTTTTTTCCTCATCATGATTTTCATCAGATATACACAATTGTTTTGAACATTTTCATTGAAATGAATCATTCATTTGCCCAGAGGACTATTAAATTTTATTAAGTATCCAGTCACGTCTCAATCATCTACTTCAATAATTGCCCATTTCAAGTAGAGGTCTGAACTAGTTTGGCCTCACTCAGTTGCATTGTTCACACCACAAGAAGTATTTTAAAAATAAAAACAAAACAAACCTCAGTAACAATGGGACAATAGTGTTCAGATTATGGGACGAAGGAGAAATATTTGATTAGTACTCCTTCGTGTGAAATATGTTACTTTGCAATTAAAAAATAAGTTTAGGTTTCCATCACCACGGAATGTCACAGACACTAAAACTCCAGCAAGTACATTGATGCTCTTGTTCTCAAAAAGAAGATTGGTCCCTATGCATTTGTGCTACATAACATGTCAGGGACACCTGATGACACCTCTCTGTCTTTCTGTCTCTGTCTCTCTGTCTCCTCTCTCTCTCTCTCTCTCTCTCTCTCTCTCTCTCTCTCTCTCTCTCTCTTTCTGTTTCTTTATTTAAAAATGAAAATAAAATGACCCGTTTCATTTCTCCTCAGCATAAGTTTTAGAAAAGTAGACTCAAATAGAAATTGTACATATTTGTGTCACACAATATTGTAGTTGATATATACACTATCGAGAATGTGTTCAATTAGCCTGGTTAACATGTTTACTTCTCATATTTTGACCAGTGTTTTGTGTGGCTAGTCCTTAAAGTCTCTCAACATTTTCAAATGTAAACTATGTAATTATCTACTCTAGTTTTCATACTGTGACCTCATCTCCAGAGCTTTTCTAATTCAAATCGCCTGTGACCTTTGGTGACTTCCATGGTTTTCTTAGTGAAAGACAGTCCAACTCTAATACTGACCAAGGAAACAGATGCTACTTGTAGAGCTAAAGTACCCTATTCAAATAATATGATGGTCAAATGAGTAATATTTGGAAAAATGGGAATTTCTATGGTGTTCTGATGACTGAGCACATTCAAAGGACATATCCAATTATTATTGCAAACAGTTACTGGTAGCCAAATATAATATACTATAGGCAAGTATCTAATTACTGTATTGTGGTTTCATTAAAGAAGACTGAGAATCTCTTAGCCTAGGGCTCAGTGTAATCATGTTGATCACAGAACAGAAGCTGGTTTTCTATTTAAGCAGCATCATGATGGTTGTTTCCTAAACCCATCTGTCTAATGCTAACCCTGCCTTTGTGACCAGCCCTATTAAAGTCATATCAGTCATTGAAACTATTCCCAAACTGTGCTGTTTAATTTGCTACCTTTAAAAAAAATCAGCATTTTCCATTAATCTAAGTATCTGAATCCATTAGTTCTACAAAGCAATGTTTCATCTTTAAATATTGGTAATTTTATGACAAGTATACAGGCCTTGTGACTCTAAAGAACATTTTTCTTACACCAGGACTTATCTTAGTGAGTATCTCTGACTTCTCCATCCATAGCTTCTCTGTAATTCACTATATCTAGCTGAGATTCCTCATCAATGTTCGGCCTGGGACCGTTCCTACCTGCACTGCAATCATTATCTAGGTTTCCACAAAGACCTGCCTTATCTGTCACCATCCACAGGTCCCTTCGGAGTCACATCCAATCTTTCCATCTAGTCGTACCTTCCACTTTCTTTTCCAACACCTAGTTCAGTGAGTCTCAATGCCTTCTGCATCCCTTGATTCCCCAATCAGCCAGATCTAGCCCAGGTCGTACATGCCTAGTCTGCCCAGCTCTGCCTGTGCCACCAGTGATCTCTAAGCTTCTGCCAAGATCCTTACTACCTATTCCCAAACTCAAAGACCCCCTCATGTGCCAAATACGACCTTTCCCACTAGCCAAATCTATACTCATACTTTAGGCTTGGATCAGGAATTATCCTTCCCACTAAGCCAGTCCTCTCTGACTACTTGAATTCTTTACAATGAAGCCATTTCCAACTTCTGGCCCAATCTGCCCATACATCATCTCTTCTGCCCCAACCAGATATGCCCATATTAGATGTAGAACTAACAAAAATGTGTGGGACTGCGTAAGGGTATCCTGGTTCTTGGCTGGGCATGGGCCTAGAACCCCGAGACTCCAAAGGAGAAATGGCAGGAGTTCGGCCATGCCCCCAGAACTCAGGGTCCTAACAAGCAGTCCATTCTCCATAGACCTACATTGTTCAGTCACATAGGCCATTACAGCCCCTCCCAAAGTGCACAGGTAGAGGGTGTAACTACAGGCCCTAGAGATTTACATACTAATGAAGGTCAGAGGGCAGAGCCAATTAAGCATTCCTCCCCAGACCCTTCCTACTTCTCCCTCCCTATTTAACTCAGGCCTGCCCTGAGTTGGGGGGGGGTGCGGGGGGGGGGCATCCAGATCCAGCCACCATCCGCCATGACAATAAACCCTTTTGGAACCAAGGATTCCTAGTATCATTGGGGCCTGCCGGGGCCTGCCGCCACCGAAGCCTCCAGACACTGGAACCTGGGACCTTCCTCCGATACGAGAGACAGGCTGCCTGGAGGCCTCCAGGCAGCCTCCACCTCACAGGTCCCGGAACTGCCGCGTGGGCCGGGGGCCGCTGCTGCTGCGGCCTGCCAGTTTTTCCCACAAAAATGTCCACATACCCAAATGTCATCCCCCAAATACCAACTATATGAAAGATCAAGTTAGTATCTTTTCTTGAAAACCCACAAGATATATATAATATATATATATATTATATATATATATATATATATATGTCAATGAGAATTTCCAAAAATTCTAAGACATTGAATTTTAAAAAACAATCATAAACTTTATCACAATATTCAAGGAGTTTAAAGAATATACACACAGGTTGAACAGAGGAATATCAAAATTAACTGACATCATACATTAAGTCAACTTAACTAACAAATATCTACACAATATTCCACCCAAACACTAAATAATACACATTCTACTCAGTAGCATAAAGAAGCTTTTCTAAAATAGAATGTATCCTGAGACACAAAACAAATCTGTATAAATTAAAAACATTGAAATAACATTTTGCATCCTATCTGACCACAATACGATACATCTTAGCATTGACTGGAAACAAAGTGCTAGTTAATGCAGAAACTCACAGAGAAAAAACAACTCATTACTGAATCAAAGAAAAAAGTCAAGTGACATAAACATTATCCTGAAACTAAATAAAAACACAAGGCCACAAGATCTCTAGGACACATTGAAAGCAGTCCTTCAAGGGAAATTACTGCTCTCAATGCATGCATTAGTAAATCAGAACGCTTACCAACAAATGACTTAATAATGCAACTCAAAAATTGGGAAAAACAAGAACAAACCCGAACCCACACCCAGCCAATGGCAAGCAAAACTAAAAACCAGAGCAGAAATCAATAATATAGAAACATGAAACTAATACAATGAAGAATCAACAAATCTAAAGATTATTGTTTAGGGAAGAGAAACAAGATAAGCAGACCCTTGAACCAATTAACAAAAGGACTCAAATTAACAGAATAAGAAATGAACAAAGAAACCATTACAACAGAAATCTAGAATATTGTAAGTGAATATATTTTTAATAATATAATATATATGCCATTAGCCATAACACATTAAATAACAAAATAAAAAAGAACGAATTTCTAGATTCAGTCATACCACCAAAACTGAACCAAGAAGTCTGCAATCTGCAAGAAGTCAGCAAACAGAACTGACCCATAACAAATGAAGAAACCAAAGTAGTAATCAAAAGCATTCTAGCCAAAAACACAGTCCAGGAGCAGATGGACTCACAGCAGAATTCTTCTAGAATTTTAAAGAAAGTCTTATAGCCAATCCTTCTTAAACTCATACACACACACACACATAGTAGCAATAAATTTAAAAAGAGGCCATGAATTTGCAAAGAGCAAAGAGGGGTATATGGGAGCATTTGAAAGGAGAGAAGGAAAGAAAGAAATAATAAAATTATAGTCTCTAAAATAAAATAACATTTTCTTATTAATATTTCTTTTAATTTTCATTAAAACAATAAAATTTGTTTTAATATGTCCAATAATTTGTTTCTTTTTTTCCTCTTCCTTCTCCATCTCCTCCTCTTCCTCCTCCTATTCTTCTCCTCATTATCTTTCAGATAGCGAGGTCTTACTTCTTAAATCACCACTGGTCTCAAATTCAAGACCTTTCTGTCTCATCCTCCCAAGTGCTGGATTTATAAGCATGTGCCACTACGTCCAACTGAAGTTCTTGTCTGTAGGAAATTTTAACTGATGAATAATTTATGTTCATATATGTAGTTTGTGTTATATACTGTAACTATAGCACATCCTAATGAGAATTGTCATAGTTTTTTTTAATAATAATCTAAGGAGGAATTGTTTTTTTATGGAGGGGGCATCTATTTCAAATACAAGAAAATTGGGTCCCTGAAGTTACCATTATAAAGGCTCCAGAGACTCAGCTAAGATTTCAGTCCATGCCAAAACCCCTATTCACATATGTAAAAATAGCAGCTCTGCTGCTCAATGTTCCTTCTAATTAAATTTTGTTTTAAAAATGTAAAAAGGAATAGGATCCAAAGACTTTTAGCTCAGCAGAGAAGATATACTTCCTTAGCCAAAGTCCCTAGGCCTTTCGTGGAGCTTCATTTGAGGGATGAATGAGTGTGCAGATTTCTTTATGGTGGAGGAGTACCAGCAGCCTTGTGGTTTATTAGCCTATGTGTTTCGTGTTGCTATGTAAGTTCTATGTAATGTTCAGTTCATGGTGCTGGGGACCGAGATACCCAACATCAAAGTGATGGATTTTAGTAAAATGCTTCATGATAGTATGTGGGTATAATATGGCAATACCAAGAAAGCGCAAAAGCACAGAGAACACATTCCCCTCCTGTTTTTCTTATAAAGTCACTATTCCAAATGTGGGGTGCCTCCCTCATAACTTCATCTAGCCTATACTTAGTTTCTACTTCTCTGTATGACAACAATGGGAATCAAGCTACCTAAGGGATTCAACCCACCCAAAGCACAGCAGGAAGAGAGGTAAATATACTGAGACAAGATTTGAAAATACTGTCTTTAGAATTTGCTTATATATTATATTAGAGAGGGTAATAAAAAGAGCACTCAAGAATCATTAGCTGTCTTCTAACTATAGATGCAAGGTTGTCATAGAAAGGCAGGATGTTGCTTTCTAGGATGGGGAGGCTCTGATAGAAGCATAACTTCCACATTAGATTTGAAGGTTTTATTGGCTAAATTAGTAGAAAAATCAACAACCAGTTATGAGCTTTAAGTCTTAAGAACTGTCTGGAGACATAAATTTGAAGAAGGGCTCATCAAAACTCAAAGTTAGCAAACTCTGCCATGCAGACCAAATGTCATTGTCTGATTTTTTTATGTGTCTAAAAGCTATGAGTGCTCTTTCATGTTGAAATGGTTGAGAAAAATCAAAACTAAAGGAATATTTCATGACACATGAAAATGATATGAAATGCAAGTTTTAATGTCCATAAATAAAGCTCCATTGGAACCTAGCCACAATCACTCATGTATGTGCTACGTACGGCTACTCTCTTGCAGCAAAGGCAAAGCTGAAGAACTGTGATAGAGACCATATGGCCTGCAAAGTCAAAACTATTTACTACGTCGCTATATATAGAAAATGTTTGCCTACCACTAATTTAGATGATATTGAACCTATGGGACTAGATGGTAGATTGTTGCCTGTGTCCAGCTGCCCAGATGTCCTAGAAGAATGTGGGAACCTAGAGAGATGGCTATCCATTCATTCGCCTGCTGTGAGCCCCACTTGCGGACTCTCCAAGGAAGGAACAACATCAGAAGAGAATGATGGATTAGTGAAGCCACACGGGGCTCCTGCATTGCAAGCTCCAAATTAACTGTACAGTGAACAGACTTGCAAACTTTAAAAAAAAAAAAACAAAAAAACACATGGGAAAAGACCTTCTGTTTATTTTTCCCCTTATTAATTTACCACAGCCACCACTGAGTATCCCATTTTCTGTCTGGGAAGAGTGGCTGGCAGGGCCAGCCATCAAAAGGCAGCTGGAAAACCCCACGAAATTATGGAACCCTCATAAAACAATGAAAGGACAATGTTTTTCAAACCACTTGAAAAACTGAAGAGTCCATTCTGGTCATGTTATTGTGTTTTTCGTGATGTGTTAACAACTGTGATGAAGGACCTGCAGAGTGTCGACTCGGGAGGGATGTTTCTAATGAAATTCGTGCTCCTAAAAGAAGGATTCACGGAATCTATTAGTGAGGCCTGTGCTTTAGCATGAAAACTGCCCAGGAGCTATCTGGGCTAAGAACCCAGAAAACTAATTTCTCAACAGAACTTCAAACACATGAATGTTTTCAATAGAGCACCAAACACTGCATATTAATTATATGTACACGTCCACTTGATCTATACAAGTTCTCAGTGCTGAAGAGAACATTGAAAAAGAATCCTTCCTCAACAATTTAGCTAACAGAGGAGAAGAAATTCCGAGCTTTGATTTATACACTTCAGGGTTGTAAGACAATCATCCAGTCTTTTTAATTTCTTAAAAATATTTATGTCTAGTATTCCATAAGGCATTTGAGTACATAGGTGGCATTTGATTTGGTGTTTTGAAATATTGACCTTGACACAAAGAAGACAAGAAAATATTGCATCCACTCATATTTTTTTTTCTAGGAGTCATAAGGGTTTTAATTGTGGTGAAGCAGAACCATTCTCTCTGTCATGTACACTTAAGCTGACTGGCTAGCCTTTCTATTTCCTGGTCACTTTGGTGACTATTTACTTATCTCCAATGCTGCCAAAAGAAAGCAATGAGGAAAAAGATTTTCCAAGCCACTCTATGTTGGACTATTATTGCAAAAACGTGTTGGCATTTAGGGATAAATAGCCCCAGGTGTAAAAGTAAGTTGCCTATATTAAAGTTTCTGGAATTACTATTTCACAATGTTTCATCATTTGCTAAAAAGGCTCCTAAAATCATGTTTTCACAAGGTAGTAGTGTGCTTTGGCTTGTCTGCATTTGGATATGTGCATACATATACATTATTATATCACATGCACATATTTGTTTTTAATCTGAATGATTCATGTATATATTTACATATATATTATATTTTGAGAATTTCATACTTGAATACTTTATATAATATCCATTCCTTCATTTTTGTCCTCTAATTTTCCCATGTATTTTCTCACTTTCTCTCAAATTCATGATTCTTTCTTCTTATATATTTACATAAAACACCCTGATGTGTCCATTTAATTTTTTCTCATATATGGATATGTTTAAAGCTGACTTTTTGTGTTTGGATGACATAAAAGGGGGTTTGTGGATTAGTGTTTTTCAAATGTTTCCCATCTACAATGGCATGTCATCTTGTGTTGTCATTGTGCAAGTCTTATTTGTGTGACCATATTGTTGAAATTTCATAGGTCCAGCTTCATTTTCATATACAGGAGACAGTATGTCACAGCAGATGTCCTGGGCCTCTGTCTTTCTGTCTCTCCTTCCATAATGTTCCCTCAACCTTAAATGTAAGGACTTTGTTTTAAATGCATCTATTGAATTGGAGAACCTAGCAAACAGTTGTTCTCTGCATTTTAACAACTTGGGGATTTCTGTAATGGTCTCAATCTATTGAAAACAGAAGGTTCTTTGATGAAGGATGAAAGCTACACTGATCTATAGATACGGGATCTTTAGAATGCAATTAGAAATAATGCAGGTTTAGGGAAGTGCAGTAGAAGGTTCTCTTTTAGGGTCATGGCCTCATCATTCACAGGCAATCAGCTGGGTTTACAGTAGAAAGCGGGAATTCTTTTTATTGATCAGGATCTTAGTCCAATTAGCCATCTGTTGTTATATCCCTTTATATAAGCTCCACTATTGCACCCTTGGGGTTTCTTGCCACACTGGATATTGTCATGATTAAGCATTGAAGCTGGATAGGATTATTAATTAATTTTTTCTCTTAGCAGCTTGCATAGTACCTTCAGTTATTATGAAAAAGAGAACTAGTCCTCAGGGAGGAAGCTTCCAGATCAGTTTCAGCAGGATTCCTCCGAGACTTATGTCTGAAATATGGGTCATCTCTAGCAATAGGGACTTACCTTTCAGTTCTTAAAGACAAAAAGGGTCAACAATAATGCCTATAAGTCTCTTGAACTTCTTGAACTTGGTACTGAAGTTTTGTTAGATAATCTATGATTCTTGGGATGATCATTATCACTTGGGGCAAGCATTAACACATACATATACACACACATACACACATTCATGCACATAAATACTTTATACTTGGTACCTAACTCTCTACCCTGTTTCCCCTTGCTCGTTGTAATCTATAATGAGCACTCTTCTAACATTTATGAGCTCAATCTTGAGCTTCACTAGGAGCAGAGCATGAAGTATTTATCATTCTATGTCTGCCTTATTTCATTTAACATGTTTCAGTTTCATTTATGTTCCTGTGAACTGCAGGATTTTATTCATTTTTATGAGATAATAATATTTCATTGTATATCTACACCACCACATTCTCTTTACCCAGTCTTCCATAAATACTAACATTCTCTTTTAAATCCTTAAGTTCATGACACAATTTTAATAAACAGATTATTATTGAGGAGAATAATAGCACTTTATTGTTTAAAACATACATTAATATCCAGGTTATCCTTTTCATTTGTTCTCCTCTGTATTCACTCAGACTGGTTTTATATACAAGCTAAAATAAAAGAAAAAAGAAACAACAACAATAAAAACAACAATGACAACAACAGCAACAACAAAACCCAAACAAAGCAAACTGACCAATCTGCGGAAAATTAAGAGCTTCCTTCAGCACTATCAACAAACCAATTCCAAGATATAAACCAACTCAAATCTTGCTTTTTTTGCTTTGCTCACTTTCCATGTGGGACCAATAGTCCCAATGTTCATCTCTCACTAGTACTTGTACCACAAATACACTCAGGGGTGTTGAATATCAGGCCCTCAGTAGACAATGTCTATTGTCCCCAGACACAACCATAGTGCCATGTTTTTTCCTATGAAGTTGCCTTTGTATTTTCCTCTTTTAAAACAAGTTTATTTTTAATTTATGAACATGAGTGGTTTTTTTCTATGTGTGTATATATATGTGCACCATGTTGCACAGTGCTTTTGGACACCAAAGGAGGGCATCAGGAATCCTAGAAGTTGGGTTGCAAATAGTCCTGAGCTGCTATGTAGGTGAGGGGGGACATGTCTAGAGTTCTCAATAAGAACAGCAAATGTTCTTAAGTGTTGAGCCATCTCTCCAGCCCCATCTCAGTTTTTTTTTTTTTGCTATTGTTTGCTTTGTTTGCTTTTCCTTAAATGTAGGACATATTCCTTGAGAAAATTTATTGAAAATATAACTTGTCGCTCACTTGCTTGCTTTCATCTTGTGTGTTACATTTCTTTGTTGTTACATATTTTTATGTTAAGTTTTAATGTAAGTTCTGTAAAGGATTATGCAAAAAGTCATGATTTTAAAAATAGTAATAATAATTCATGCTTCCTAAGTTCCAATAAATAAAAATACCTTTGGAAAGGAAGAAAGTAAAGATCATCACAAAACTAAGATTGGACATTTGGGGGCCTTGGAAGGGAGCTATGGCATATTTTCCCGATTTCCTTCGGCTAAGGTCAAGGCATCACTTAGCCCAGTTCAGCATCAGTTTCTTTATCCTAGACAGAAAGCAGGATACTGGCTGATCTCTTAATAGCTCTAAGAGGATGGATAAGCAGAATCTAAAATCTGAACACTTTCCAACTGCCAGGCAACATAACTCACTCTAACATAAAAATAGGTCATTAAACGTCATCAAAGGGTAAAGTACATGATCAGGAATCATCTTCCTCTGCTGTTGTGAGGACAAAGGCTCTTTGTCCCTTTAAGAGTTTTCAGCCACATCTCCAGTCACATCCTAAAAGCTTTCCTCATGTGTTGGGTAGGTGTATCCGGTCGCACAGCCTTGTTCAGAACTTCCTGGCAGATGTCATAATTTACTGTCACCCTCTTGCAGGAATGCAGAACAAGAGGCCCCCATGCCAGCACTGTGATCCATTGCCTGACAAGTCCTGGGTGTCAACCTTCAGCAGGCCCAGCGGAGGTGGAACACCATTTACCTGATAGTGCCTTTGATAAAGTGGGCAATTAGATGCACTTGAGAAATCCTGGCTGGAAACTAGTTTAGGAGACATTACAGCCACATCAGATTTCTTAAAAGTTAATAGAAAAGACGGAACACTCCAGTATTTGCTTTGCTCTCTGCAGAAGGCAGGAATACAGGGGTATATATGTAGTTTTATCTCTTTGGTTGTCTCTCCTGCTTCTTACTCTTATTTCCTCCAGACACGGTAATAAATCCCCACCAGAGATGGGAGTGAGATGAAAGGGATCAAGCGACACAGTTTACAGTTTGGGATCATAGAGCCACATTGTTTTCTTAGGCCTCAAGCTCTTCCTCTCTGTTGTTTTGTTTGTCTGTTTTTGTTTTTGAGACAGGGTCTCACACTGTTGCCCAAGCTTCCTTGAAACTCAGAGTAATGCTCCTGCCTCATGTTCTTGAGTGTTGAGATTACAAACCTGCACCCTAATACTTAGTTCTCTTCCGGCTTTTATTTTTCTACCTTTTCTCTGGTTGCTGCTTGCCTCTGTTCGTTCTCTCTCTCTCTCTCTCTCTCTCTCTCTCTCTCTCACACACACACACACACACACACACGCACACGCACACACACACACGCACACGCACACGCACACACACATTCACACAAAGTAAAGAGGACTTAATAACATTTTATATGTCATTGGAGCTTTTTATCTTTGATGCTAGCACAAGAGCATGATTTGTTTGACATATATTCCACATCCCTCCTCTTTGCTTCCTCCTTACTAGATGGCTTCAACTTGCCAGTGATTAATGAGTCTGGATGGTGAGTGACAGTTATCTTAAGGACTCTCAAACATTTGTTTCCACAGCCTAGCCAATCTGTCCTGCTGCATTAGCTGTAGTTAGATTTCCTGTTGATAATAGCCTGTGGAAAATAACCCCCACCCTTACCCCAAAGCTGCCATCAGCATGCAGCCCTGTTTGTATGCCAACAGGGCAGAAGTTCTCTCTCTTAACAATGCAATTTCCATTCTTCTTTAGACTGATAAGCGTTTTACCTTTGAGAAGGAGTGAAGAAGTCTATTGTGAGGTTAGACCAATCTTCAACCTCCTTTGGATGCAAAAGCCTTATGAAATCGAAAAGTCAGGACTGATCTGGAAAATGTGCTTACAAATGTGGAACAGGGAAATGAGTCCTTCCCTAGGCTTCTTCCTCCAGTGTGGGGTGGAAAAGGTGGGAGGCAGGGACAGGGTGTTCTCTGTGTGATTGGAATTCCCCTGTAGACTCACAGGAGATGAGCAAGCCTTTGGTTTTCCTTTTTTTTTTTTTTTTTTTTTTTTAATGTTTTATTTTGCACCTAGACCAACAGGCATGAGGAAAGCTGGCAGAGATGCGCATATGAGGTTTGTCCTCTCTAATGATCAAGTCTACAGAGATTACCAAGGCATGCTGACCACTGGAATATGGGGCCAATTAGGCCTTGGCTTCCTTTCAAGGTGGCCAGAGAATCATTTGGAACCACAGTCTATGTCATGATGCCAGTCACTGTGGGGAAGTGAATGACTGAGTCTTCCTTCCCATGTTTGCTTCTGGACCCATGTAGTCATGGTCTCTTTAGCAAATATAGAGGCTTTTTGGAATTGGCAGAGGCTGAAGTGGGATAAACTAAAGCAGAAAAGCAGTGTTCTGACACTACAGAGAGAGTTAGGAATTGAGATACGGAGGTGAGTTGGTCCTCACTCCTGTGCACAGCAGCTCCATCATGTCTTCCTGGTGATGATTCTGAACGAACCCAAGCTAACGTTTTCCTTATGATCTCATTTTACTGGGCTTGAAGCCCACCTCAGTCATCATTTTTGGAGGCTAATGAGCTGTTTGCAGGACAGTGTTGAAAGGTACATATGATAAAAAGAGAGTGAAATGTTTACAAGTAGATGCAGAGCTTCAAAAGCCTGGCTTCTCGTCAGAATATTGCCTTCATTCTAGAAGAAACACTGGAGAAGTTTCCAATGATTCTCCTGCTCTTTTGCATAGCATCTGTGGTACTGAAGTCTGAAGTCCCTCCAACCAAGATGCAGAGTCCTTGGCATGTGCTGTTCTTGGAGTAGCATGCACAATCATTGGAAGGACACTGGACCGTTCTGCCTAAAGCCTGCAGTACATTCACATCCCTGCTTGCTCCCACCATGCTTGTTTTTACCAACCATGACAATATACCTGAAAAACCTTCTAGATAATGAAACAGAAGAAAAAGTTTTATGTCTCTCCAGCTGTCTTAGAAGAGACCATCCTAAGTCAGCCAGAGACTTATTGTCTCTTGAGAACATGAACAGGCCCAAGTCAGTATAGCTGAAGTTCCTAACTCAAAGACATAGGAGCACAGTAAATCATACTGCTTGGAACCATAGTCCAATGATAGAATGTTAAATGATATTATTGCAACAATACAAGACTGATCCTTTGCCTATTGGTTTGTTTCTGGGTCTCTGTTCACATCATATTTTTAATTGTAAGCCAGTATAATGTCTTTCACGTAAATTTTAGGCCTTCATTTTATGTATTTTTACAGGAATCCTTTCTGTTGGAGTTCATTTTGTTCCAATGCAACACAGGACACTAAGGTCATCCCAGGACAAACAACATTAATAGGGAAATGCTCATTTCTTCTCAAGAGTGATCCTCACTTTGGGTTATTTATAACATCTTCAGAAAAAGAAAATAAATAAAAATATACACATATGTAGTACATCAAGGATGCTTTGTGTTTGGAGAAAAAAATAGCAAGCAAATCTTAAAGTATTCCTGTTGCATTAAGAAAAGAATAGAATGAGACTTTTGAGCACATTGTAGGTGAGGTTATTATTACTTTTTGAACAATATTGAAGAAGGGGAGGGACACTTAGCCATGACATCTTGAGTCACTTATCTAACTCAATGAAAAATCACTAGAGAGATTTACAAAGAATCATCAAGGTTTACTCAATGAAGTACATTTCCTCACTGTCACTCTGAAAAGGCATTTCAGGACCTTTGAATTCTTAATCCTCCTATTATCAGACTTCTAGCAAATACCTGCTGGGCCTAGAGTCTAGAGAGCCGGATTCTTATATCTTGACAGCCACAAAGAAGACATGGCCTTGACAAAGTCATTTGTTTCCTTTTGGTTGGATGTTACTCTCAAGCAAAGGCTTGTGTTTGATTCACTCTCAGCAAACTTCCAGATGTGGGTTTCAGTGGTTTAGTGAGATTTTGGCACTGGTCCTTTTAGGGCCTTATAGGAAATAGAAAGGAAGAATTGGCAACAGTGTTGTACTTCCTTCATAGCTTCTTAATAAAAATGAAAGAGTAATCAAGCACCTTATAGGCTGTTAGAAAGCAATGATCCTTTCATCTCCTGCCTTCTACCTAGAATGGTCTATGCATCTTCCAGGACCCAGTATGAAAGAATGGTGTAGGAACTGGACACAGCCCTACATGGAGACTCTGAAATGTCTCCTGTGACCACTAGATGAAATGTGATCACCATGACCTTCCATTCACTCTTTATCTGACCATGGTCCCAGAAAACCTCATTGCTAACATTCGAACCTTCAGCAAGTTGATGAGCTGAGGTTAGGGAAAAACAGTTAAGAGTCCCATCTTCTTAGCCTTTCAGACTCCACATAGATGATGATCATGCATCTAATAAAAACTATCATAAGTTTAATGAAGGAATTAAACATCATGGAAATGGGGGCTGCTTGAATAGGTTGTTTGAGACTAGGATTGGGAAAGATTGCCTAAACTGTAAGTGATATATGCACTATGGCAAGCACAGGCACACACACACACACACTCACTCACACACATACACACACCACACATACATACACACACCACACACATACACACACACTCATACCTATACACATATCACATACATACATATACCCCACACGTACAGAGGAACACCCACACACACACCCCACACAAACACACAAGCTCCACTCTTTTGATACACAGGACTTATTTATCATTTTAAGGTCTTTCTTGATCAGTTTTGACATCTTTGAACACTACTCTGCTTTAGAAGGGAGCTCTGGAGCTGGATATGTTCTTTTATTTTATTTTTTAAATCTATTGTTTTTCATTTTATGTATACGGATATTTTGTTTGCATGTATGTCTGTGTACCACATACATGCAGTGTCGACAGAGGACAGAAGAGGGCACTGTATTCTCTGGACCTGGAGTTACAGGTAGTTGTGAGTGGCCTTGTGGGTGCTGGAATCAAACCTGTTCTTTGGAAGAACAGCCAGGTGAACAGCTCTGGAAGCACTAGATGACTCTTAACTTCTGAGCTATTTATCCAGCTTCTGGAGATGGCCATTTTAAATTCTAGCTCCTAATCTCCATTTGGATATTTTATCAGTAATCTTCAGTTTCATTATATACAAAAAGATAAAAATGATCATGTGCAGTTCATGTAGTATTATAGGACTATGGAGAATAATAGACATAATTGAATCAATGTCTTCATTGACTATTATAGATGCTTTAAACTAAAACCAGATTCATCATATCCCTAAGATTATATGATAAACAAAGAAATGGAGTTGGTGATTTGGTTAAAAAGTTAGGCATAACGGTGATTTCTCATAAGCAAAAGAGTTGAAGATGAAGGAATAAAGTGTAAAAATTGAGTGAGACAAATATTGTAGACAAAGTACATAGCAAATAAAACCTAAGTGAAGCATTGAGTAGTAGAAATGTAGCATCTAGATCCCATTTTGAGATGTTTAAGAAAGAAACACAACATTAACTTGCTACATTTTTTGAGTTGGACAGCACTTAGTAGTCACTTAATTAAATCCTAGCTTCCTTGAATGCTGTTTATATTCATTCTGAGAGCTTTTTGGTCAATGACTGATTATTTCACATTTCATATTTCATCCACCCATGAATCAATATTATATTTTTGAATAATTATAAAGGGAAAAGAACAAAAATGAACCTCAAATATATGTGTATATATATATATATATATATATATATATATATATATATATATACACATATACATATATATATGTAATAATAAAGTATTAATATTGTTCATTTATAGCTACAATTAAGCAAATTAGTGATAAGTACAAATAGAATTTAAATAAAATTCTAATAGATGATATTAGAATATAAATGAAAGAATGTTTTACTTTCTAAAAGGCTACTGAATTATTGATCTAATTTATACTTTAATAAGTATTATTATTTTCATTGCTAGAGTGCATTTCCAAAGTATTATAAGGAGGATTCAAATAAATGCTAATCGAACTGAAAGTGTGCAAGAAGAACCCAAGAAGGTAGGAGGAAAAAATATAATGAAACATATATTAAATGTGCATGTTTCTTAAATGTAAGTAGATTCAATCATTAAAATTAAGGAATATCAGTGTGGAATAAGATAAAATTCTAATGAAATCTGATATATAATTCCTGGAGAAGTGTTACTTGTCTTAATCGTTCAATAAAATACCAGACAATGACTGCTTAATGAAGGGATGGTTTATTTTGGATCACAGTCCATGAGTACTCAATGGTGGTGCAGTCATGGGGACAGAAGCTTGAGGCAGCTGGCTTTATTGTGTTCAGGAAATAGAGAAAGATGCTTTCTCCTTTTTATTTAGACCAGGATCCCAATCAGTGGCATGGTGGCACCCACAGTGGCGGGTCTTCCTATCTCAATTAATCTAATCTTGATACTCTCTCACAGCAATGCCCAGAAATTTGTGCCCTAGGTGACTGTAGACTCTAAAAATATGACAATATTAACCATCAGGAGGTGTATTTATGTTGCTTTGTATAAGAATGTCATCTTCTGAAGTTGTATGCCTGATATGATCCAATTCTAGAAACCATAAAAATGTATATCTTTCTGTACATATACAATACAAAAGAAAAGAAAGTTGAGTATTAAAGTTTGAAATATCCTTTGTAGGCTTATACTTTTCAAAACCTACTTTAATAGGTGTACTTAAATGTCTTAAACTCCCTTCTCACCCACAACCCACCAGAGGTAGTAGAAAGGAAAGGCTAATAGGGCAAAGAAGGATGTAGACCTGTTTAGAAATAGTTCTTTGGAGCAAATCTAATCTGCATTGTTAGAATATTCAGCAATTCAGCTTACACAAATCAGCAGCAGTAGCTTGATCCACTCACAAACACCATTCACGAATCAGCAATGGCAGTCCAACCCAGAAGAACCCTTAAGTCTCTGCCAATTGACCCGAGTCAGGAGCGGTGGCAAAAAAGCCAACAGAACATAATCAGAAATTGTTTGTTGCATTTTTCTCTACAAAATCACAACAAACAATTTTCAACAAAGAGTGGCAAGGTGAACCAATACCACACAGTGTCATCAGTGAAGACCAGCATCAGCAAATCCCAATGAAGACGTGCAAATAGTGGCAAGGCATACCAATACCACACAGCATTGTCCACTGTCTGTTGGATTATATTGATATCTTTTCCAAACATCATGTGTTCTCTTAAGCATCTCCTCTAGCAAAACATCACATGCCCTTTTCCCAGAAAAACACCATGTGCCTGTTTTCAGCAAGATATCCTCTCATAAGACAGGTTGCAGAAAAACATCACATGATATAATTGAGTCTCCAAAGAAACCAGAAAATTTCCCTTCAGTCCTTCATGTATAATGTGTTTGAACATGTGGTCCCAATGTGGAGACACTCTGAAGGATGTGGAATCTTCAGAGATAAAGCAGACAGACAAAATTGTGTCACTAAGAGAAGATACTAAAAGTTATCATCTTGGCCTTGCTTCTTCATCATACACTGAGGTTTCAGAAGATCCACTGCAGCTCAAGGCACCATTCACAGAGCTCTAGCCACTATGCCTTCTCCATAATACTAGACTGTCTCCTCTTAAGCCATGAACCAAAAGAAATCCTTTCCCCTTACATTGTTCCTGTCTGGAATTTGGTAACAATGACAAGAGTAATCAATGTCCTGGGTAAGGGATATCACAGGGATATTAAGCAAAACAGATATAAGAATAAGGACATGAGGGAGTCAGTTTATAAAACTAATAATAACTTTAATTCACAGGAAGATAAAATTTCAATAGTTATGCACCTAATGCTACATGCTCAAACCATAGAAGGCAGCCATTAATACAAACCCATGAAGATATTAGTAATAAGAAACTATAATAAAGAAGAGACAGAAGACACAGGCAAAATACACTAGTGCAGGAAAGTTCACAAAAGATGCAAGTACAGGAAAGTTAGCACCCTTCTCTCAAAATCTGAAAAGATAAGTCACTCAAAATAACGTAAACTTTTAGCATATTTCTCATTACAGTTGGTGGAATTTCAGGGGAAAAATTAGTAAAGACAAGAATAGAGGCTAAAAATGCATAAGGTAGTCACCAATTACAATGGTTTAGTACAATTTCACAAAGTATAAAATAACCATAAATGACAAAAAGATAGAGATCAAGGTTAACAAACTTTGATTCCTTGAAAAGATAGGTAAGATTTATAAAAATGTGACTAATTAATAATGCAGGAATAAAAATGCATACATAAAAAATAAATATTACTAGGAAGAAAAAAAGATCACCAGGGCCTGGGAGATGGCTCAGAGGTTGAGAGCACTGACTGCTCCTCCAGAGGTCCTGAATTTAATTCCCAGCAACCACATGGTGGCTTACAATCATCTATAATGAGATCTGGCACCTCATCTGGTGTGCAGGCATACATGCAGGCAGAACACTGTACATAATAAATAAAATAAATCTTTAAAAAAACACAAAACAAAAAAGAAAAAAATACAAAGAAAAAGAAAAGAAAAAAGAAAAGAAGACCACCACACACTAATAGACATAGTTTAAGATATTCTGAATAGCCAGGCAGTGGTGGTGCACGCCTTTAATCCCAGCACTTGGGAGGCAGAGGCAGATGGATTTCTGAGTTCAAGGCCAGCCTGGTCTACAGAGTGAGTTCCAGGACAGCCAGGGCTATCCTATCTCAAAATCTCAAAAGAAACCCTATCTCAAAAAATCAAAACAACAACAACAACAAAAAAAAGATATTCTCAATAAAGTCATGGTTTTAAATCTAATTTTAAAACTTTTGAGAGACAGTAATAGTGACAATTGCTTGTAACCCTAGTGTTGATGCTATGGATATGATTTTGCCTGTGGTCTACACTGACCATTTTAACCCCTAATATTTTTGAAATTATAGGGGATTTTATAATCAGTAGATAAACACGATGTAGTCCCCCTTTCTCAAACGTATGATATCTTAGACTCATGGAAACCACATGTAGGTGAAGGCAAGAGAATGAATTGGGAAGACATCAGGTCACTGAGGGAAAAAGAGGTCAAGACTTAAATTATATAGCACATAACACCATCAGGCTATGGAGGAAACATACTCCTAGATCCCAAAAGCTATATTCTGCTGTGAGAGACAAAAAAATAGTGACACACCTTGAGAACAGGCCAGGAACCTGTCTAGGTCATCCGATCACTTTTCCAGGTGCTTAGGCCCTCTGTTGATGGTAGGGCACACATTTAAGTTTCACTTCCCACAGTTTTGTGTGCGTCTTTCGAAGTCTTTACACTGGAAAAATCAGGAATTGTAGAATTTCATTATCAAATTCTGGCATAGAGTTGGATAAAGTTACAGACTGAAAGGGACTAGGGAGGGGTTAGTCAGTGAGTACTTGTTATGAAGCATTTCAATAAAGAACAAGGAATGCTATTTTGGAGAAAGGACATGAAGGTGCCTCTGGAGCGCTTGCAGGCTCAGATTAGGAAGCCCCACCCCCCTTTTTTATTGGTTAAACTAGAGTTGATTTGCTTTAAGGAGAATCTATTTGCATATGGTTGAAATGGCTCCTCTTTCCCAGCAAAACTGATGTGGAAGTCATTCAGATTTTCCCAATCAAAGCTGGAGCTTCAGGCCAACATATCTTAACCACGGAGGGCCTGTCCTCATTTTGCCAAACTCATGCCAGAAAAGAACGCCTACTGCCAACTTGGAGCTCTTTTGGCACAAATACCTTTCTGAATATTCAGAACATGAGGAAAACAGAGACAAACACTTCTCCCTCCGAATGCTCACCCGCATAGGGAGGAGGCTCTGTGGCCATTCCCCTCAGGGAAGAATCCCACACATCAAGTATAATTTCCAGGCATGTTGAGTAATCGGGCAAAATTAAGTTGGACTCTTCTATCTTAAATCTAATTAATCATGTTCTATTGTACATTATTTTATTGAAATAAGGCAATAAAATTAGTGTGCTTGAGTTTGCATTTTCTAGCCACATTATATAAGCAAAGGTACCGTGTAAAATCCTAATATAGAATAATTTATAAAAGCAACAGAATCAATTCTCAGCAAAGGAGCAAAAATACATAATCTTAAATTTCTGCATGTCCAAACAGTAGATAAGCAGTGTCCCAGAAATATAATTATTATTATTTGCTAAGAGTAATTATTATGATGTTTTGTACCCAGTCTAATCATCCACTATGTTTGCTGTTAGGTGACTAACATGTTCCATGACTATACACCTTGGTAACAAATTATGGGAAAAGCATTGCTTAAGGTGATTTATAGCTATTAGTAGTGTATACTTAATTCTTCTGATTTCTGCTTTTCAAACATGTAGATGTTAGATTGCTACTATGTAGGGAAAAATGTTTATCACAGATCAGAATTAGGCACATTCTAATGGCAATGAACACCACAGCATTAAGACATGCATCTGGGATAAAATTCATTAAATAAAATCACATTTGAAAACTTTAAAAGCTAAATTTCCATTTGAATTTTCTCCTCTCACTAACATGAAGAAATCTAGGGCCAAAAAATAAATTGATTGTATTTATTTATTTTATGTTCACCAAGACTATAGACATAAATACCATTTTCAGTCAATAGTTTCTTTGACATTAGAAAACATTATAAAAATAATCTATAAATCCACTACAAATATTTATGCATTATGTTGTTTAAATGTGCATACACATACACACACAAATATATATATTCTGATAGCTGAAGAGGCATTCTTTGGAATTTGGTTTATTAAAAGCTCTAGTTTTACAGCACTCACTGGAGAGGATCAAGAAGAAATAATGGTCCCTTTTGGTTTGAGGTTACATAGATCTATAACTTATGTGTATCTAAGTGGTTTACTAAGGTGAAGTCCATGAGAAGGTAATTAACACACGTCTCTTTTCTTCCTGAAGACCATGTGGAAAGTATGTGTAGGAGGGAAGCTTCCAAATGGTTCTGAAGATGAGTGATCCCAACAAGATGATTTCTGATGCTCAGGAGTGTTTGGAAAGAATGGAAGGCTACTTTGTTTCTTTGTATTTCTCACAGTATTCATTTCATTGCTTTAATAACTGGATATATGTGAATTGGTTAAGAACAAGATGAGGAGTAAGAAAGGAAAGGTGGAAAGAAGGAAGGAAAGAAGGCAGTGAAGGAAAAGCCAAATTTTAGAAAGGCGATTATGTCAACGTGTTTAGTTGTAAATACATTACACTCCTCATTTCAAAATCTGTTATGTCTCGTCAGCATTGCATTTTAGTGAGAAGACTTCTGTAGACAAATGTTGTGGCTATAGCCAATAAAACTTTACTAACAAAAAAAAATAGTCTAGAGGATAAAATTATCTCATGCCCTATTGATAGATGATGTAAAATATCTTAAGTAATTTTTCCTTTTCTAAAGAACCATTTTAGAGATTTGCAAGGCTACATTAGTAATTTGGCTTCAACAAAGCACAACTCTTTAAATTATTCCATTCGGTAGCCATGACTCCACGGGCAGTGCTCAGGAGCCTCTACACATTAACAGTACTCCCCTTGACAGTGAATTCTCTTTGGTCATGCTGCATTTTATGTGCTGCCCTGACGTCCAAGCTAACATGAGAAAAACAGGATAGATGGCATAAGAAGACATTGACTGTGACTGCAGGCTGCCCAAATATTCTCTGGGTTAGTCATTCTGGTATCCAGCAGAGTGAATGCAGCATTCATTAATGCCCAGAGACTGTCCGGGCAAGGTCCAGACAGTCTGCTGGCAGAAAGAAAGCTGAAGGCAAGGAAGGCTGTGTTGATTGTCGTCTATAGTTATGACCCTGAGAAACAGTAGCTATGAATCAGTCTGTCTGAGGCTTTGCTGTCTATGTTCACAACAGCAAGGAAGATAATATTTTACAAAGCTTTAAGGAGTAAAATGAGTCTTAACCACTAGAGAGAAGAATCATAGTCTGCAGCTACATTGCCTAGAGGCTTAATGATGATTCAGTGTAAAATTAGACCAATTAAGCATCCCCCCCATAGTGCTGTCTTGAGTGAGCAAGATAAGATCATCAGTTTCCTTTGACTCATGGAATCTTAAAATTAAATCAGATCTTAGAGAATTTTCTGGCCATGGGGTCGTAGATTTGAGCATAGAAGGCATCTCATTGGAGATCTGGTGAACCAGTTTTCACAGAGGGGGAAACTGAGACCTGACAAGGTAAGTGATTAACACTGATTCATGAGAGTGGGTGGTGGAGATGGATCTGAACCAGCACTCTCCAAGTCAGGTTGATAGATTGATAGATTCATTCATTAAGACCATCACTGTTCATTCAACAAATGTGATTTACCTGTTTATTCTTAACTCAATGTTATCAGAGAGCCCAATCTGATGCCTCACAAGGATCAGAGAAGGCTAGAGTCCTCCAGAACCTGCTGCAGAAAGCTGGTCACTTTCTCATACCTTCAAGAGCTTTCAGGACTAGCAACACACGTACAAGTAAAGAAAATGAGATCCAAATAGTTGATGTGGATTGCTTCAAGCCTGTGCACAAACTAGGTTACCATAGTATCTTTCAGCATTCTGAAGACCAGGCCACATTTAGGCCAACACATCATCATCTTAAGACATGGGACATAGAAGCTAAATGCTCTGAAATGTCTTAGGTGATTTTGATATGGAGCCAAGTTTTAGAAACCACTGGGCTAGGTGACCTCATTGCTTCATTCCATATATGGAAAAGCTTGTCCATTATGAGGGAAATTTGGAGACATCAGAAGAAAAATAAAGGATATTTCTAGAGGGAAATTTTGCCACACACACATGCACACACACACACGCACACTCCTAAATGGTTATTAAGAACTTACATACTAATATAGGAGAATATATTGTAGAAACAAAAGAATCTACATGTTGCTGTTTTATTTGTAAAACTCTAAGTTGAATTTATGATGTTTAATCAATTTTTTCATTGTTCACAAAATTAGACATAAGTATTCTTGAACATTTAAGTTTTGAAAGTAAGCCTAAAATCAGTGGGTGACTTCTCCTTCCTAGTAGCACCAATACTATAAGATTTTACAATGATATATTGACAGGGTTCTATCTCCTGTGAGACCTAATGCAACTGCCTGGCTGCTTTTTCTCAGAAAGCTTTAGTGTAAGTGTATTAAAATGGCAGCAGGTGTTTGGGTTCAATTATCCATTGTATAATTCTATCTCCTGTGCTGAGGGTTGAATTCTCTGTCATGTGCACACTGGGCAAGTATTCTATTGCTACAATAAACCCTCAGCTCACAGCAATTTACTTGAGCTTGCTTGGAAATTGAATATATGTATATTTATATAAATATATATATGTAATGTGTATATGTGTATACATGATATATAGAAATCTCTATTGTATATTTAAGTTCAAAATTGATATATATATATAATCAAAACAGTGCAGATTAATCATATTTGAGCAATGTACTTTACCAAATGCCTTCATATAAAATGTGCATTTTATTTCTCATAACAAAAATATTTCAATTTTTTCAGCTCTTCCTCTACTCACAGTTGGTCAACAGTTGACCCTGTACTAAGGTGGAATGTAATCCTTCCCCTTTACATGCATGTATTAGAATCAAAGGCCAGATGTATTTCTGACTACTGTTTCCAGAATGCAGTTCCTATGCCTTGAGGAGCTTGCTGGGTTTTGTAGGACATGATGACCACTCCCATCCTTGTTTATCTGGCCCAGCTTAACTTTTATTATTTGCTTCCCCATATTGAACTATGTACTGAAGCTGAGGCTTTCATCCCCACAAGAGGTAAGTCAGAGGCAGGAGCCCCCTCCCCCCTCCCACCCCAAAGTAGTTTACCTAAAATCCATTGCAAGTGATTTTCTCAACACTGGTTAAAAGCATTCTTGTTCACAGGGATTTAAAGCTGCAATTACATACCAAGTAACATCTAGCCTAGGTTATATTTAATCAGCATGACTTTAAGAGATTAGGAGAGCTTGTGGGAAGAGCTTAGAATCATCTTTCCTACAGAAGTCTGACATTCAGACCAAAATAAGTCATCTTTCTATTCTTGGTCTTATGATCGTCTTTAAAATTCATGGTTTCTATAGGAAATTGTTCTGTGAGATTTACAAAAGAAAAGGCTAGGAAATGCAAGTTCTGAAAAGCCAAAGATCTGTAGACTGCAATAAAGAGCAGGGTTCTTACTGAGAAAATGCCCAGCACTGACAATCTCTTTTATTGCCCTACTGACAGATTTATCAAAATAAATAGACCACCATGCTCTTTGGAGCTCCTGGGAAAGTGACCATAGCAGGAAACTTTTTAGAAGAGACACTCAAATCAGGAGAAGATAGGAGAGGAGGGGGAATGGCCTGTCCATCAAGAGAGTGAAAGGACAAATGGCATTTTCATCCCAGTCTAAGAAAGTTCTAGTCTTCTTTTCTGAGACAGTGCCAAACTATATACCGTATCTCTAAAGTAATCAACAGACAGCTTATGTCTGTCTTGAATACTTCTGTGTGGGCAAATCTTATACCTAGGATATTCACCAGGAATATAGTCTGGTAGATGCTGATGTTTGAATCTGTCTCTCACAACTGCTTACATTTCTTCCATTCCTAGTCCCAAGCTAATAAAAAGAAAGTCACTGTATTCTCATAAGGAAATATAGGAAGTGCAGGAGGATGGTAGACACGTGGAGATATCTCACCCTGAGAAGACAATAGTAAAAAAAAATTCTAAGAATTATTTGTGCCAAATCAATGGGGGCACCCAGCCTGTTTATCTGTTTATTTTTATAGGTTATCACTTGGACAGTTGAAGTCATCTTTAATGCCTTAGGGCTTTCTTTTCTTGAAACACTATTTTTCCCCCTTTTATTTACAGTCTCTTGCTTTACAAAGAATGCACTTTTTGGCTTTTTCAATATTTTTGCCATCCCCAATTCTATTTGTGCTACAAGCAGAAACTAAAGGTATACTATCCTGTGCCACAGACATATGCATATCGTAAACTCATGTTTTTTGAATTTTTATTCTACAAATGAAGATAAATTTTTATTCCACAAACTTCAAATACATAGGCCTTTTGTTTTAGGATACTCACACTACTTATTTATAAAATAATGCCAAGATTGTTTTAAACATTTTTTACTTGTTTCCACATAAATATTTTTGAGCTTTTTTAAGTAGAAAAAAAATGTAGCCAAACTCATGAGGCAGTGGAAGGTCTGTGACATGCTAAGTCAAGTGCTGCCTGGACATTCTTGTGTGTTTTCAGTTACTTTCATTTGCTTGTTTATATATGGTCACAGACACTTGTGTTCATGGATGTATAGTTTCCCTTGCTTACTTGCTCAGCAGTTGTGTTTCCTCTTATCACCTAGGGCAATGAAATCAATGGTTAGAGATTCCAGGGAGAGAAAAATCATGCCAGAGTCAACAGACGGTGGTGCTTTCACATGTTACAGAAGACATACTCATACCATGTTTTCTGACACTTCTGAACCATAGAATCTCTCTCTCTCTCTCTCTCTCTCTCTCTCTCTCTCTCTCTCTCTCTCGTGCTGTGTGTGTGTGTGTGTGTGTGTGTGTGTGTGTCTGTTTGTGTGTGTTGAAGCACCTACAGGAACTAATTTCCACCCACAGTCTCCTTCATTCTCGGCTTTGTTATAAGGAGATGCATTTAAAACTCATATAAACTGTCACCACACCAGAGAACTGGCATCATTGGAGATTCCTTTTAGCTGACTTGACTGTTTTGGAAGAAACCAAGTTTTCTGAACTTTTGAAAGGTGTACATCACTGAGAGCTTTCTGGAAGAAGATGAGAAAGACTAAGGCATTTGTCTTGACCAGAAATTCCCACGCACACCACAGTTGCCCGTGTACCTCTGTGGAACAGCATACTACTGTTAATAAATATTTTTGGCCTTTTGCTAGAGCCCCTGGATATCAGTGGTATGAATATGTTCATTCATTTATGCAACAATTCATCACAGGGGTTCATTTGTTTATGTGACAATTCATGCCAGGCACAGTTTCTAAGACCTGCCTGCAAATTAGCATAGAGCCTTCACCCTGGGAAACAGTTCCATTATTTCAGGAATCAGAGAAGAGCTGTGTTCACATACCCAAGCTCTGCTTTTTAGTTAAGACAGAAACACAGAGAATGGGTCTAACTTCTCTAGATCTTGCTTTTTCTCATTGAGAATGTAAGAATGTTGTGGAACAAGAGAGAGGACTCAGCAGAACTGAGTTCCTATTCTTTTCATGTTGTTAATATTTTTATTTCCTAATTGGTAGAAGTCTTTCCTGTATTCTTAACCCAACCTTCACTCAGTGGCAACTACAAAGAGAAACAGAATCTCCAGGTAGTAGGAGCCCCCCCTCCACACCTCATCCCACACACCCCACCCCCCCACCCCCCCTACTTCACCTCTCCACCGATGCTACTAGTCTTAAGAGTTCATTACCTTATGCAAAAGAAAAAGAGGTGCCACTTCAACCTGGCCTGAATTTACTACTGCCTCCTCTCTGTAATTTAAAGGGTTAATTTGCTTTCATGTTACTCCCACTGAGAGGCACTGTTATTATGGGATGCAGATTCCCACAAAAATAAAGAGAGGTGCTTTTCTCAGAGCACAGACTGGCAAGATCATAGTTAATTTCCATGAGAGCAGAGAGCAGAAGCACAGGGCCAGTCTTTGAAATCCACTTGGGACACGTTATGTGAGAGAGACTGGTGCTTGAAAGACAGGAATCCCATACCTTGAATTCACTTTCCCATGAAAGGCGACAGGAAACAGAAAGCAATTCACCTTCCCTCCCTCCCCGTCCTCTCCAGCCCACTTGTTTTTCCTGTATCAGGCAGCAACCTAGACATTTCTAACTTGGGAACCAAGCCACCCTGCAGAATTAATGTGCATCTTCACAAGATCACCTAGGATTTACATGAAGCCTGGAGAAATCATATCTTTACTTGACCAACTCTGCTTATTATGGGTCTTTTACTTGCTTCCCCCCCCCACACATTTTTAAAAGGATATTTAAAAAAAAAAAAGGAAATACCCTGATACTGCATGCTCTCATGTGAAAAAGGTCATGTCAAGTGTTTTTAAAGCGTGCTATGTCACAGGATTTGCATCCTATTCAGACAACCAAGAGTGGGCATGTACATGAAGTGGCATCTGTGGCTTTCTAATGTCATTATCTGATGAGGATCATATCAACCTTACTGTAATATAAACCAGCTTTGCAAGCCATGTGTGACGTTGTTTTCCTGTAACTGAGGCACTGGCACTCTGCACTCACCCAGCAGTTGATCTCAAACACAGAAAGTTCAAGGGCAAACCCATAGTGTTCACACAAAATTTAGCCCCAGAAGTTAGGAATACCTTAGAAAAGGCCTGGAGTGGTTTGTTTGCAAAGTCATTTGATGTTTTGTTGTTGTGGAGGGCAAAGGTTTGAATTAATAATATACAGATGGGTATGCAAAATATGCACTTAATGTGTAAGTATAATTATGGTATGAGGTTTAATTACACCGTGTCATTAATTTCTGACTCATTTGTAAACATCTTTATTAACAAAGGAGTATTGAACATTACCATATGTAAATTCAGAGTTAGACTGGAAAAAAAAACAAAGGAAATTCAGACATTTGTGCCTTGATTAGCTTCTTATGACTAGAAGGAGGAATTGTGTTTATATCTCACTCTTGTCCATCACTTAGCAGAGAAATCCATAGAGTAATACATATTAATTAATTGATTGCTTTAATCAATTAGTTAATTGTTTGAAAAAGAAGTATTCAGGAGAGCTAAATTCTGCTTCAATTCACCTAATTGGCAAGCAGAATTATAATCTGGAAATGTGACCCATTGTCCTGCCTCCTATGCTTCTAAAACCGCATCTTATATATTCTCCATGTTACCAGGCACTCGGCAGGGAGGAAACGAGGAAACAAACCTTCAGTGAGATTGGGGGCAAACCCTTCTATTCCTGGAAACTAGGAGAAGGGAGTGGGTAGGCAAGAGCTGTGCTTCCCTGACAGGTAGTTCCTTTCCACTGCAGGGTAATGTGCCTCAGATGCTTTGAAGACTTCCCATGGTGGTGGGCTTGACAAGTCTTTCAGTAGACACCGATTTTTATCACCAATCCATAACAGTCTGTTTTGTCCACAGAAGGAAAAGGAGGGAGGGGAAGGGAGAGGGAGTGGGAAACTGATAACACTCTACATTTAGAAAGAGTTTAAACAGAGGCTTCAGGGACCTCACTGGATTGCTAGCTGAATTGTTCTGGATTTTGCCTGGCACGAAATGGGGTACTGGAGCTGTGCACTGTGCATCTGAGTCAAAACCATTTGCACCGATGCTGAACATACCCAGTGTTTCTATCAGTAACTACATGTACAGTGTGAATAATTATGAGCTAGGTTCCAGACACATGCATTTTACTGTTTATAGATTATTCCTCAAGAAGAATGAATAGATCACTGGAATAACTTAGCAGGTCAGGGGTAATGAGGGGGAGAAAGAGAGCTACTTGGGACTTGGCTTTTCTTGCGATCCACAGCTGGCATGAATATGAAGGGCCATTTATCACCCTTTAGTGACACAAAATGGTAGGGAATGTTGTTTGCTTAGTTGCTTCCTTTTTATTTGTGACAGTCTCACTTTGCCCAGGCTGGTCTGGACAGTAGACCTCTTGTCTCTGGCTGGGATTGCTATTTAAACTAAGACAAACAAACAAGAACAAAAATAAACAAACAAACAAAACCAAAAAACCCCAACCAAACAACAATGACAAAACCCACAGTTCTACCTTCCCAGAGAAGTGGGTAGTGGGAAGTGTTTATTGGGTCCACAAGAGGAGCTAACAAGCTTCTGCTTTTGATCAAGGGTGACTCCACGGCTGCTTACCTTTGCTACAAATCACTGAGCTACATATCCTGTTCTTTGGATATAAGCTCCATTGCACAATAAAATTTTCTTTCAACCTTCTGTACCACACAAGATACCATAAAATATACATATAAAAACACATGCTTACATATTAACTGAGAGATAATACATTGCAAGCATTCCTAGATCATGATTTGTGCATAAATTAGAACATACCAGAAACAGATGAGCAAACTTCACTCACCCCAACTTTCTACCTTGCTGGTTGTCTCTAGGAGAATCCTTGAAGTTCAGCAGTCACTAAACAAGTGAGGAGAACTTAATTAAAAGAATTTGCATCTTGCAGCATTTCTGAGTCTGTTCCCTGCTTATTATGCAAGAGACAATAAGTCATTTCTCAATTGATTTGAGGCAAACCTGGCATGGCTCAGGGTATTAGCACTAGCTGTGGGCTCTGCTTGGCATTTGGCTTTTGTGCAAACCTGAAATCTGGCTTTATCCCCTACCCTAGAGCCTGACTACCACAATTTCTCAGAGCTAAAATCAAAAACTCCTACCATACCTTCCTTGGTATTTCAAAGTACTTTCTTTGCTTTAAATCTTCTTAGGAGTTATAAGTTGTACTTTGTCTTCTCTTTTCTTCTTTCTGTTTATCTGTCATTTTCCTCGTGATACATAAAAATTTTGGTCATTTTTGGTTACAGCACAATGGGATAGAATGGTGTCTGGCAAACAGTAGGTGCCTACTAACAGAAAGTACAATGTTTGTATAACTGGACAGCAATTAGGAGCCAATCCATCTAGTTATGAGACTCAACCTTTTGTGTAATAAGCTTACTGTTTGCAAAAGGCTTTATAACTAAAGAATGTAGTATATCTCAGGTTGTCATATGTTCATTGTTTGTTATGTAACTTCTACAGGTAAAGACATTACATATTTGGGGCTGTGAGGCTTAACCTAAAATCTTTGTTTATCCCATGCATTTAATCAGAACTCAGCTTTGAATTCAAAACACCATGTGAACCAGCCCTTGAAATATGACCTCTTTGTTTGAGAGAGCAGCATCTCCAGATCAAATGGAGTGCCCCATGAGCACTTCCCAGACTTTATTGCCAACAATTATTACACTAGTTGAAGAACATATTTTCTCACTGATATCCTACTGCTGTTGTGAGGGAAATTGATTCTAATTGCCAGTTTCCTGCATTTTCTTCAACATTTCGATTTTGCAAGGGGAAAAAAAATCACAGTGATGAAAATTCCACACGTTACTGGGATTACATCGCAAACAGAACATTCTTGGCTTTGGAATTCCCCTCCGACTCCAAATGGAGCTTACCCAATACAGAAAGCTTGAATCCATTCTGAAATGGAGTAAAGACAAGGCAAAATGTTATCTTTGAGCTATGACACTTGGCTTCCAGTGGTCACAGGGAGTGGACACACATCCAATGCCAAACAGGCTGATAACAGACAGGAAGCATCATTATAGTCAGAAATGGCCTTCACTGGATCTACCACTCCGTATGTCACATTATTGTCCAGATCTCCCAGCATGGACAAAGCTATGCCTTAGGGGGTGCTAAGATCCAGAGTTTGAACACTGAAGGTCAGCTCACAGATCATCAGACTGAAGTCTAGCCAACATGGGTAGGGGGCTGGGAGTAGGGGAGTTGAAGATATTTATCTATTATGAGGAGATGAGGGAGGCGGAAAATGAGCCCCAGTTCCAAGTCTTCCCTGGCTCTACTCACAGGAAAACAGGACAATATAATACAGAAATAAAATACAGAAACTTCCTCTTTACCAGGATTTTGAAGCTGTCCTGGCACCAATTTGCACTGACATCAGCTCACAGCAGGCGTAACATGAAATTTATCATCATGGAAATATGACCCTTGGCTGTGAGTAATCTAAAAAAAAAAATTATAGCCCAAAATGGAGCAAATAAAGATAAAGACATTAGTGCAGGACAAATGTTGCATTTCCTACACACAACTTTGTAATTCTTCTGTCTCAAGAAATGAATAGAAAACAAATGGATGCAGACTGCCTGGGGGATTTCTGGTGTTATCTACACATGGCTTGTGTCGATAAAGCAGAGAGCCAGGTAGTGTAGAATATTCAAGATGACGAACCTGGATTGCTATGAGCCAATGACATATGATAGAGATGAGCTAACAGAAAAGCTTCCCAGAAAAAAAAAAATGTTCTGTTGAGCTTACTAGCTTTGTGTACCACAGAGTTTTTTTCGATTTTCTTATTTAGGTAGTTTTAACTTACAGGTTCAGAAGTGTTTATGCTGCATGCATATGTATGTTATGTTTATGTGTGAGAGATTTGAGATTTTTAAAGGGACAGACTCACAGACTTTTTGGTCAGTGAGATTCTTATTTAATCACATGGGTTTTGGACTCTGCATGTATGTGTATTTTACTTTGATATCTACAGGTTATGTTTTTAAAATGTTGATCTTAACTTTTTCCTGGTTCATGTTTTAGCTTTTCCTATTAATTTCTTGAATTTATACAGCCTTTTTTTTTTAATGCAGGATGAATTTTTTTTAAAGAAAAGATATTCCAAAAAGGTAGAAATTTAGTATGAGAAATATAGAGCAACAAGAAAAAAAAAAACATTCTTCTATGGAGTTCTGTCAGTTTATTGAAGATATATCAGGAAATCAGCTAAGCTAAGCAAACTCAGACATTTTATATTAAAAAACAGTGTCATTGCCTTTTTTTGGCATCAATAAATCACTGTCATAATTGTCCCAAAGTGATGTGGTTTGAGAAACAGCCTTTGGGGGAAGTCTTTCTTCCCAAAATATCCACCTTATCTGGTTTTTCCTGATAGCTCAAATTCCACTGTTTGAGAGGGCTGCTAGAGAGCTAAGGGGTGCAAATGTCTCTGTGAAAGGAGGAACCATGAGCTATTTACACTTCAGGGTGAGGTGTTTAATCAAATGTGATAACTAACTGAGATGTGTTTTTCTTGGTGAAGCCACTGATTTCCAAGAAGGAAGGGTGTCAAGATAGCAGTGGGAAGCCCTGACAGGGAAGGTGTTGAAGACAAAACTCAACATCAACCCATGCTGTTGGGTGTTTTTCACTCCCTAGAAGTTCATGCATTACCTTAGCTTTCTCTTCAGACTAGAATTCTTAAAGCCAACTTCTATTATTAAGACTATGATCCTGATGAAGTTTTTGTTTGTTCCTTTGATTGGTTTTGTTTTGTTTTGTCCAAATAAACAAAGAAGAAGCAGAAACTTTTGAGAATCGTTTATATTCTAATTCCTTTGCCCATCGTTAAAATAGTTTGAGTCCCAATGGCTGCTTTTGAAGACTGGGCAAACTATTCCTTAGACCTGTCCCTTGTCTTTAGGAAGAAGCAAAGGAATGTTGTAACAGCCATTTCTAAAGATGGTCTTTATCTTTATGTAGGCAATTTCTGGTACTCTCCACCCTACTTGTCTCTTTCTATTGCCATGTACATACTACCACATGGCTAAGAAGATGACACAGCCGCTAATGAACATGGTAGAAGCACTGATTTTGTCTCAGACAAGGGTAACTCTGTATGGTGGACAGGTCAGATTATGAGGATCTGGAAGGGATGTCACCTTCTTTGGTCTGTAGTAATCAATCCATCTGTAAGGGAAGATGTCCATCTACTTCAGAAATTTAGTCACTCACTTGTCACCTTTATTTGATCCAGATTGATAGAGGCAGTTTCGAAATAACAGAAAGCAGACTAGCATCTCTAGAAGTAGATTTATTTATGTATGTATGTATGTATGTATGTATGTATGTATGTATGTAAAATCAGAACAGCTGAAAGGCCATAGTCTCTCCCTGGGAGAGGATACAGTATGCACATGCTATGGAGGGCTTGGGGTTCCTTTAGCATGGAATAGAGGACACTGGAAATGAAAGAGTCCATCTGGAGAGTAGTTAGTTACCCTGCATTCTGAAGGCAGCACATTTGGAGTGTGGATATCCTTACCAGAAGCTTCCATAGGTGTCATCAGTCAAATCATTTTCTATCCAGAACTTCTCAAGTCCACCTGAGGCTTTTCAGTCACTAACCCTTCAACCATCCAGTTCAGCAGTGTCTATATAGTCATTCATTCACCTCCTTACTTCCATTCCCTTGACTCTGAAATAAGAAATCATTTTCCATTACTTTCAGTTATTTCCTATAAAGCTTTTAACTATGTTTATCTATGAAACTGGTACACTGGATGTGATCTAGAAACATTTTCCAAGTTTTATTGGTTGGATATTGCCAATGAATAAACTCAAAAAATTCAAAACATGGCTTGCCTATAAATACAGAATAGATGTGCCAGTGCCATAGACACTGAGTTCCAATAAGAAACAGAATCAGGGGAGTGATGCATGAACACTTGGGAAAGACTTTTATAGGAAAATGTCTTAGATACAAACTGGCTAGTGTCCCACAGGGCAATCAAATAGTCCCTTTGGCGGTTATGTTTTTAACCATACAGAAAACTCTTGTATCTCTACTTAATAAAAATCAACAAAGCTTACTTATGCCCCTTAATAGTGAGGCTAATGACAGTTGGGATCATGCCTTTTAATTTGTGATAATTAATTAATCTGACAAGCAAACATTATGCTCTACCTGATAAATACAAAATCACTATATCTGTGGTTGTCACAACTGGACACATAGAAAGTCACAGACAGGTGGTAAGTGTTCTTTAGTGTTGGTGATGCAGACATTTTACTAAGCACCTCTTTGCAAAGAAGGCAGTAGAAAGTGACTGTCCTAAAGAAAGGCACACTCTCCTACCCACTGACAATAAACATGTGGCCCCTGTGATAAAGGCATCTATGTAGGAAGACACTCCTATTAGGTATTTACTAGGTATTTTTAAGGAACATGATTTGCATTGTTTCCCCCTGTCCCTGTCTATCTACCCAGAAGGTTTTCATTGACACACCCTACTCAGTAGATTCACACAGCTGAAAATGCCTTTGTGGGACACTAATAGTTCTTTCTAGCCACATCCCCTGCATATCTAAATGTGTGTTGTGTATGTGTGCTTGTCAGCCTGAAGTCAATCTCAAGCAGTGTTTTTGAGACTGGGTTATCACAATTTGGCTAGACTGGCTGGTCAGTAAGTCTCAGGGATGTATCTTGCCTCCTCAGTGCTAGGATCACAGGGAAACCACACCAGGTTTACTCTTAGGTACCAGGGGTTGAACTTAGTCTCCATGCTTATGTGATAAATACTTAGTAACTGAATTATCTTCCCAATCCCCCATTCTTTTTTTCAATTGTACTTAACATATTTTTCCATGTATTTATTTATTTGTTTACATCCTAATTGCTGCCCCCTCCCAGTCTCCCCTCCTATGGTCCTTCTTCAAATCTCCCCTCCCCTTCTCCTCTGAGAAGATAAGAGTCCCCTGGCTACCCCCAACCCTGCTGTATCAAGTCTAAAGTATCAAGTGTAAAGTTAGGTGTATCCTCCCCCACTGAGGCCAGACAAGATAGCCCAGTTAGGGGAATGAATTACACAGACAGCCAATAAATTCAGGACTGCCCCGCTCCAGTTATAGGGTCACCTACATGAAGAGCAAGCTATGTATGTGCAGGGTGTCTAAGTCCAGCCCATACTTGTTTTTTGGTTGGTGGTTCAGTCTCTGGAAGCCCTCAGAGTCCAGGTTAGTTGACTCTGTTGATCTTCTTGTGGAGTCACTATTCCCTTCAGGTCCCTCCACTCCTTCTCTAAACTCTTCCACAAGACTTGAGGCACTCTACCTAATGTTTGGCTGTGGGTCTCTGGATTTGTTTCCATTGGCTTCTGGGTAGAGCTTCTTAAAGGACAGTTATCCTAGGATTGTGTCTGCAAGCATAACAGAGTATCATTAATAGTGTCAGGAATTGGTGCTTGTCCATGGGATGGTTCTCAAGTTGGGCCAGTTATTGGCTGGTCATTCCCTAAGTCCATCTTTGACCCTGTATTTCTTTAGACAGGACAAATTTTGGGTCGAAAGTTTTGTGGGTTCAATGGTGTCCTTATCCCTCTACAGGAGATCCTACCTCCCTACAGGAGGTGGCCTCTTCAGGTTCCATATCCTCTACTGTATGTCTCACTAAGATCATCTGCATTGATTTCTGGGAGTCTCCACTACCCCATATCTCTAACACATCCTAGAAATGGCCCCCATACTCCACTTGTGCTAGCTAAAGATTTCCATTCACTCTCCTGGCCTCTGGTCTTCTCTTCTGTCTCTTCCCACACCTGATCCTGACCCCTTCATTCTCTTCCCACCCCCTATTACTCTCTATCCTACCCAGTTCCTTTCCTCCACTTTCTTTGTCAGATCAGTTTAATGCCCCTTCTAAATGAGATTCAACCACCCTCACTTGGGCCTTCCTTCTTGTTTAGCTTCTTTTTAGGTCTATGGTGTTTCTCTGGGGTATCTTGTACTTTATGGCTAGTATCTACTAATAAGTAAGTACATGCCATGCATATCCTTTTGGGTCTAAGTTACCTCACTTAGGATATTTTTAGTTCCATCCATTTGCCTACAAAATTCATGATGTCCTTGGTTTTCAGTTGAGGGAGATCTGTGTTTTTTTTTTTTCAAGTTTCTGAGTATTAGGAATAAAGCTGCTATGAACATAGTGGAGCATGTGTCCTTGTGGTATGGTACATCTTTTGGATATATGGGTATGATACATTTGTTGAGTATATGATCAAGAATGGTATAGCTGGTGTTAATATTCTGTCTAAATTCCACCTCCACAGTTACCTGGCAACAGCCAGGTATGCTCCTCCCCACAGTTACCTGGCAACAGCCAGGTAGGCCTGCCCACTATAAAAGGGGGCTGCTTGCCCCCTCACCTCTCTCTTGCTCCCTTGATCTCTCTCCTGCAGGTTCTCTCTGCCCCCTTCCCCTTCCATTCCCCCACTCTCCACGTGGTCATGGCCAGCCTCCACTTCTCTCTGCTCTTCTCTCTCTCTCTCTCTCTCTCTCTCTCTCTCTCTCTCTGTCTCTGCCTCTACTACCCTCCTGGCTCCCCTCCCATGCCCTGAATAAACTATTCTATGCTATACCGTTGTGTGGCTAGTCCCTCAGGGGAAGAGATGCCTTAGCATGGGCCTGCTGAGACATCCATCATTCCATCATTGGTCCCCTTTCCTTTCAGCTGGGTCTTCAGATAGAACTATTTCCAATTTTCAGAGAAACTGTCAGATTGATTTTCAGAATGGTTGTACAAGTTTGCACTCCCACCAGCAATGGAGGACTGTTTCCCTTACACCACATTTCTACCAGCATCTGCTGTCACTTGAGTTTTTGTTCTTAACCATTCTGATTGGCATACACTGAAAACTTGGGGTCATTTTGATTTGCATTTCCCTGACAACTAAGTATGTTGAACATTTCTTTAGGTGCTTCTCAGCCATTTGAGATCCCTCTGTTTAGCTTTTTACTCCATTTTAAAAATTGGATTATTTGGTTTGTTGGTGCTTAATTTCTTGAGCTCTTTATATATTTTAGATATTAGCCCTTTGTCAGAAAAAGAGTTAGTGGAGATTTTCTTTCCCAGTCCGTAAGCTGCCATTTTGTCCTATTGACAGTATCCTTTGTCTGTAGTAAGAGAGCTGGGTTCTGATGGTACCATACTGCACTGACTTTTGTTGATTGTATATTTGTGATTCTCTTTATCTATGTGGTTGTCTCTGGTGTTGGGTGACCTGGTTCCTGGGAGTAGAAGGCCTCTGGGACTGTTTGTCCCAGGTGGCAGCAGGCCTCTGGGGAGGCAGGCAGAGCTGTGCCCTGCGGAGTGGAGTGCAGATCTGAGATTATGAGTTGAAGTATGTGTGGACCAGAAGATGAGCACAGAAAGGATGGGGCAGACCTCATGGTTACTGGGCTTGCCAGGGGCCCAAGCAGGTAGAGTTAATCTCTTATTTTTTATTTTCAAGTAGAGTTAGCTTAATACTGGTATAAGGCCTGCCTGAGCCTATTCTATTACAATGAATATGACAGTCTGCAAAAGGCTCTCAGTATGAAGTCTGTTTTCCTATTGTTAAAGAGACAGATTATCAAGTGATTAAGAATTGTTGAAGATATTATAACACCATTGTGAGACTTTCCTCATGGCAGTGTCAGGGTGGCTGGTCAAGAACAAACAGTAAAGCAAAGTCTTACTATGCCTTTAGTCTCTTTGAAACCAGAAGTATTTTATCTATTGTAAAGTATATAGCTTGGAAAGTTAGCTAGGATTCTTTTAGACACAAGATTGTTGCTCTTGTTATAAAAAAATTAACATTTAGCATATGAAATATTCTAATTGAAGACTTTGGAAATACTCAGGTGGCATAGGGACAGGCATTGCAGCTCATGACTGCTAAACACTGCTAAGCCAACCTCACTATGACTCTCCATTAGAAGGCCTAGGAAGGGCTCTCTCATATGGGGGTTTTCTTCTGGGTTTAGTGAATAAGACTGCATTCATCAATAGAACAAGATAAGTTCTTAGAATGCAGGGAGGATTCTCAGCAGGTATCAAAGTTACCTTATTAAGAAGCACAACTGGGAATAGTGGTACACTCTTGGAATCCAGGGTCAGGAGGATCACAAGTTCCAGCCAAATTGTGGTTGTATAATATAATAACTTGAAGTATAGGTTGGGCTACAAAGCAAATTCTATGACTATCTGTTCTACAAAGAGAGATTCTATCTATCTATCTATCTATCTATCTATCTATCTATCTATCTATCTATCTATCTATCTATCTGTATCTATCTACATCTGTCTCTATCTCTCTATATATAGATATCTATATATATCTTTTTCTATGATAAAAAGAAAACACAGCCTCTCCTATTGCAGACACTAGTAAATTGCCTCCACCTCACCCACTGTTATTTGTGTATCTAAAGTAAGTTAATGGATTCATTTTACCTTGTTTTTATGCCTGTAAAATATAGTACTATTCAGGTTCTCTCACGAGTCATGGAGACTGTGTAAGTAAATGCAAACCATACAAAGCCATCCCTTGTGAGCCTGAGTACAAGACACTTTCCTAATAGTCTGTTCTCCTCTTAACAGACCAGTACTTCTGTTCTTCCTCTCTATACTTCTGTTAGGTTTAGATTTATGTATCACACAAAGTAATGTTCATTTCAACAAGTTTTCACAGGAAGATCTGTAGCTTTGATGACACCACAAAGCCCAAATGGACTGTGGATTTTGAAGAGGCAAAATAAAAATGTCAATAAGCAGACAGCCAAAACTGGAGGATAAAAGGATGTGAACTAGCAAAACTTTGGGATTTTTTTTTTCTCACAGCATAGAAAATATAGCCAGAGGGCAAATAAAAGAAGTATCCTGAAGGAAATGAGATTCTAATTTAATCAAAATGTAAGGGAATTCAAATTTTATACTTGATTAAAAATTCTTTAGAGATTATTACTGTGTCACTTGAGTCCTCAACCACCGGATGCTCTCAATGGTCCTGATGTGACTGCATATTCAGGATGTGATCTCGTGAATTTTTTCTGATGATTTTTAGACTTCTGATACAAATAAAGAACCTTTCTCTATTTAAAAAATGTTCTTGAATAAGATTTTACAGTATAGCTGGTAAGTATCAAACTCTATGGCAGGAACAACTATCAAACTTATAGTCAAATGAATAACATTAAACAATTTTTCCTTAGGTAGTCTCACTATTAGCTTAAGATGTTTTCCATCTCTTGGTCTTTCCGATTCCACTTCTTAAGTTTATGGATTCCAGTCATGTCTCATTGTGCTGAGTAAGGATGTCAGGCATTTTGAGAGAGACGATCATGTTGTGGTCCCTTATCCCAGACTGTCGCCCAGGGATAAAAGAAGTGTCCAGATCACAGAAAGAAAAGCTCTTCTAGGGCTCTGTGATGGTTCTGGGGTTTCTGTCTCCAGTGGGGTGGCATAGGAGGATAAGATGGGTAGCTGGGATCAAAGAAAGAGTCACTGTTGATGCAGAGGTAGGCGAAATGAAGGGGAACTGGGCTGATACCACTCGGAATATCTATCACTGGAGGAAATGATTCCTTATCTGTTGTTCTTCCAGCATGACTGGGTGGAAGTGATGAGAAACCAGCTTGAGGCATATTATACTAGTATACTAATTTAGATATATTACAAAAAAGGGATATGTTACATTTTGGGGCAATGAGCTTTTGATCTCCTAAGTTATTCAACTAATTTCTTTAAAACTAAGATAAAATCCTTGCTAACCAAGTTCCCCCTACATAAAGAATCTATGACAGTTGGTTCTTTACTAATACAAATGGTAGAAAAATGAATTAAAGATTAGAAATTTTTAGAGAATTTTTTTCTATAATAAAGTTATTTTGTTTGTTTGTTTGTTTTCCAACAACCATCTGCCTGACAGGTTCACATGTTAGTTTCTTACTAGGCAAGTGTAAGAGGTATATAAATATTTTCCCAACTATTCTACATTTAAACTATATTGTCATTTCATTTTCCTTAAAATAATTACCCTCCCTTTTATAGGAGTGTCACAATTTGTAGTTTCATCACTTACACATACTGGAAGCTTACAAAAGTACATGGAAAGTTTTTATTTGTTCACCAGAACCTGGAACAATTAAGCAATATGTGAATATGTTAATGGAATTAACAAAGTTATAAAAATGAATTAAAATATGAACTTTAGCAGTGTGTTTATGAGATTTTGTGTAAGCTAGAGATGAACATGTTTGTTTTTAGAGGCTTTTTTTAAGGGAATGTGTTTCTATATGTGTGCATCTAAAGCTGCAAATGTGTGATATAATGCATATGCATATGTGTTTTATACATGCATATATGCATGCAGACCGTATATGCGCAACAGATCTGGAATTCAGTTCTGTATGTGTGACTTATAAGAAGTATACCACAACAAGAACTGGTTTGTTATTATATCTACTCCCACCAGCCACAAACATCAATATTGAAGATCTCACATATTACAGAAAGTGGAAGTGGAAATATGTACTCCTGTTGTAATAGGGAAGACTCTGCAGATTCACCTGATAATCCAAACCATGCAGAAAAGGTACAAACGCAGATATTGAGATTAATTTGTTCCCTCCAATGTGCTGAACATGAAGGATGCTAGGATGAATTCCCAGAATCTGTTTCTACACAGCACAGAGTCAATACAATGTGTAGGCAAGAGCAAGCACATTGAATCAGTACAGGGAAATCGACTGGATGTTACTAGAATTTGATACTAAATAGTTGTGTATAGAATGAGAGATTTAACCACAAGACATGGCCACATTAAAACTTCTGAACATTCAAGTCTACATGTACTTCTGCAATTTCATACATCCATGCCATTAGATCATAGTTGTTGTCAAGGCTTTTCCCCAACATCCAAGTCCCTATTCATATTAGTCCCTATAATCAGCCCTAGCTTAGAAGGCCATTGGTGAGACCGGTGGCCCAGATTGACTTTCTAGAGAAGTAGGAAGGGACTTTGGGGGAATATAACTTTATCTGTCTTCCTTCCTCCCTCCCTCCCTCCTTCCCTCCCTCCCTCCCTCCCTCCCTCCTTCCCTCCCTCCCTCCCTCCTTCCCTCTCTCTCTTTCTTTTTCTTTCTTTCTGTCTCTGTCTGTCTGTCTGTCTGTCTGTCTGTCTGTTTTTAACTTTAATTCCACAGTGAGCTGCATCACATGATAGCTTCCTACATGAGATATCATGAATCTCAGTTTGAAGACAGTGCTTCTTTGAAACCCAGTGATCAATCATTTCAGTGTACTAGATCCTATTTGTATGAATCAGTCAGATTGAATATTGATGGAGACTTTCACTTCTATTGACATTCGTATGACATGGAGCTCTCAGACAATCATGGCAGCATCCATAGAGAAGGTAAGCTTTAAGTGTATGCATTAGAAATAGCTGGATTGGAGGCTTCCATCCTCATTGGAATAAAAGTAACCTAAACTGTGATCAAATCCCAGTCTCAATCCACTATTTAGTCATGGGAGACAAACTTCACATAACTATTAAGCATGCTCACATTGGCTTTCTTCTGCCTTTACTTCCATGTTTTCTATTTTGCTCCATATTATTAGCTAGAATAAAAGTCTATCTCTCTTTTCAAGTGGGATGAAAGGGGCTCTGCATTCCACACACAACCAGTGACAGCAATGAGTAGCAGTGTTAGCTCAGTGATGCAGCCACAGACTTTGAAAATCATAAGAAATAATACTCTTAGGTATGTGTCATTAGAACATATAAGGAGCTACTGTGTAAAGGATTTGGTATGTAGAAAGAATTAAGTAGTAAGAACTAGCCACAAAGTAAACTTAGAATTGGCATCTATTATTATAACCTTAATACCTTGATACCTTTTCTTTGATGTACAAAAAAAGTTATACAAAAAAAGTAAAGTTAGCATCTTCAGGAGAAACTGTCAGAGTTAATGGAAAGAGTATATACCTCAATAATAACAGAACAGAGCATTTGTTCAACCACAATTGTAAGAGCCGCCAAGAATACTCCATGAACCTGAGCAAAAAGGATGAAGGGCCTGCCATGTGCTCTTTCACTGTGGCAATAGCCTGAGAATGAGAAAATCATATGAAAATGAAGCAGTCATCAAAGATGCAGGCATCCACCCAAGAACAGGCAAATGGCTCCCCACCAAAAAGCCTCCAAGAAACAGTTCTCTTCTGCAGTCATTGTTTTCTACTCTGGGGTGAACCTTTTGCCCATCTAAGGTGGCTTCTAACTCAACAGCATGCAAGCATCTTTGTGGTTTTGCCACAGAGGAACTATGTGATTTAATATTGGACTGAGCTAATTTCCAAATGAGCAAAGAGTAATATTTAAAGGAAACTTAAGAGTGTTTCAGTATAGAATATACATTGGTTTTGACATGTAAGTACTTGAAAACAAAACTCTGGGACAGCCTTGGAGCAGCCCTTGAGTAACTCAGATACTTTGCTGTTTTGACTGGGATTCTGTTCTTACTAAATGCTTTGTTGTTGGTGGTAGTGGTATTGGTGGTGGCTGGTTGGTTGGTGTTTTTCCTGTTTTGCTTGTTTTAGGTTTTGTGTGTGTGTGTGTGTGTGTGTGTGTGTGTGTGTGTGCTGTTTTGTTTTGTCTGATTAGAGATTTTACTTCTGTATGAATCACATGCATTGTATGTGATGCCTGATAACATCAACATAAATGAGCACAGAAATGGTGGTGCCATCCAGAGAAAGAAGGAATTGAAGGCTTTCACTTGATTGTTATAGGTTTGTAGGGGAAAGAAGAGATTGTAGCTCACCTAGAGACAATTGTAATTATTTACTACATTTATACAATACTTCCTTTCTTACAAGCATGATTTAAGCAGCAGACACACAAGAAATAATTTAACTCTTATTTTACGCTATAAAATAGATACTATAACCCATTGGAAAGACAGGGAAAAATCTTTTTAGTGTGTTGATCAATAATATACAGTTAGTAAGGAATGGGTCCAGAATCTGAAACAAGAAATTTGTGGTCAGTTTAATAATTATAAGGCTACATTAAGAACATCAACTTTTGAGTATCTTTGTACAAAAATATATGTAGCCAGAGAAATTTATTTTTTGTATCAGTACTATCATGGTAGGGTTATTGAATCATCATTTAGATTCCAAAAAGACACTAGGGAAAACCCGGTTTCTAATTAATTCTAAGAGTTGGCACTATGTGGGAAATTAATGAAAAGAATTCTGGTAAATTCCATTTCAGATTTTCCGATCTTATAAGTGCATTGGCATGGTAAATACTAACAGCCAAAGCTGTTTTTAGAAATCAATACCTTACATTTGGTTCTGCTTTTAACCTTAACAAGCTTTGTTCTTCAGAGATGTCCCTTTGGGAAGAGATGGAAACAGAGGGCAGGGGTTTATAGTAAAGTGACTTGCTTAGCTCCAATGTAAATGATCTCAGAGAAAGATTAAACCTCTAATTTTTCTGAATTCCAGACCAAGGGTTTCACATGCTTGGTTTTCATCTTTCTTTTCCTTGCTTTGCTGTTGTTACTGTTGTTGTCTCTGGCTTTATTCATCTGCCCAATGTCTGAGCATCTATATAATTCAGGGTACCCATGGAATAATGGTTCATATGTGAAGAGACTGCCCAGGAATGAACAAGCATCCTATAGATCCTTTGCATAATTACTTTCAAGTGAATCCTTGCAGTAGTACCTCAATATCACAGTCACCATCTTGACATATGATTTTCATCAATTTGTCCCTAGACTGCTATTTCAAGATTTACTTACATTTCTTCTTCTTTTTAAAATTCACTTATGTCTCAAACACAGTCCTTCTCCATTCTCTCTTCCTAGTCCCACCCTTATAATACCTGACCCCATTATCCCTCCTCTTTTCTTCAAAGAAGGGGAGCTCCCCACCTTGGGTACAACCTCACCCTGGAGCATATAGTCCTAGCAATTCTAGTCACATTCTGTCCCACTGAGGCCCATCCAGGCAGTCCAGGGAGGAGGGAAGGGAATCCAATGGCAGGGAACAGAGACCGAAACAACCCCTTCTTCACGTGTTAGAGGTTCTACATGAACACAAAGCTGCACATTTGCTACTAATGTGTAAGGGGGGGTCTAGGTCCAGCTCCTGTATGTTATCTGATTTGTAGCCCAGGTTCTGTGATCCCTCATGGTACAATGTTAGTTGACTCTGTGGGTCTTCTTGTGGAGACCTTGACTCCTCTGACATGCTCACTTCTTCTGTTCTGCACTCTTTCACAAGACTTCCTCTGCTCTACCTGATGTTTGCTGTGGGTCTCTGCATCTGCCTCCATCCATTGCTGGATGAAGCCTTTCAGGAGGCAGTTATGCTAGATTCCTGTCTGCAAGCATAGAGGAGTGTCATTAATAGTGTCAATGATTAGCTCTTTCACATGGAATGAGTCTCAAGTTAGGGTACTCATTGATTGGTTGTTCCCTCAGTCTCAGCTCCAACTTTATCCCTGCACATTTTATAGGCAAGAAAAAACTGGGGTTGAAGGTTTTGTGGTTGGATTGATGTCCCCTCCCTCCTCTGTAAATTCTGCCTGGCTACAGTAGGTGGCCATTTTAGACTCTATATCCCTTCTAGTAGAAATCTAAGCTAGAATCACCCCCCCCAAAACTCCCAGTATCCTCTTCCATCCCAGACTTCTAGTCACCAGAGATGCCCCCATTTCCATTCTCATCCCTTTTTCCCCACACCTGATTGCTATTCCTGTTCTCCTCCTCTCCTCCCCAGTTCTCTCTCTTCATCCACCTCAGATGACTATAAGTTTCCCCTTCTGAGTTAGATTCATGCATTGTGCATTGGCCCTCCTTATTACCCAGAATCTTTGAGTCTATTGATTGTAGCATGGTTATCCTGCACTTTATGGCTGCTCTCCACTTACAAGTGAGTACATACCATACATGTTTTTCTGGTGCTGTGTTACCTCACTTAGAATGATATTCTCAAGTTTCATCCATTTGCCTGCAAAATTCATGATGTCCTTGTTTTTAATAGCTGAATAGTATTCCATTGTGTAAATGAAACACATTTCAGAAATGTACTTCAGTTGAAGGACATCTAGGTTGTTTACAATTTCCATTTTGAGTAAAGCTGCTATTAACATACCTGAGCAGGTGTTCCCATGGAATAGTGGGATATCTTTTGGCTATGTGCCCAGAATGGTATAGCTGAGTCTTGAGGTAGAGTTATTTCCAGGTGTCTGAGAAACTGCCAAATGATTTCTAAAGTGGTTGTACAAATTTTGCACTCCCACCAGAAATGGAGTAGTGAGTGTTCCCTTTGTCCCACATCCTTGCTAGCATGTGTTGCCACTTGAGTTTTTGATCTTAGCCATTCTGATTGATATGAGGTAGAGTCTCAGGGTTGTTTTGATTTGCATTTCTCTGATGACTAAGGATGTTGAACCTTTCTTCAAGTGTTTCTGGGCCATTCAAGATTCTTCTGCTGAGAATTCTCTGTTTAGCTCTGTACCTCATTTTTAATTGCGTAATTTGGTTTGTTGCTGTCTACCTTCTTGAGTTATTTATATATTTTAGATATTAGCCCTCTGTCAGATATTACCTAACATTTGCTATTTCTCTTGCTGAATCTATGTACTGTTCCTTAAAGTTTTATCTTAGCAAGACTATTACATACTTTTTTTGTTGTTATTTTTGGATTTCTGTTACTGTGTAGGTCTTTGGTTTGTATAGGCATTTTGTGTTCACAGCCAAGGCAAATTTGTGCCTTCATTTCCGTGTATGCCAGAATTCAACAGCTGTTAGTTCAGTCAATATTTTGAGGAATAATATATGCTTTAAAGAAGTCAGCATGTTGTCATTTGTGAAGATACAAATTTTAGAATGTAGTAACTTCTACATATTTGACACATCACTTTAGTCCCATTAGACTGGAAAATCTGAAGGGTGGCTTGGAAATTCAAATACTGTAGAGCAGTGGTTCTCAATATGTGGCTATGACCCCTTGGGGGTTACATATCAAATATTCTGCATATCAAATATTTACATTAAGAATCATAACAGTAGAAAAATTACAGTTACAAAATAGCAACAAAATAATTTTCGGGCTGTGGGTGTCCACAACATGAGGAACAGTATTAAAGGGTTGTATCATTAGGAGGATTGAGAACCATTGGTCTATGGTAACTTCTAGTTGATAAATGAGTATTCAAAGTCTGGCTGATTCTTAGTTGTTTTACCTTAGGCCTTTTCTATGTGGCTTCCCACTTTTTCAAAAGATAGCTTTGCATTGTGCATGGTAATTGTAGGGTCTGAAGAATAAAACAGAGTGAGCCCCTCTTCACTCTTCAAAGACAAGTTTTGATCCTCTATCGCATTCTAACACCTCCATGGATCCAAGTAAATCACAGAGGTGATCCAAGATAAAACTTACTTTATTGTGTTATGGGTGGTATTGTACAATTTACCACATATTCAAATTTTTAGTATTTCTGTATTAATGATAGAGAAACTAATATATATGCACACACACACACACACACACACACACACACACACTAACTGGGGAGCATTAAACTTCAAAGCCTATCTCTAGTGATACACTTCTTCCAACAAGGTCACACCTCATAATCCCTTCTAAACAGTTCCACTAACAGTGGACCAAGATTTAACTATATGAGCCGATGGGTCCTTCTCATTCAAAGCACTACACCAAAATTACAACAGAACACAATAGCTAAAAAGACACCATTTGGTTTTGATGAGTACTTCAGAGTGGGTTTCTGGATTGTTGGTTTTATGTGGATTATCTGGATAGAATTCTAGAGTATACTCATAAAGTCCATCTCTAGTTAGACATCTAATGCTGTGATAAAACACCATGGGCAAAATCACCCTGGAAAGGAGAAAAAGGTTTATTTTATCCCACACTTACATGTAACAGTCTGTCACCAGAGGAAGTTATGGTAGGTACTCAAGGAGGGCAGCAACTCAAGTAGGGCAGGAACTCAAGCAGGACAGGAAGCAGGAGTCAGGAAATGAAGCAGAGACCACAGTGGAGGACTTATTACTAGCTTTGTCAGTCTGTTGTTTTTTTTTTTTTATAGTAACTGGAACTACCTGCCAAGAAATAGCACTACCCACAGCTCATTGTGTCTTCCCATATCAATCATCAACCAAGTAAATATGCCACAGGCTTGCCCCTAAGCCAGTCTGGTGGTAATATTTTCTTAATGGAGGCTCTCTCTTCCAAATTGACTCCAGTGTTTGTGAAGCAGACATAATACTAGCTAGCATAGCACAGGTTTTATTAGTTAGTTTATCAGAATTTCAAGAGGCTTCATCTGGCTGAGTTCTAATTCATAAAGAAGCTATCAACACCTTGCTCTTGTATGTGAACTCCAAAATGTCTATAGTTTAGAGTCTTCAAATCTCTTTCAGAATTTGTTCTCTTTTTTTGTGTTTCTGCAGACCATTATCAGAGCCAAAGTCTAATTTAGCTCCCAAGTCTTGGATAGCCTCCTGCCTTGTTTTATCCAGTGAAATTCGATAGATGTAATGCTGTGTAAGTTCTGAGTCTAGTGACCTAGAAGCCTATGCACTGTTGTTCTTGGAGTAATGTAATGAACAGTCTGGTTTTGTATGTAGAAGATAAGAAATCAAGTAGAGGAGAAACATAAATTACCATGTAAGTATCAGCCAACTGCTGGTAAATAGCCATTTCAAAATCCTCCTCATCCACCTAAACAAGGAAGTTCACACAGGCACAAGAGTGACTGCCACTTCCATCAGTCAAGCCTGCTGGGGCTGCAAAAACTGCTCAGCCACAAGTCACCCAACCCCTTATAAGATCCTGATGACCTTGTACCACTATATCTGCACTGGTGTGTTTTGACAGATGAGTAAACCTTTGTCAGACAACTCTGCCACATTTCTTGCCATAGCATATATCAAAGAGTCTTGACTCACTGCACTCTTCCCCTGAGCATAATATATACATGTGTTCAATACACAGCTGCTTTCCAGTGCAAATATATGTGCCTTGAAATGTGTGTGTCTCTATGGTCAATGTGGCATGAGTAACAAGTCAACAACAAGCTATGTTTACCTACATCATTAGTTGTGGGATCCTAATAAAAACAACTTAAACCCTCCAAGCCTTGGTTTTTCCCTCAGAACAATGTGAAAAATAAGAGCCAGATGGCCAAATTAACTTGCACCTGAGATTACTATATCAAAGCTGAGTATCTACGTGGCAATTTAAAATTGGCCCCAAAATTTTGACCCTTCTTTCTCTGAGAAATGTAGGCTGTGTCTCTGTCCTCTTGTATATAGGCAGACTCTGACTGAGGTCAAAGAGACACTGTTTCAGGCCCATGTGGTAGGAAACTGGCAGTTTCAGTGCCCTGTCTGTAGACTCTTTATTATGTATCTCTGTTTTTCAATGCCTTTACCTGGCATGTGAAGACTCTAATAGCCATGATAAAGAGAATACCTAAGGAGACCCAAACCCAGAGACAGAGTCCAACCCAAGCTCAGCCTTTTAACTTCTCTGCTGTGTCTAGCATGGGAATGGAACTCCCTAGTGAGTTTAGCTGCCTACTAATGTATGAATAACCCCAGGCAATGTCATGTAGAGCACATAGTCCAACAGAGAATCATTACTTGAATGCTTGACTAGATATTGTAAAATGTCTTTTGTTCAGTCATTCCACTTTAGGGTAGTTTGCTACACAGCCATAGGTAAGGGGAATAATTTATCAAAAGACAGACCCTCAGGATACGTGGTGACTCTAGATTATGGGGATTCCCAGGGTGCAGGATTTTCAGTGCCCAAACCTGGAAAGTCCCAGGTAAAAGTGGAGAAGTCGATATTGCTTAAGGCATGCCAGAGATTACCTTTGTTGTTGTGTACTCAAGCAAAAATCCAACAACTTTTTGTGATTATTTCTAACAAACCCAAGCTCAGCCTTCAACTGGTCTGCAGGCCAGTTGATTCACACTACTGCAGAAGGTGAAAACATTTGCAGGTGGATGGATGCTGTGGAGGATGGCAGTGCTATGATGTATAGAGAATATTGTATTGAAGATAGTTCTAGTTGATCTTCCTCATCTAGAAGACAACTGGTTTGTCAGATAAATACTTTTCTTAAAATTCTTTCACATGAATTGGGCTGTATGGGGTGGGGCAGTAGTGGGAGCCTTGATGGCATTTCAAGCAAGCGTCAACAAAGCATTGTTTTTACTAAATGTTTGAAATATTTTGATTACCATATATTAATAAATACTACCCTTCTCCTTCTTAAAATGGCATTTGCTTAAATGTCATTTGGGAGAGACTTTTCAAGTATATACAACAACCACCTTAAGTATTTTCTAAACATAACTTACAGATCTATCTAATCATACTGTCAACTAATTTTGACTATGATTTTCAAAATTGCAAAAATGATGCTTCATTAAGACTTTTTAAAACAAACAGAAACCCAGCATGAAAGAGGTTTTAATAGAATTCAGACATTTTCTATTTCCCTGCTGTTCTTGGATGCATATACAAACCAGTGTAAAAGGAATCTAGAATTTGACTTACCAAGAAGAACAGATCTTATACTCTGAGATGAAGACATGTAGACTGACATTAGACAAAATCTAAGGAGGGTAAAAGACATTAGCCAAGTCCCTCCTTGCAGTTTAGATTTCTCTAGAGAAGTGCTTCTCAACCTTCCTAATGCTGTGGCCCTTTAATAAAGCTTCTCATGTTGTGGTGATCCACCCACCACCATAAAAAAAATCCACCACCACCAACACACACACACACAGTCTATATTTTATAAATTGTTTATAATGCAATGTTACCTTTAAAAAATTTGTCAGGACAAAGAGTATAGCATTGAAAAGTTGTTGGGTTTTTTTTAAATTAGGAATGGATTTAGTTAATGTATTTGAGATGTTTATTTTAAAGCTTTGTTTTTGTTTTACTTTATGTACATACATGTATGTATACTGTGTATGTGTGTGTGTTGGTGGGTGGGTGGGTGCATAGTCACCAGAGCCCCTGGAACTGGATTGGCAGGAAGTTGTGAGCTAACTGAAATGGGTGATCTACCAAATCCAGACTCAGTTCCTTTGCAAGAGCTGCAAGCGCTCTCAACTGTGAAGCTGTCTTCTCAACACCAGAGTTGAGATTTATATATTTTTTCATTTGCATATTTATGTCCTCTGCTTGTGTTTTGTGATCATCTGTACATGTTCTAAAATTTGTGTACATGTTCTAAACAAAACTCCCAGTTGGTGTGTCCTGGTGTGTCATTTCTGCCTGCCCCACCCCCCACGCCTTGCCAAAGTATACTTTCAACACTAATTGTTCATTATTCTAGGTGATGAGAGAATTTAGGACAGTGGTGAATCAATAAGACTTTCCAAGTGTGAAGTGATTCTGCAGTATTGGCCTTAGTTCACATTTGAGAAGGCATGCCTTGCGTTTTTAAGGTAAATAAAAACAACTGTCACAGACAGTTTAGGTTTCTTTTCCTATTTCATTCTGTTATTTCAAATCACACTTTTCTGACCTGTATCATTATAATGATGACCTTTAGAGAAATGATTCACATCTGCCCTCAGCCAGTTTCGCCAGCTCCAATGTGCTGGCCTGGACAATATTTCCTCCCTCCAGCATAGTGTGCTTGCTAGATCACAGATTCCCTCCTCTTGGGCCTTGCCTGTTTTAGTACATTGTGGGCCTGTGAGACAGAGTAGTTCCCTGTCCAGATGGATCCTGCAGAAGGAGTTTGGGAGCCTCAAACCCTGTATGGGTCACGGCTGCATAAAAACACCTCCCTGTGTTTCCAAGAAACCTCAGGCAGGGTCTGCTCGACCCAGGGGATTTGGAAATTGAGCCTGAGAGGACTTGCTAGAGACAGCAGCCTCTCCCACCTGAACTCCCCACCATGGGCTAGTGGGGCATTAGGGTGCGTGTACATTTCAGACACCGAAAAGAGATCAGTTCCTGTGCTGAAAGGCAAGCCTGGGGCAGTGTTTGACAGAGCTGGGGACACCAGGAGGGACAATTACCACGTAAGTGGTTCTCACGCTGTGCCTGGCACTGGGTGCCAGCTCGCACATTAACTCCTTTGACGGCACTTTCGTCAGTTCACTCAACATTCTCAAGGGATGGCTTTGTCAATTGTTTGGCTGGCTGCTATGTTGACAGTCGATAGCCCCTGGATGCCAGCTTAGCCTGTCTAATAAGAAAGAGGCCAACGTGAAATTCTAGACTCAACTGAGGGCGCGGTATAGGGTGGCTCCGGCTCTTTTCTCTCCCCTTTTCCTCTCTCCTGAATGCCAGTGACTCTTATCAGTTCACCTCTTTCCTCCTCCTATGCTTTGGAGACGGGGTGCTGCCTGAGCTGCACTGGGCGGGACTATGCAACCTTGGAAGAATGTGGAAACCTTAGTGGAAGCAGATCCGGGATGCTAAACTTGAATGTAAGCACATACACTCTTAAGGTGTTAAGAAGATTGGAGACAAGTGCCCGTTCTTAGGATGTTCTCGATGTCAATTCCAGTGAGCAGCAATGATGGGGTGGGGCTCTGAATCCTCCAGCCACACAGAAAAGCATGTATTCCAGAACCATGCTGTTGGTGAACAGTGCACCGACTGGAAGCTGAAAGGAACCCTTCAGATCCCTTAGCAAGCAAGAGCATCCAGGAAGGCACGTTCTTAGCCTGGCTGTAACGCCAGGTGTAAACCCTTTTCTTTCAGATCCTAGTGATCTTTCCGGATTGCTCAAACTTCAAATTCTCAGAACAAGTTATAATTTCAAACCTACAGAGTGGATTTGCATTTTGGTTGCCACACTAAGCACCATTTTGCGTCTTATCAAATGAAACCGTTGGGAAGAAATTTTTCGTTAATTCAATGACATGCTAGCCAAATCGACCTACTGACATTTGAATCAGTTTTAACTTATCCATTTAAAAATGGTTTCCTTGTCTCAAAATCAAATATAGTCTTTCCCCCATGCTTCTGTTTAATAAAATAATTCATTTCTTGTTGCATAACTTCTTTTTGTTTTGGCTTATTGGTATTGTTGATGATGCTCAATCTTGATTTGAGGCAATGACTACCTGTGTAGCCCTGATGATAATGGAATTTACTAGGTGAGCAGGCTAGCCTTCTTGCAATCTCCCTGCCTATGTTTCCTAAGTGTGGGAGATGCAAGTGTATGCCAACATACCAGTCTGAAATAGTTGCTTAAGTTCTATCAAAACATGTCTTTAGGAAGATCAGGGAAACTAATAGGTGTATTTACATATATCATTAATATTTCAGGGTTTATCAGTCTTCTATTCCAGTTAATGAGTCCTGACTTATGCATAACATTTATTACCTCAAAGAACTCAAGGTGTTAATATATGCAGCTGATAAGTACAGAAAATTGGAGGTGTGTGGGTAATTAATTTGAGAATTTAAATGACTTGATTATTTTTTTAAATAATTGACTCCTGTTTTGGTGCGTGTATATGTGTGTGTAGGTGTGTTTGTGTGTGTGTGTGTGTATGTGTATGCACAGTGCTGGGCCATTTATTCTACTTTGAGGTCATATCCTTAGTCTTTAACTGGTCTTTTTAATTCCCCCTATCATGCTCTTTTGGGGGCAGTGAGGGTACTAATCCACAAGCTGGAGGAGCAGTGATGGCCATCTGATATTAAGGGGAAGAACATTTTGAAATACATTTGCTGATCACTGCCACTGGCTTTCCAGAACCTAATAAGCCCCTAACTGATAGCATCGGGGGAATTAAGTCCTTCTTTTTGTACCAAATGCTTTTCACAGTTCAGTAACCATTCCCATTGCTCCTATAATATTCCACTCCAATTTCCTCATGCATAGAGTGAGCCCTGGAACTAGAGATGCTTAATTTCTAATAAAAACACTTTTATCTTTTCTTATTATATTTTATCACCTCTTTCTAAATGTTTGCAAGCCATAATCATTATATTAGTGTCTCAGTGGGAAAAAGGCTCTTGGCTTTGGAGTTGAATTTCTGAGATCTGAAGAACAAACTGGCTTGCTGCCCTAGAGTTTTCACCCACTTTCCTCTCAGTGTGAATCAAGAGGCAGTCAGGGGCTTGACATATGAACCAGAAACAAACAGCAAAAGACAGGAATCAGGAGCTCTGATGTGACTGCAACAGAAACTATTGTTTAAGGCACTTCCTGGGAATTATTTAGGGATTATGGTGTCAAAATTGCTTAATCTGTAGGAAATAGCTCAGGCCTTCAACTCACATCAGCAAATATGTATTAAGTGCTTATTCTGTGCCCAGGACTGAGTCAAACACTGTACAAAAACAACAACAAAACAAAACACTAACAAAATGTAAATGAATTGTTTTATAAGCACTGAAAGTGGTAAAAGTGGGTGGTATGCATCTGTGTCGTTCTTTTCATTTTGTGAAATTAAAGAGTCCTTTGACTCTTTAGCTCCCCCTTAAACAAACCTACTTGTCCTAATTATTTTAGTTTTAAGGACTCTGATGGTTTTGAAACCTAAGGAAGAATTCTTAAAATTAAATAGCTATCAGAGGCAGAGGGGGTGGAAGAGGGTAGGGGAAGAAGAAGAAGGGGGAGGAGGAGGGGGAGGAGGAGGAAGAAGAGGAGGAAGAAGAGGAGGAAGAGGAAAAGGAGAAGTAAAAGAACAAGGAGAAAGATTTAAAAAAAGAAGAGGAGGGAAGAAGTACTGGAAGGGGAGAGAAGGAAGGAGGGGAGGGGAAAAGAGTGGGGGGGGGGAGAAATAGGACAGAGAGGCTCTCAGATCTTTTACAGCAGTTAGGAAGACATAGGAGACATGGGTGGGAATGTAAACTGCATGGGCTGCATTCTGAAGCATTTATTACACTAGGATAAAAAAAATCAATTAAAATCTGAGGAAGACTTCAGAGTCTCTAATATTTAGGAACAATTTCCCGTGTTTGGTTTGACTTTTCTTATTTTACAAAATCAAAAGACCCTTAAGTTTTTCATTAAATTACCCAGGTAGCTCTCAGTTTTCTAGACCCACTCCCACAACCCTTCTAAGACAAATTCAACTAAGCTTGTTGTTTTAAAAGGTTTCTAATCACAGGAGACCCACATATTCAACTTTGCTCATTTCCTGTGCCAATTAACAGACAAGGGTGGTTGTCTCCCTACTGTTAGCACAAGGAATTCCAGGGACTGACCCTTTCAAACTTGACTCCCCAGTTCCTGGGAAAAGCAGTATTGACTTTGCAGAGAGACAGGAAGTTGGGAATCCTGAGGCTCTATGTCCAGGAGCCTGAGAACCAGAAGGGCATTTACAGTCTGAGGATAGAAACCTAGGGATGAAGATGCTTCCCTTGCTAGTTGGAGTTACATTCTGTAACTAAGCAGTGTCTGAGACTATAGTAGCACAGCAAAATCACCTTGCCCTTATGGACTCAAGGAGACTCCTCAGCCTAATAAACACTTGTACCCAAAGGATCAAAGAATCTGGATCCCAGAGTTCACAGGAACGAAACACAAGCTTGAAAGTTTGACTTGGCAGACCTGAAGCAGAGAGAAGTGATAAACTGAGGGGCCGAGAATTTCACAGAGGCCTGAACCACAAACTTACGGCTGCTCTCACTTCCCCAGGAGCAGTGGGAGCTTGAACAAAATGAGGAAAGGGACTCTAAAAGAAAATGGGGGGACAGCTAAGATACCCAAGGTATGATGAGTAAACTGGAATGGCTGAATCCATGTCGGAAAACAAAACAAAACAACAACAACATACCTTTTTCAAACCTTCTTTGGTCTGATTAGCAGAGTTCTCCTTGAATAAATCTCTGAAACTACCCATTCTACAGAGAGCTACTTCTGTCGTCTACAAAGTCAGCTCCACCCATTATCTGTTAATAGAATAGTTCTGCCTAATCTACTGGCTGTCTGCTACGCTCATGGTAGTTAAAAGCAAACACCATTTATGATTTCTCCTGCATATGGTGACCTTAGGAGTTCTGCTGTTATGGGTCAAGCACTTTGGGCTGAACACATGAGGTCAGCAGGTAGAAGCTAGACTCTTGACCTCTAGGAGTCTATCTAGAACTTGTTCTCATGGTGCTCTTGAGGTCCAAGTGCTGACATTTGCACTGTAAGTTTCAAACAAGTACACTATTACTTTCTATTACTGCTCACAAAGGCTATTGAGGTTCAACAGGCCTTGGCTCAGAGCCTGCACATGATAGGAGTAGTAACAAAGTCACATTGCAAAATGGAGAGTCCAGGGAGATTGCAATATTGAGCCACTTTGCAATCAGTTGATTGCGACCAACCTTAGTGGGTTTGTTGACATATGAACTAATACAGACTGTCCTTGATTCAAACTCCTCTAGAAATTGTGAATGAGAGAACTATGTCTTCAAGGAATTAGCTATGCTATGAGGAAAGCGACTTAATAACTTATGAATCCTATCTTTTGTTTGAGCACTGATAGAAAAGCAATACCTGCAAACCTTGGATGTTTTGTTTACAGAAATACTTTACATAACACTTATCAACATGACTTTCATTTCAACTTAGAACCAGGCTGGCGTTTAGGTCCTGGGTCCTGGGTTCCCATCCTGCTAAACTTTTGCGATTCATTGAGAACATTATTGGGTTCAGCATTTTCCTGAAGGAATTTAGCTCTCTATAGAAAATACAGAAAATTCCTTGGGATCTGTTTTGTCACAATACAAGTCCATGTAATATTTTCAAGTTGACTATAGCTAAACTTCAGAGTCAAATAGGAAAGTGGATTCATTCCCATGGTACCAATAACTCTGCATCCTGAGATTTCAGCCCTTATCAGGGTATTACCTTGAAGCATAGGGCAAATATTTTTACTTCAAGCAGTCCAGCCTGTAGATATTGATCCATTTGTGATACTCAGGACCCTTACTGTCCCCCAAAGGGTCAGAGGTTAAGCTTTTTTTTTTTATTGAGTTTCATATTTCTGGGACATAGTAAAACCTTTAAAATTGTGGCACAGTAGGAGAAAGATAAGTCATTGGATATTGGGTCTATGTTCTTTTTCTCTCTTTCTGCTTAACCTCTCAGATGCTATGCTTAAACAGGTCTCCTCTGTTACCAACTCCTGTTCCATGACATATTGTGCAACTCACATTCTTGCACTGCAATCTACTATAATACTCACAGACCCAAAGCAGCAGAACAAAGTCAGTATGGACTGCAACTTCTGAAATCATAGGGCAGAATAAGCTTTTTCTCAGTAAGTCTGTTGTTTCAGTATTTTGTTGCAGTCATTTTTATAGACTGAGTGTGAAATGTTCCTCTCAGGCTCATTTAGCTGGATGTTTGATTTCTAGATGAAAGTACTATATTGTGATGCTGTAAAAATGTTAGAAGATAGTGATCCACTAAAGAACTGAGTTACAGGAACTCACGCCATGTGATTTAGATCTCTATCCTACCACTGGCCTTTTCTTTCCTTCCTACTGTTAGGATGTGAACAGGTTCCTATCACCTTGCTTTCTCCAACAATGTGGACTGTAATCCCTCAAATACTGAACCAAAATAAATAATAAAATTCCCTTCTTAACTTACTCCCTCCAGATAATTATACCCTCTTAGGGAGATTTCTTATTTCAATTTATCCTTTTCTTGTTAAGGCTCAACCCCCTACCCTAACTCACATTAAAACACAAAACTCCAATAGGTGAAGAACCATGACCTTCCTGTAGATTGCTTGTAGCCTGTCCTAAATTCTTGAGATATGTACTATACTGGCTAAAGTACCTGATTAAAATATGGGAAGGAGAATGTCTAGAAATAAAGAAAATGTCTATCTTACATTTCTTCCATGGCTTATATTTTTGGTTTGTATCAGATCTATATCTTGTTCACATGTAACTAAGTGACTTTCTCCTTCCAAATTAGTGTTCAGAATGGAATAGAGTAGTCTCACTAAACATGGAAAGCTATCAAAGGGAAGGTCACAGGTGGTAATAATATAGGCAATCTCACAACAAGATTTTTTAAATATACCCCAGAGCTGTTAGATGAAGCAGTAGATACAAAATGTCTGCCTCAACCTAGCTTTTTGTCTGGCTTTAAGTACAAGCCAGCTGTTCATCAGCCTCAGGAAACAAACTGAAGAATAACTAATTAGATGAAGATGTTTCAAGGTTGAACAAAAAGAAGATGATATTTCGATGTACAGAGTTGGCTGCCTGTATCGTAAAATCTTTCTTCCTCTCTGTGTACCACAACCATTTTCAGCAACTTCAATGGAATAGGAATTTCTGCAGCCACTCAAGAAGTTGTAATGTGTGGTTCTGACTCAATTGTCTGGAAATCTGCTAAGCAGACCTGGCTAGAGACAGATGCTATGAGAAGCAATCATGCATGGTGAGACTGTAACTCTCAAGCTTCTAGAAACATGTCTTCTGAGAGTCTCCCATGTGTTAGGGACATACCACTAGGTAAACACGAGTAAGCAAAACCATATGGCTGTTGTCCTCAAGTCATACAGTCTAGGGAAAGATCATGACAGATGGTTGAACACTTGGCTTGAAACTTTCTGTGCTAAAATAGCTTGATAGCTTATTACCATAGGATAGACATGAAGCCAAGGATCTCAAATATTGAGCAAGTCATCTGGAATACAGCTTTCTTTCCCCATTAAGGCCCACATAACCTTAACTTTCTTCTTATAACAAACCATTTACTTTTATGTCTGCCATTATTCTGTTGCATTTCCATGATATTTGTGGTAAAAAGAACTTTTCATATAATGTATTAGTGTTCATCATAGGATGAATACACATAATGATGTCAATCTCAATGTCATTTTCAGTAGTGGGGGTAAAAGAGCTGACAAGAGTATGATTGTGGATTAAAGGAAGACACATAGCAGCTAATATTACAGAAACAAATGAAAGCTTGAAAGTAAATGAGAGATGAAATAGAATATATAAAATACATAGTGAGGTAGAGGGCATGTGCTATACATCAGCAAATCAGCTGTTACATTGTAGTTAATTATCAAACTGGGGTAGTGAACTTACTTTTGCCAAAACATTCTCATTTTTCTGGAACATACAATAATCCGTATCTGATGTAAATGTCAATTTTTCAAGCTTTAAAAGTTATTGGCATTTGGGGAGGGTGGGAACTGTAGACCACATAAGACATGCCATTGAGTTGAATGTGGCCTTGGCATCAAGCAAGAAGCTAGAAGAATGTTCATGATGTTGTACTAGGGGATGTGTGTCCACATCTTTGTTATCATAAGAATGAAGACCAGTTGGGTATAATGTGAAACAGAAAGTCCCTCTCCAAAACTAAAAACTCAGAGAAAGATGCTATAATTCTACAGGTCTACAAAAATATGTTCAGAGAGAAGGACAACATCTTTGACACATGGATGTCATTATACACAACTCTTACCTTGTCCCTTCTTTTACCTTTTGGTTTTCATTGAAGATTTGGTGATGTGAGTATTATATATCTTCCCTCCCCGTCTGGATGGATTACCTCTATATCTTGGATAGATGCATGTTTATGTATCTCTAGAAGTGATAATCTCTAAACCAAGCTCACCAGTGGTTGCAATGTTGACTGCAAGGAAGAGCCAGATTTCAAGCTGGCTTCTAACTTGGTTTCCCAAAGCAATAGATCTGTTCAGTGATGCCTATCTGTTTCAGTTTAATGAAACCGCAGAAAATTTGCAAACTAAACTCACTAAGATGAGATGCTAATCGAAAGCATATTTTTCTTCTTTGGATTGCTGTGGTTGAGAATATCTTCAGAGCTCCAGACTCTTGTATCCTCGGTGTTTTTGGGAACTAAGGGCAACTGCAGGACTTTGTGTTTTTGTTTAAGACATATACTATATGTGTTTTAGAGCTCACATATACTATATGTGTTTTAGAGCTCACATATACTATATGTGTTTTAGGCTCATTTACTCATATTTGCCACATGAACGGTGTTGTAACATACTCATTTCTTTCCTGGTTGCCTAGATTTGCTTCTTTGAATTTTTCTGATTCCTTTACAACCAAGCCCTAGAGAGCTTCTATCACCAACTTCTCTGCGGTAGTCCCACTCTTACCCCTGTTTTTCCCACCTGGATGAAGTTTTCATCTTCAAAGAACCACTCAATCTCACTGAATTCTGCTGAAATCAAACATTTATACACTGTCTTTTCAGAGAATGTAAACTCGAGACCAGGGATAATCTCACCACTTTTTTCCAATAGCTAGGACAGTGTGTGCTTGACACTCAAGATAATTGTCCATGGAGTGACTCATTGACTTGTATGTCTCATAAACTACAGTGAAATACATGCAGGACAACATATTCTGGCTGGATCTTCCCAAGCATTCATTTCCATATCATGTTAGATGTTAAGTATGAACAATTGTATTGTTGCAAATCTGCTTTGCTGTGGACAGTTTTACATGTACTTTTATGCATTTCCAATTTTTTGTTTGAGTTTGATTTATTTTTGGCAAATGATGTAATGATGATTCTGATATGTAAAAAAAAAAAAAAAGGTAAAATGTTTTTCTTTGCTTTTTTCTAAATTACTTAAAATGTATTTGTGCTTCAAGAACACTTCCTTCAGGTTAACTTCAGTCTCAATTTTATATAGATTGAGCAACATTTTTTTCAAAGATAATTTGATCTAAAATTTGAAGGAGATATTTAAGGGATTTGGTCTTTATTTGGTAAATAATAAGCTTAAATTTTGAAACAGCCTTTTATTTGTACAAATGGCCAACTCTTAATACTGTCTTTGTGTATTTTCATACCATTATTTTACTCATTCATTAGAGTGTCTTTCTTATGAACTCATTCAGATTTCTCTTTGATTGGGCTATATTTTAAGACATCTTCCTAAATTAAGAAGGAATCCTCATGCCTCCTTGCTACTTTCTAAAGCTGGAATTCCAAATATCAATTATTTTAGAGAAGAACATAGTTTAAAAAGAAAGTCAAGTATCAGTCCTTTAGTTCGATTCAAAACCAAACATTTTTGAAAGTCAATATTGTATTCTAATATAATGCATGGAGTAGCGACAAGAAGAAAAGAACATAATGTGAATTAGAGTTGAGAACATATTTTAAATCTGGCTTGTAGATACCCTGACAAGCGATATTGATGATTGGGTCTACTCCCCTATTACTCAAGAATCAACTCAGTACATTATCTTCAACGATTTCTTTTGTTGGGGATAAAAAAAAATCTGTTGGGGCTGAAAATCCGTAGATATAGTGCCAATTCATTCCAGTAAGTGCATGGCCTAGTACCCCAGTGAAATAAGCTCTGATTATTGTGACAAAAAAAAACCATTAAATTCAAAGAATATTTACTCATTGCCATCATTTTTCACAGTCATCACTTGTTATTGATTCTTCCCTTCTTGGCATACTAGTTCCCCATAGCTTCTGTATCTTTTCGCCTAATTAATTCTTATTTATTGGAGCTGGAGAGATGACATGGCAGTTAAGTGTACTTGCTTCTCTTTCAGAGGATGAGTTTCAATTCCTAGAACCCATATGCTGGCTGACAATGTCTGTAACTTCATTGCCAGGGAATCCAACACCTTCTTCAGGCCTCTAAGAACCCAGACACTCATGGAAGCACAGATATACATTCAGGCAAAACACTCATACACATACAAAATAAAATAAAATTTAAATTTAAACAATTTATTTATATCTCAGATTACAGCTCTATGGGTTCTTTCTACATTAAATATTTTTCTCTTTTCTAACTCAATGGAATCTCTTGACAGATTTCCTTTTAGCATTTAACTCAAATGCAATTTTATTTTTGGTTTGTGTCATTATTTATTATTATTTATATTATTTATTGTTTGTTAATTATATCATGATCTGTGTTTTCCTCCTGGGTTGTAAGTTTAATAAGACAAGAATCTTATCTAAATTTTATAACCATTATACATTTACTACAAGCTAGACACTTCATTAATATTGTCAAATGCATGAATGAAATGAAAAATAACATTTATACTTGAACTTCCTGTCAAAGGTCATATTTATGACATGTTTATCCTTGAGTCCTTAACAACACTAAACCAAATGCACCTTTTTTGTAGTCTGGAGCTAGTGTTCCTGACCTCCAAACTTGAAGATGCTTTGGAACTTCATTCAGTGGATTCAAATCAATGTAGACATGAGGCATAAGGAGACATGGGAACTCAAAAGGGGGCATTGTCCATCTCTCTGGCTCTCCGCCTTTGTACCTGTTAAACAAATGGATGTCTATAAGGTCTGCTCCCTTAGTGACTATACATTCAAAATAGGGGGCCTACAGATTGGTCATCAGGTTCGAAATAAGAAAGAATGGACAAAGAAAATTGAATTCCATAAAGAAGAGATGTCAAGATTCCTAAAAGCTAGAAGATAAAACATATTTTCAAAAAGATGTGATGAATGATTCCTCTAAAATCTTAGTGACTCCTGTGTAAACCCCCTCTGAGCACATATGGCTGCCATAGTCCTGGATGTCAAATGCTTGCCTTTCTTATAAAATCTCCAAATTGCCATTGTATTGGTAGCTAGATAATCTCTCCTACAGTAGTTCTTAAATGCAGAAGCAATAAAACTATGTGTCTACATTTGTTTTGCTTCACAATATAAGTTTATAACATACTGTATTTTTAGGTTTCAGGTTAAAAAGGAGCCTCTATATTCTTTTAGTTTTTAGATATGGATAGTCACATCAATATCATTCATAGCAGACAAAACTGGAAATAATCTATAAACCGTTGAATGTTCAAACAAAATGTCTTTTATTCATAAAATGTATAGCAGTTAATATATAAGGGAAAATGAGGTCTGGGGAGATGGTTCAGTGCTTGCTACATAAGGAACAGGACCTTAGTTCAGATCTCCAGCACTCATATAAAATATGGAAGTGGTAACACAGGCCAATAGTGTCAATTTTTACAATCTAAGGATCTTCAGGGTTTGCCTGCCAGGTAGTCTAGCTGAATCAGAAAGCTTAAGGAGCAATGGGTAAACCTCAAGAAATGAGTTGGAGACATTAGCAAATCAATGTCAGATGTTAACCTGTAGCTTTCATATTCACCTGTATATACATGCATATGCATGCATGGTTTTATACACAGTAAGTACACACACACACACACACACACACACACACACACATATACACACACACACATACACACACACACACACACACCATGGGTGAAAATTATGCTATCATGTAACTAGAATCAAAACCAGGCCCCCCCCCAAAAAAGACAAAGGAGTATATGATTTCATATTTATATAGAATATGTAGAAAAGGCAAAATCATATAAATAGAAACTATATTTGCTTGCACCTAGGTAAGAATAGGAATTGACTGGAAATGAGCAAACTGGAATTTCGAGGTTAATAAAAACATTCTAAAACTGGATTGTAAGGATAGATGCAATGTTTCATGAACATTAAATATAATTAAATTATATGCTTAAGTAAGTAAATATTAGGTATGCAGATTTATCTCAGTGTGGCTGATGAATAAGATTGAAAATTTAAACATCATTTCTTTGAAGGGCATGAGACTAACTTTACTATTGCTGAAGATGCCATGTACTTCAAACACAGAATTCAGAGACCCTGAGCTGACACTAAACCAAATGCCTCCTCCTTGAGGACTAGAAGGCACCATACAAGCTTCCAAAGAAAGGAGGCAACTTATAGTCTCACCTATCTATGAGTGTATAAACCACAACAATGGCCTGGTAATCTTAAGGGTGCAGTAGTGGGTCACATTACCTTATGGTAGCCAACAGTTCTTTAATCGGACTTAAGGCCCACACAACAGGAAGAAAATCTTGCCTGGTACTGGGAATGTAACCAACTACCCGGGCTAGTGAAGTCATAGATCTTAGAGAAGGCCTCACAACTGTCACTTTGCTCAATTAGCATAAATCCCTAACTACACTCTAAATATTTGTCCTTGTGCCCACAGATATGTGTACTCCTCACCCATAATCATAGAAACTTCTCTTTGCAACAAAAGAAGACCCTTGCAGAAAATCACAATCAATCAAAATGCAGAACTACGGGGTTCAATACCTAAAAATGCAAAACAACTTTAAGGTTCAGGGATCATTATGGAAAAGAGGCAAAAAGTTTTTAAAGTCAGAGGATCAGGAAGTATGCTGCGAGGGTGTGCCTCTTAGTAATGCCACAAGCTACACTCATGAAGTCTTACCAGAACAATGGCCTAAGTATGTGCTGAACAAGGACAATAAGAAAAGCCATGTGGAAATGAAACATGAAAAGCCCATGAGGACTCAAAAATCTACAGGCAACTAAGAAATGCTGTGATTAGAGAAATAGTCCTTCACAGGGGAAAACACACCAATTGACTATACAGCACCAAATGATCAGCTCTGAAAACATATGCAAGTAATATATACAGACCGAGAAAATTGTATTTATGTGTTTAGGAATATATATGTATGTACAAATATGCATGCAACAGCTGTTTTTAAGGAAAGGTCGTAAAATTGAAGGAGAGCAAAGGTGGGTGTATGGGAGGTTTGGGAGGAAGAAAGGGGGGGGAATGGTGTAATTGTACCATAATCTCAAAACTAAAAGAAATACTTTATTTAAGTAAAGCTTAAAATACGAATTAAGAAAAGCAAATTCCAAATTACAACCTACAAAATCATAGATAATAACTTTTACCCAATAATTTTGACTGTTGATTCAAGTAGCAATGTCAACTTACTATTTTTAATTAATTTTAAAAACTGTATTCTTCTCTTATATATTCATCTCAATAGCTGTTCTCCCCTCCTCCTTTCTTATTTCCAAGTTCCTCCCTACTTCTCCTGTCCCATACTCCACTCCTCTTCTGTTACCTTCAGAAAAGGGCAGGCTCCCTTGAATATCAACCAAACATGGCGTATCAACTTGTAGGAAGACTAGACTCACATTAAGGCTACACGAAGCAACCCAGTAGGAGAAAAGGGTCCTTTTTAATCTCTTTGAGCCACTATGAGCTCAGATTAGTGGACTCTGTAGTTTTTTGTTTGTTTGTTTGTTTGTTTGTTTTGTTTTGTTTTGTGGTGTTCTTCACTCCTCTGACAGGATTCTTTAAGCTCAGTTTATATTTTTAAATTGTTGCCAAAATGTCATAGTTTTAGTAGAAATTTTATCTTTAGTTGTAATTTTTTCCAGATAATCCCAGTGTTCTTATTAGAAGCAGATTGAATAGAGATCAATATTTTAAATGGGAATATATCAGTAATGCTGAAGATAATTTTCAAAATAAAAGTGAAGCCCCAGTTAGGGATAAACCAGTATGTAAGAGTCTTCTGGGCATTAGGCCCACACCTCTTCAAAGCCTTTTACAGGATCCTACAAGCTCAGCACTGACCTCTGAGATCACCCCTCCCTCAGCTCTTTTTAGTTTTCTTATCTATGTGATCTTGAGATAGTATGCTTTGACTGAAATAACTTGAATTGTTACTCTCCTTCATGAACTCCTGGCTTCGAGTCCTGACTTCTCCCAAGAGCAACTTTAACGTAGCTTTTGCAACATTTCTAAAGTGGTGCTAATACTGAAAATTAGAAACGTACACCATAGTCTAGGTCTTCAACTTTCTTAATTAACTTTCCCAATGAGAAGAATTACCTAGGCTTCTCACATCTATCTCACCAAATGTTTTCTCAAGATATTTCATACCTAAGTTCCCACCATTGACTTTCTACTGGTGTTGTTAAACTGAGGATATGGAGATGATTCTGACTTGTGTCTTCCTTATACATAAAGAGCCTAAAAACTTAAGAGGGTGAAGACAATACTTTCAGATTCTTAGCTCTGTGTGATCCCTTTCCACCCAGCCCCAGCTAATGTGTCCCTTTACCTATTTTGCTGCCAGATCTCTGTCACTCTTTATGTCTAAATTTGTGTGAGTACTAAACAGCTCTCTTCTTCTAGCCATGACTGAACTGAGAAAAAAGGCAAGGAGCAATATTCAAGACAGTAACCTCTTGTTGAAAAATAAAAAGGATGCCCTTTCGCGGTGGCATAGAGCTTTTGGGAGTTTTGACAGTCTCTTGCCTGTCTGTGCACCGCATGTTCTAGATACAGTCGTCAACACTGTGACATGGATTACAAGTATCACTTAAACCTCATGAATTTATCTGGCATTAACAAGTAGCATAACATTAATTATTCCTTAAGCTTTGTCTGAACTCTCTTTTCTCAAGTCTCAAGTTGATTACTGTGTTATATAAAAAGATAATCACCATACATTTGGAGTTCATTTTAGAAATAAATAAAAGCAGCATTTGATTACAGAAATGTAGTATCTGGGCCTAGGACATGTAACATTTTTAATTTTCAGCCATAGTCATGTTTGGAGGATTTCTGATGAGTCCTTTTTGTTGCAGTCATTATTAGAGGAAAATGTCTGTTTCTGAAGCAATCTAAGCAAACCAGACCTTATCACCACTTGATTATTCATTTTGCTAGTACAGACTGTTTCATTTATTACAGGAAAGTCAAGGTTGAAATGAGATCTCTGCAATGCATGTTTGTGGCTTTATGTGTTTGTGTGTAATAAACAGCTTTTGGTGTTTAATGTCTACTTTTTACGTTATAGTTTGGCATCATTTGGATTTGCCTTTGCTCGACCCAGTAATACTATGGCATCTGTAGCCTTAAATAAGAACTCACTCAGGAGGATGAGAGAGCCAAAGTTTCCTTTTGGAAGCTGTTGGGAGTGGGTAGGAAGGGGAAGCTTTTGTTCAGTTATGGAAAATGGACGTGTGTCTCACGGTGTCCACAGTTTAAATAAACATAAACTCTGAACCAGAGATCATACCCATCATTTCCTCAGAGCTAGCAGTACTAAACCAAAATATAATTTTATTTGGCTAACCCCAAAGTAGGATGTGGGTGCCAGCCTTGAAAGCCACACGATAAGGTTTCCAGCAGACACCACCAGGGCTGGCTTTGTCTTCAACAGGGAAGTCACAGAGGCATCACTGACTGCAGCCCATCACTGTGTTTAGCAAACAGAGGCAACCATAACAACAGGGTGGAGAGGGTAAAGGGTCTCTGGCTGGCTGATCTTGGAGTCTGAAAATTGCTGCGTATTATAATCTGCTGAGGGACAGGACATTATTAAAGAGGTGGAAAAGAGATGAGACCCAGGGCAGAATCATGGTCAGAAGAAGCTATTTCTCATCTTCATGAGTTATAGAGTCCACTAATACGGATTTTGTTTAGAACTGATCGGTCTTCCTTGGTAAACATTTTTCATGTTTTTCCCCCAAACAGTGATTCACCAATAAGCAAGGAAGTAACATGACTTTTGCCATATCACCAGTGTCTCTTCCTTTGAGAAAGAAGATTTTGGAGTGGGACGAACATAAGATCACTCCAATCACCTCCAATTCTGTAAGTCCCAAGTCAGGATTTCCTGCCTCATAGGTTTCCACGGGGGGAGTTCTATTTATTTATTTACCGTGGATTGTTATTTTTCCTCCACTCTCTGGAGCCAGAGAGGGGTGAGTGGATGATAGAGTTGGGTGCCCTGAGTTAATGACTAGCTCTGC
>JAJTUV010000828.1:0-155000 GCA_021653895.1 Mastomys natalensis
CATTAGTATGGTCTTCTTATGCCTATAGCTTATTCCAGAAAATACACTGAAGCTGATCACATGTTTGTTGGGAGCAAAGTCCTAGCATAAAGTGGCTATCTCAGGCCATATACCTTGACAAGAGACTTGTTTTCAACGGTTTACAACAGCTGAGCACACTCTGATAAACATCTTGTTTTTCTCACATATCTTGTTTTGCTGTTTAGTGTCACCAGCTGCAAGGCGCATGTGGTAAAGTGTCTTCAGCTGCATTCCCTACTTGTGTTTATATGATTTCCTTTCAATAAATGAGACTTGAACAGACTCTCTGTCTTGTCTCCATTCTTTACATCTCTTGCCCCTCCATCCCCACACTCTCTCTTGCTAGCCTCTGACCCGTGGACCAGAGAAGCCGGGACACATGTTTGTGACATTCTTTCTGGCTATGCATAAATGCTAGGATATCCTTCCAGATCTATGTGTAACTGAACTTCCCTGGTCCATAATATTAGGTGAGGCTACATGAATTGGCCTATCCTATGTAAGAAAAACAAAAAACAAAACAACCCCCCCCCAAAAAAAAACAAACAAAAAAACCACTGGTTTTGTCAGTCATATTCAGAAACAAGGACAAAATAAGAGAAATGTGGCATATCCTCCTATATTGTAGTGATTGTACAAGATTGTGAAAAGCCAGGCTGCACATTAGTCTGAGTATGACTAAGATAAGTAAAAATCATTTTTGAACAACATAAAATTTATACTTAATGTAGAAACAGATTTTATTATTAAAACACAGGTTAAATTTGTCTTTTGTTGAATTTCTCTATATTGTAATATGAACTTCCAGAGTATTCCTATCAGTAGATAATTGGCTTTCTGATAGTCCCTTAAGCAGAAGAAAGGCCAAATGGAACAGTCAAGAAAGAGCTGCATAGTCTTTCACATACCAGAAATTAGCTGTTTCTTCAAATTTAGCTGACAGAAATAATTGTACCCTGTCTACAGATTCTAGACAGGTAATTTTGTAACAGTTGCTGAGACCTTGGAATTTCGCCATCATGAATAAGGCAAATCAAAATAATTATTACTAGTAATACAGTCTGCAGTTTATTAATCTTTACTTAAACAATGAGGTCCCTTCAGCACCATCCCAATTCCTTACAAGGTGATGTGAATTTTGAGTTGGGGAAAGTACAACAGAAGATGTACTTGGAGACAAATCTGTACACCACTTTTGAAATGAAGTCCCCCCATTAGCTACTGAGATTGTACTTAGATATATAAATATGCACACGTTTTTCTCTCTGAATATATCACTCACATAATACAAATGACTCACTCAACCTGTTTTCACATAGGCCAGTTCAGTACTTAGTTCAAGACATAAAAGGTAGAGCAGGAACTGTGAGAGATAGTCTAGTGGGAAAAGTACGTTTTGCACAAGCATTTGGATTTGAGTTTGGATGCCTAGTATCCACGTAAATGCCATGAATGACCTAGATCAACACTCACTCTAGTGATGGAAGAGTGAGGTTAGGAGAGTCACTGGAGTTTTCTTGGTAGCTAAGCATTCCAAGTCAGCTAGCTTCAGATTCAGTAGGAGAATAAAAAGCCATAGAAGATATCAGGAGCTGATATCTGACATCCGCTTATGGGCTCCACAGGCATTTGTACATGAGTATACATATATGCATATGTGCATACACAGAGAGGAGAGGAAAGAGATAGAGAGAGAGACCCTACCAGTGTTGTTCTGCAAAGTTCTATGCGCATGACAGTTCTCAATAAATGACTACTCCTTTTCTAATTATAAACAGGGTCTGGAGAGTAAAGAAAAAGCATGCCTGGAATTTTTCTAATTGTTGATTTAAGCTATTACAGGTTATGAAATGTATAATTAAATGAGACATTAGGCTGTAATTGTAGTGTAGCCACTTTAAAATACCAAGCCAGTGGAAAGAACTATAGGTTAATGAAGGAGAGCATTCCCCAGCATATGAAGAATGGAATTCGTTCTTAATGGCAAGAGAAGTCAGTCTGTAAACATGGAGCATGCATCTGGGAGTTATTTCACCCACTTTCTCTTATGCTATGGCCCTGCTGATGTCAAGGCTCACTTATGTTATAGCTCTCAACATAGGGAATGAAACTCTATCATGCAGAAGTTACAATAAAATTAGCACTTCCAAAGTATGAGTATTAAGTATCTTTAGGAATGAGAAAAGGACTGAGCTTTAAAGTGGTGAGAAAAATGGAAAAGATACTGAATGCTAATTCAATCACGGGTAGGATAGGCAGTTCATTTTTCATTTTCTAGCTCTTACAAATTTGTTCTGAGTGGGTATTATTTTCTCTTAACTTGGGGATCAAAAAGCCTGAGCTTCAGTAAGTTTATCAAAATTTATGCCATAAAATTGTTTGAGACAGGAGACTTATACAAGCCTGTCTAACTCCAAACTCTATAAAGAGTTTATTATAGTACTGTTGCTCCTCTCAAAGTTTTAACATTTTAGCAGTAGTGATAGTAAAGCTGGAGAGATAAAACTTATACGTACGTGACAAATTCTCAGAAGTGGAGCAACAGTATGGTCTTCAAGAAGGAATGGCTGGCATTAACTGTGTATGCAGCACCATAAAAATGGCTAATACTTAATTGGGGATAGAAATTCTTTCAGGATTTAACTCCTTAAGTTGTAATTATTTAAGTTGAGTTTGGTAGGATAGAACCCAAAGAAGGATAAGTAAACAGCCTATGTCATACAGAGTTAATGATCTTCATCTTTGACCATCATTTTCAGGCTTAAACTAAGGTTGCATAGAGAAAAATGGGAAGGAGCATAAATACGACCCCACAGACACTGGGAGACAAGCCCTGAGCATTGGTTTGGTTTTCTCTGCCTCTGTATTAACTAAGGATACACATGTATTGGTTCACTTTATGTAGCCTTATTGAGCATAGTTTGTGGGAATGCTGACATTTAGAGAAACTCACCCAAGAACTGTATGTTTTCTGCCACTGATTGTCACTTCCATGGCCTTGCCTTAGGCTGGTTGGTGAGCCTTGTAATTTCTTAAGGATTAAACTACCGCTGCCTGGTGTTTACTTACAGAAAGGAAGGGACTGTAGCTGCTGGTTCATGCCTGGCATTGCCTGCTGAGTGGACTGGTCTGTAGTTGCTGAGTCATATTTGGTGTTTGCTACAGGACTGAATTGCTGCCAAAGAAGAAAGAACTTTCCCTCAAAGAACTACTGCTAAACAGGTACAATTACCCCATATCATAATAACATTTCCACTGCCTCTGGTGGATGTCAGGCTAGAGAAAAGATTGAACCCTTATTAAAATTAGGTTTCAAAAAAATATATGCCTACACAGGGCCTTGTGCTGGCATAGACAAGCACTTATCCACTGAGCTAAATCCCCAACCATGATAAACGTCATTTATTAGTTCATAAAATAGAAATCATAAGAATAATTTCAAAGCCTTTTTAGGAAGCAACTATCTCTGATACCAAAACCAGTTAAAAATATACGACAACAAAAGAAAATCTCACACTAATATTTCTGATAAACATAGATACAAAAATTTCCAAAAAAATACTGCCAAACCAAACCAAAGATAATATAGTAAAAATCATTTTATCACTACCAACTTGAATTCATTCCATCAATTCTGTTGTTGTTCAGCATACATATATCAATAAATATTATTTGTCATATAAACAGACTCAAAGACAAAAATCACATCAATTATTTGATTAGATGAAGAAAAGCCCTCTGACAAAACCCAACATCTTTTCATGATCAGAGTAGTGTAGATTGAAAGCAAACAAGAGACATATCTCAACATAATAAATAGTACATACAACAAATTTATAAACAGCATCCTGATAGAGGGAAACTCTCCCAAACATTTACATAAAAATCAGGAATAAGAAAAGGATGTCGACTCCGTTACTCTTATTCAACACACTGCTTAAAATATGGGCTAGAACAATAAGGCAAAGGAAGAAAATAAGAGAGAATCAAATAAGAAAAGAAGCCAAAGAACCCCCTTTTGAAGCTGATTTTAAAAGACTTCACTAATAAACTCACAGTTGATAAACAATTTCATCAAAATTGTAGTATTCAAAATAATGGACAAATATCAGTAGCCTTATATAGCAATGGGCAAATTACTAAAAAGAATTCAAGAAAACAATCTTATTAATAGCACACACATACACACACATGCATGCACATGCACACACACACGCGCACGCGCACACACACACACACAAGCAGAACAAAACAATAAATAAATAAATCTAACCAAGGAAGTGAAAGACCTTTACAATGAAAACTTTAAGATGCTGATGAAAGAAATTGAGAGAGATAAGCAAAGATGAAAAGACTTGCTATGTTCACAGACTGACAGGATTAACATTGTAAAACAGTCATCATACCAAGATCAGACTACATATTTTATCAATCCTAAACAAAATAGTAGAACTTTTCTTTATAGAAATAGAAAAAATCCAAATGAACATACATGATGTTGTGTATGTATAAATACACACACACACAAACAAACACACACACACACATGAAGGTAAATTTACAATAGAAGAGTGAAATTGAGGACAGTGTGTTAAGTGAAATAAGCAAATCACAGAAAGATAAAAGCAACATGATTTAACTTACTTATGAAATCTAGTTTTTGTTTATTTCTTTGTGTTAGCTGCCAGGCTCCGTTGTATAACCCTGGTCATGCACCACTGAAGCAGGAGATTAGGTCAGTCTTCGAGACTTAGTGAGTTCTGTATGAAAAGCATGCAGGTAGGTAGGTATGAACAGACAGACAGACAGACAGACAGACAGAAGATAGATAGATAGATAGATAGATAGATAGATAGATAGAAGAATGGATGGATAGATATAGAGAATGAATGGATGGTTAGATAATGCAATGTTAAATGAAAGACAGAAGTGTACCAAGAGATTAAAATATAGAGAATTAGCTATTTAATTGGCTTGATCAATATGTTTATTGTCTTCATGAAAAAAATCTTTATAGAAAATTGCTTTAGCTTTCAACAGCCCATTCCTGAGATCTGAAGAAGCTTTGCCTTGTTTTGAGCAACCTGGTCTTTTGGGACAATCCCCACATCTTCTTTTTCACTTCTCTCTTTGTCTTCTTCTCATAGACTGGATTCTCTGTGACAGCAGCATGAGCTTTCTTAGACATCTCCTCCATCATGTCTGGAGTTACGTTGTTCTTGATGTACTGTGAGAACTGTTTCTTGTAAGCATCTTCTTCCTCCATTAGGTAGAGCATGTAGTCTGCGCTACATTCTAACCCATGATGTGCTTCCAATGTACCTCTGCATTGAACACCTAGCTTGCAGAGTCATAACCAGGGAATCACTTGGTACTATGAGCGATAGATGAGCCTCCATCCACAGCTCCCTTCAGGGCCCAAAAGCTTTATTGCCAGTTGTAGTTTGGGCAATAACTACATCCAAATAGCTAGTGAAGGCACCAGGCTGACCGGCAATGCTTTGCACATTGTATTAATCTCCTTTCACCTTCACTAGCCCTTCATAGATCTTCGCCATGCCAAATCTATTCAGAAGCCTGTGGGTCAGCACCAGGCCAGTACAATAGATTGCAGCATAATTTGTCAACTTTCATATTTGGAAGTTCATGTGCATATGCTGCCACACGATAACATCCCATTCTATATGGGTGTACACAATCTGGTAGATGATATCTGTTAGTTATACAAACTGTCATCCTGTATTTGGATGTGCTCTACTTACTCTTGTCTGGATCAACAATCGTTTCCATACATAGTAGTCAGTTTTACCCTCTCACTGCTTTCTAAATCTCACTTGATATCTTTTAAAGTAGGCCTTATCCTTGTAGCAGAAATTATTAAAACCTCTAACTTTGCCGCCGTAAGATCTCCTACCCGAAGGAGACCAGTAAAGGAAAACACAACTCAATAATTATGGTATAAATTGCACGCCTGGATTGGGCAGATTTGCCACTACACTACTCTAATCCCCGGCTATGAGATCCCTTACAACTTGTGGTTCATCCAGTCCCGGGCTTGTCTTCCATCGTAGGCTTCCTTCTACCGCAGGCTTCCTTCTGCTTCCGACTTCCTCCTGCTTCTCCCTCTGCGACTTCCTTCTCTTCTCCTCTTCTTCTGCTCCCCCAGCCACTTCCTTCTCTTCTCCCTCTGGCTTCTACTTCTACCTCCTTTTATATCGAATTCCTCTCACTCTCTCCTCCCCTAAGCCTTTTTCTCCGCCTCCCCTTCTACTGCCCAATCTCTGGCTCTAGTCTTTATTTTAAAGGTTTTTTTTTTTTTTTAATTTTTATTTTTAATTTTTTTTTCAGCAAATCAAAAAAAATTAAAAAGCATTCAAACAGAATAAAATGAAAAGAAACAAACAAGCAAAATACCAAGGGTCAGCTATACTTATTCAAGAATTCTATAGAGCCTTTAAACAAGCAATACTTTTTGAGTTATGTTTAAAAAATTCAGAACCACAAGTAAGCTCCTTCACAAAGCAAATAATATTGAAATAGTGAAATCAAGTGTAAACCCAACAAAAATATATAAATTATAGTCCAGTATCCCTCATGAGTATACATACAAAAATTCTCAATGAAGTAGTTGCAAACTGAATACAAGAGATATAAAAAAATTAATATTCCATGAATAACTGAATAACTGGGTTTTTTTTTGTTTTGTTTTTTGTTTTTTTTTTTTGTTTGTTTGTTTTGTTTTTGTTTTTGTTTTTTGTTTTTTTTTATTGGACAGGTTTACAAGATGTCGTCTGTGTACAGATTCAATCATCCTCTGCAGCTTCTCCCAGAAGGGTGGAACTAGGATCAAAATACAAGCCTGGGGCTATCCACTGGGAACTAGGATCAAAATACAAGGCTGAGGCTATCCACAACATTTCCCCCTTTTTGTCCAATTAAAAGCCTCTTTTCTCTCAGATATATGGAGCAGAAACTATATTACCATGTTGTAATTGTTAAAGTGCAAGACAGACCTAATATCTGGTCTATCATTTTTGTTAACTAAATAAGATAGCTATCTCTCTTAACTAAAAGGCTTAGTTCTGAACCTGGCTTATGTCTTGTCTTTAAAATGAATGCCATTGATAACTATCCTCTCAAAGTAAATAGCTTACGTTGGCTGTGAGACTATAAGTCTTCAACCCCATCAGAAATCCAGAATGACTGAATTAACTGAAGATATGGGAAGCACAAAGCCTGGATTCCAAAACTTAGCCAATTTATATAGACCGCTGAACACCTGGACAGTTCCTTACTTCAATTGTTGGAGCATCTAGTCTTCAGCCTTCTGGCCCAGGATCATCTGACAGATCTAGTAATGCAGAATTTTTAAGGGCTGATTACTCTGTCTTGGCAGATATAATCAGTCGACTTTTCCGCAAGTGTGTCATTTTCTGGACAGTATTTTGTCTGTAGATGAAAAGAGGCAATTCTTGCCTAGTGGCTGTCTCACCACAACTGGGGTAACTAACAATACAAGGCTGAGGCTATCCACAACATATCCTTGACAACTTTCACAAACCCCATGCTGCAGGACAGAGAGCTGTAACTGTGGCTCCACAGTGACCTCGAGAAATAGCTATTTTTTAAGATTAAGAAAGTAGGCAGGAGAGTGCAAATGTGCTATAGTGGTGTCAGAAATTGGCATCTGTGATTTTTCCTTATGGTTTTTAACCTAAATGAAACAGACAACTTCTGAAGGAGAATAAACTGTTCCCTAGGTCTCATGACTTGATGCAGGAAGGTCAATAAAACTAAGATTTACAAAAAAGATAAATATTAAAAAGAGCAAAAAGAAAAAGAAAGAAGAATGGAGAAAGAGGGTGGAGAATATCCTAAAGAATTATCAAACTGATTGAGGGATTCATTCCTTCTTGGGATAGTTAGTAAGAATAAAGGGAAAGGTACAGGTCTTTCTTAGGAATATTCTGTACCCACATACTGAAAATGTTAGACCTGTGTGTGTGTGTGTGTGTGTGTGTGTGTGTGTGTGTGTAACAACCTGCTGCTAGAATTAAAAGCAGTGTCTATTAGGGACTTGGAACCCTAAATAAATTTCCTCCTATAGCATACAGTAAGTGAATTTTGCTCTGATCTAACATCTATGAGGCCCTAAATTCAACTCTTAGACTTGTAGTAGTAGACGTAGTAGTAGCAGCAGTAGCAGTAGTAGTAGTAGCAGTAAAAGAAAGGCGAGTTTGCTCTTAGAGACTGTTAGCTTGGAATTGGATCCTCCATAGATGTCAACAACAAAGCCTAGGCAACTGTTTCGGGCATGCTAAATGGCTCATTACAGACTTTTAGTGGTGGACCAGCAGATATCTCATAATCCATTATTGCCATGTACCAAGTGCTGTCAATGAGAAGACACACATGGTAGGTCTTGTGGGCGACCAACATTCACATAGTTTCCTATTAGATGGAAATGTGTTACTCTGAATTAGACTTCAGTGGACATTCCTATAATTTGAACTGGTAAATGAATACAAATGACAGCACAGCGTGGCCATTATTGCTGATTTGCACAGTAATGAATCTGTGTCACATCTGTTAAAATTCTTGGAATATGCAACTCAAATCCTTTTTATGCTTACTTAATTAAAGGGAATAAAAACTTTAGCACTATGACAATTTAATTTAAGATGATAAGAAAGAAGTGTCAGGAATACATCTTTCATTCATTTTAATTTGAGAAAATATATTATCTTCTCACAGAATATAAAAGAGCTGAAAGCATTTTCCCCAAAGAAAAGTGGGTTATAATAACATGAATCACAAAGTTGCCTGGTGTTTGGTTGTCATTTAGTCAATGTTATTAAGCTGGTTTATAATAGCTTGAGGGGGTAGATTCTCATAGTGATTCAATCAGTAAGAGTTTGTGCTTTACCCTCTGTTACAGAAAATCTCTTCCATTGATCTATGGCACATCTGGCCAGTGAGTAGGAACACATTTCAATCACAGTGCTATGTAGGATTCTTGATTACTCAAAGGCTTAGATCTGGGAGCCCATGTCAGTTAATTACCCTGTGGGCTTGTTGTCTATACACTTTGCAAATTACTTGTCATGGAAGATGCAAGTCAAGTGCTCCAAAATTACTACTTACTGTACTTAAACACACATTTGTCTGTATTAAAAATTGTAAATCAGACCTAGTGGCATAAGCCTGTAAGTCATCTATTTGAGAGACTGGGGAAGAAGAATGAGAAAGTCAAAGGCAGCCTCTAGGCTAGAGTGAGGTCATAGCTCAGGCACTATACAAAGATCAGCTTCAAAATTAAAATTAAAAGGATTGATAGGAATGAAATTTGCAGTAGAGTATTTACCTCCTACATATGAAGCTGTAGATTCAGTCTCTCTATAACATAGGTATCTATGACATAGATATATGAACACACACACACCACACACACACACACACACACACACATATATGCACACAATAGGTTGCCACTTGAATCTCTGTATCCCCACTTGTAGAAATATCAGCTATGGTCGCCCCTATAGACACCCAGAAGCATCCACAATCCCAGGTCTCCAGATGGTTCCAGAGATGATCTCACAGATTTCCATTCTCACTCACAATCTTCTGCCTCCTTTCCCCCATATCTGTTTGACATTTCCATAGCCCTCCTCCCACCCTCTCCCACCTAGTTCTCTCTCTTCATCTACCTCTGGTGACTATTTTGTTTCCCCTCTGAGTCACCATCCTCCTTTGGGCCTTCCTTATTGCCCAGTTTCTTTGGGTCTGTGGATTATAGCATAGTTTCCTGCACTTTGTGGCTAACGTCTTTAAGTGAGTACGTTCCATAATTGTCTTTCTGAGTCTGTGTTATCTCACTCGAGATGATATTCTCAAATTCCATCAATTTTCCTGAAAATTTTTTATGATGTCCTTTTTTAACAGCTGAACAGTATTCTATTGTATAATGTAGCACATTTTCTATATCCATTTTTTGATTGTGGAACATCACAGTTGTTTCCAGTTTCTAGCTATTATGAATAAAGTTGCTATGAACATAGTTGAACAAGAGTCCCTGTGGTACAGTGGTGTTTTGAGTATATTCTCAGAAGTGGTATAGCAAAGTCCTGGGGTAAAATTATTCACAATTTTGTGAGAAACCACCAAACTCATTTCCAAAGTTGTTGTACAAGTTTGCACTACCACTAGCAGTGGAAAAGTGTTCCCCTTGCTCCACAATTTTGCTAGTAAATGTTGTCACTTAAGATTTTGAGCTTACCCATTCCGATGGGTGTAAGATGTAAACTCAGAGTCATTTTGATTAGTATTTCTCTGCTGATGAAGTATGTTGATCATTTCTTTCAGTGCTACTGAGATTCTCCTGTTGAGAATACTCTGTTTAGTTCTGTACCCTGTTTTGTACTTGGGTTACTTGGTTGATGCCTAACTTCTTGAGTTCTTTATGTATTTTGGATATTAGTCATCTGTCAGATGTAGTGTTGGTGAAGATATTTTCTCATTTTGCAATAGTCATTTTGTCCTATTGATGGTATCCTTAGCCTTGCAAAAGTTTTTGAGTTTCATGCAGTCCCATTTATTAATTGTTGATATTAATGGCTAAATTTCTATTGTTCTGTTTAGGAATTTGTCTCCTGTGCCAATGAGTTTGAGGCACTTCCCCCTTCTATTATTAGACTTAATGTGTCTAGTTTTATGTTGATATTTTTGTTCTACTTGGACTTGAGTTTTGTTCAGGGTGGTAGATATTGATCTAGTTTTATTCAGACATCCAGTTAGACTAGAAACATTTGTTGAAGATAGTCTCCCTTTTCTTTCATTTGTTTGGCTTTGTTGTCAAATATCAAGTGTCCATATGTGTGTGAGTTTATTTCTGTATCTTTGATTCTATTCCATTGATCATTGCATGTTTTTATACCAATACCATATAGTTTTTATTACTATTGTTTTGTAGTATAAGGTTGAAATCAGGAATGGTGATTGTCCAGAAGTTGTTTAGTTATTCATCATCATCATCATCATCGTCATCATCGTCGTCATCATCATCATCATCATCATCATCATCCAGGATTGTTTTAGCTATCCTGGTTTTTTGTTTTTTTCATTTGAAGTTGAGAATTGCTCGTTAAAGGTCTGTGAAGAATTATGTTGGGAATTCAATGGAATTGTATTGAAACTATAAATTTCTTTTGGTTAGATGGCCACTTTCACTATGTTAACCAATTCATGAACATGGGACATCTTTCCATCTTCTGATATCTTTCTGAAATTTTTTTTCAGAGACTTGAAATTCTTGTCATACAGGTATTTTAATTCTTTTGTTCGAGTTATGCAAAAATATTTTATATTATTTCTGGCTATTTTAATATGTGTTGTTTCACTAATTATTTTCTCAGCCCATATATCATTTGTGTAAAGGAGCACTGCTGATTTTGGAGTTGATTTTGTATCCAGCCATCGTACTGAATGTGCTTATCACCTATAATTCTCTGGGACTGGATACTTTAAATCCTGTCTTACCTGTCTTATTTGGGAAATTAAATGCCTACTTTCCTCAAATTTATTTGGTGCCATTGCACTCTTTCTTTATGAAATGAAGTGAAATTAACAACTGAAATAATGCATTCAAGAAAGCTTCCTTCAGAGACAAAACTAGAGGTAATATGCACTAATATTACCTGGTAGGTTTTAAATGTTGTTCCCAGTTGTTAAGCCTTGAAACAGGCAATTCTTAATTATACTGTGGTTCTCAGGCTTAACCAGAAATCAAGACCACTCCAAAGTTAAGTAACACTTTTTATGAGTAGAAGAAATGATGTATTGAATCATAGGGTGTATTTCTCTCACAGAGAATCTAATCTTGGTTCTCAGCATCCACATCTAGAATCTCACAACTTGGTGTAACTCTATTATCAGGTGATGTTATGTCCTTTTCTAGCCTTCATAGCCAGAACATGTATGGATGAAATCCCACAAACAGTGTAAATTTTTTTCTTTCTAATTGATGATAAAATAGCATTTGACAATATATTATACAGTCCCATTGTTTTTTAATATGTATGTATGTATGTGTGTATGTATGTACGTGTGTATGTGTGTATGTGTGTATGGGTGTACAGAGTACAGAGTACATGTATACATGTATGTATATATGTATATATGTGTATATGTGTATATGTGCATATGTGTATATATGTATGTTCTCTCCAATCTGAACAAAGTGTCTCCAAAGTCTCTCTTCTGTCCTCATATAATCAATCTTCTAGAATCAGGAACTAAACAACAGACAAATATTCACTTCATTTGAAACTACAATCTGAAAGAAGCTAGCAAGAATAAGTCGAGTAATATTTTGCAGCCCAAAGATTCACTGAACAGTTTATATGAAAACATTCATACTCGTAAGAATAATATGACATTAAACACTCTGTGCAATCATATTATTAATCAATCATATGCTCTTCATTTGATCTTCAGATCATACTCTGGTGTATTTCATTTCTTATTGAAATAAAGCAAATATCCTTATCCCATTATTATTCCTAGTTGTTGAATAAATGATGCTTTAGGTCACAGGTATTTTTCAATTATAGAGCCATCACTTTTTTTTCTGTATGTTCATGGACTCTTGAAGACATATTCATGTTTCTAGATTAAGCATAGAATCTTATAGTCCCTATATAGAACTTTCAGATACACAAAATATTCAGAAATCAATCTTTTTGCTTTTAATTTAAACCACTGCTAGCCCTGCCCTCACCATTGCATTTTCATTTGCCATTTATATTTTTATGACATCTTGACTTCTGCTATGAAACACCCTAAGTATAGGACAGGTTTACTTCTCTTCTGTGGCCTTACTTAAGTTATGTCTTATAGCTCTGTATATTTGTTGTGCACTGGAAATTGGTTCTGATGTCTTGATTAAATTGGATTCAAAGGAAAGAGTCTATATGTTTATGCCACCACAGCACAGACACATAAGACCTGTGGTACCACACAACAACAAGGCTAACACTAACTATATGCTCAGAAGTGACAGAACAATTTTTTTTTATTTTTACCAAAAATATATATTCCCTAATTTTAACTATTAAGAAAATCAATGTACAATAATGATGCTAAGCAATGCCCATATTTACTATCCTGATAATTGTCTCTATCAAAATCATGCATTTAGGGAGAACTTAGATGATAAATGAATAAAATAGGAAATGGTTAAGAAAAAGCCAGAAAACTCCCCGAGATATGTGAGACTGTGCTAAAAAGCAAGCATTTAAACTGCACAGGTTTTCCAACAAAACTGAAAATTGAACACCAAAAGCAATGGTCATTTTCATTGATAAACGAGATGAAATATATCAGATCCAGAAATTTATATTGACAGCCAAAAGAGAAGGATATAGGGATACAGAGGGAGATGCTGTTCCTGACAAGGAAACATAAAGTCAGTTATAGAATATTTCCTGAATATATGGCCTTCTATTAAAATGTATATTTAAAATTAACAAGAGTGCTTGATGTTTAGATAAAATTATTTAGGAATCCACATGTGTTTTCTGGATTCTGTTTAAATTCAGCCATTTAGGCATTAAACAAATATATATTAAATATAATAATAGCTAGTAATTATGGGAATAATGAAAGCAAAAATTTAGTATCCAGTAAATCCAAATTAAATAATTCAAAAATAAATTGCTATTGTGAGATAAAACTCGCAGGAATTTGTAACCATCACATGACATGCACAAAGCTTTTAGAGAGGAAATGGAAGTCTGTCTGCTTCCCAATACTTTAGTTTGGACATGTCTTCATCTGTTTTCCCAGCAGTATTCTCTAGAATAAATGCATTTCCCTTAGCTCTATGAGGTGTACCAGCACAGTAATCAAAATCCAGACCATTGTTGCAGTAATCTCAGCAGTATAGATCAATCAGCCCAGTGCCTGCACTGAGGATCTGAATTAGATATTGAGGGCCTGTCTTGGAACTAAGCTGGTACCTGTGAGATAGTTTATGCTATCTCCAGGTAATGGTGTTCAAACTGAGTAGAACTGTAGTTCACCAGCTCATGCCTGGTGTTTAAAACTGTTTCCTTTTGGGTGGAAACTAATCCATATGGCTTTAGGGTTGCAGAATTCTGTAATGATTGCAAAGTAAGTACAAAATACTACATTTAATTATTCTAACAGTTCTACATAAATAAAAAATAAAAAGAATAATAATTGGGGTGGTTGAAATGTTTTTGAATCAAGGGAAAGTTATTACAGGTCTAGAAAAGAAGAGTTCTATTTAGGATGTGTTTTTGCCATTTATTTTGATTTATAATTGAAAATGAAGAGTTAATATTTATGTAAATCTTAAATTCAGAGCAGAATCCAGGGAGAAGTTTATGAACTTTTAACTAAAATTTTAATTTTATTATTTAATTTATCATTCAGCAATATACATTTTTCAAGATGGATGTGCTGGTTTATGCTTTACATAAAGCATAATTCTTTTTTGAACATTTTATGCTAAAGGTCATAGAACTCCTGCATGTTTTTCAGAGATAATCAATGTTTTGATTTTATAATGATCAATACTGAGTTCCAAAATACAAAATGGTAGAAATATGATTAGGTCCATTATGGAAAACGATAGAAATTTTGCCTTAAGGACAAGCCAAAAGCCAGAAAGTAGAGTTTTTTTATTTTTTTTTGAGGTATTTACATTGTTTTAAGTGTTTATGTGAGAGTGTATGTGAATGCCTGTCCACTATTTACTTTCGAGGTCCCTGTAGCATCCAGAAGAGATGTCATATCTCTAGAATCTAAATTATATGTGATTATGAGCCGCCAGTTGAATGCTGAAAACAATTGGGTCCTCTGGAAGAAAAACGGGGTCTGACCACTGAGCCCATCTCCAGCACTAGAGCAACTGCTGTTTTGTTGTTACTAAAATTTCGGTCAAAACAAAGGTTTAATTTACTTTCTAGTTTACTTTTGGCATGTTCCATGACCTTGATACTAAATTTGTGAACTTAGGCAAGCAACTAGTCTAGTGACAACTTTTGCTGATCAATAACGTCCTGATAATAAATATATATATTTACATTTATACACTACTTAACATTTTGTAAAGTCATTCATAAACTATAATTTTAGGTGATATTTTAGTCTTTTTTCAACATGACAATCCTCAGATGTATATAAATTATTCAGCAAAGACTATTTTGTGACTATTATCCCATGCAGTATATGTCTGCATCCCTGGAATTATAAAATTAATATCCTCAGCCTTTGAAGAATTCATGGTATCATTTTCTCATATTATACTTAGAAATTTACCTCAAATAGTACTGAACATGTTTAAATAATGAATTAGTTGAATAATGAATTAGTTTTCTGAATGGGCTTCCAAAATTGACTAAACAACAAGATACATAAGAACAAATTCAATAACAAAATTACTTGAGACTAAAATACTGCTGCCTGTGCCCGGAAATTCACAGCGAATGGTGAGGATGTGGGGAGTGCAGAGCTGCAGATCTAAGCATAGGTTTCCTTGGGCTTGACTTTTACATATGTGTATGTTCTTAATGAGCCCCATTAAGTTTTTTCTGGTGTGGATATGAAATTGAGGGATGAGAAAAGAATGGGGGCTCATGTAACTCCCAAATACTGTCTCTGCTTATCACACATGCACTGTGAGTCTCTAGTAGAATTCCAGCTGACCAATTTTTACCTCTTGCATCCAGCAGTTCAGAGAATATTCTTAGTGTTTTGGTCTTGGGTAAAGGACTGCAAGTTTTACTGAGTAGCACTCCACATAGAGACTTTAATATAGATTACACTGGTTAATTCCCAGTGCTAATAACTCCAAATGGTGAAAATATTTCTTTGAAGCTGAGTACACCATGGCTCAGAGAGTAAGCAACTCATTAACATTTTCACAGGTGGTGCAAGCACAGATGGAGCTGCAGCTCTGTCTAGGGATTCTTGAGGCAAAATTTTCATTTTCCAACAGAGCATTGTAAGCATTCAAACAAAATCTGAGCAGATCTTCCTTATGTGCCTTAGAATCTAAACCTCTCCATCTCCATTTTTATTTTCCATGACTATTTTGGAGTACCAGTTCTATGGAGTATCTTGATCAATTCCTCCTACATGCTCCATGGCAACTTGTCAGAGCTGCTCTACTTGTTGTTGCTTATTTTCTCCCTCAGTGGTCTGTGATGCTTATTATTAGTCAGGTCTTTGAAATCTTGATACTGGTTAGATTTTTGGCATATGAAGATCATAGATTCACTTTTTTAAAATAGAAACAATATTATCATTTAAGTAGTACTTTTTAAGTCTCAGATTAAAAAAATATCTCTTGAGTCCAGTGAGTGAAGTAGATAATTGGATGCAATTTAGGTTAAAGTGATGCAAATTAAATGTAATTGCAACGATGGAGTCCCTTGACAAATTTTGGAAAAAGTTAAGCACAATGGCTACATTTTACATATCAATCCTGCACGAGGCTAAGATACATGCTAAGTCTGCATTTCGCTTCAGAACTCATTTGATATTGCAGATAGCAGACACATATGGTAAACCAAGGTGGCTTGAGGCTCTGAAACTACTGACCAAGACATAGATGTTTTAACCACAGAAATACAGAGATGTAAGAGTCTCGTTTGAGAAGCAGGAACAGGGGACATTAGAGAGGAGGGAACACCCTGGACTCACACAGAGTTTTTGTGTATTGTGAGACACTGGTGAGCTGTGTCTTGTGTATCATTGTAGAAAAATGAGTACAGAGATCAACAGAAAGCAGTGAAAACTTGGAGAAAGGTGGAAGATAGATGTGAAAGTCACTGAAGCAGTTTGAAGCTACCACTATTGGCCTTCATTAAATTAGTGCCAGCTCATCGATTGCTATATATTAGTGTTTTGTACTTCAGACTAATACTGCCTTACAGATGAGCTATTTATGAAGTGCATAAATAAAACTCTTATTTTTAATGAGTATGAAAATAGAAGTAATACTTTATGTGGATATTTAGATGCCTGCAAACAAAACCACACATCAAAATCACCATGGTTGTGGATCAAATATGCCACCGGGAATTCCTTTTAATTGATACCAAATTCAATAATAAAATCAGAGTTGCTAATTTAGTTACTATTGTTATGATTGTCGTTATGAATTTGATGTTAATTGTAAGCATTTTATATATTGCAATGGTCTTACATTCTCAACAAAATTAAAAGATTGATACAGTTTGATCCAAATGATGAAAGAGAAACCACACTAAGAGCAAATTAATTCTCCTTAAAGGTTGTAATATGGTGAGAGAAAACAAGGTTGTGAGTCAATTCCTCAAATGTTAAATCTTTTCATGAATAAATAGATTATTCCTTTAAAAGAAATATATATGTGTGAGTTTATATATGCATACATGTATGTGTGTGCTTAAATTTGTCTTTGTATACATGCACGTATGTACATGTATGTGTGTATATGCATACAGTACTGTGTAAGTATTCATGTGCATATATATGGGAATGTGTGTGTGTGTGTGTGTATGTACGTGTGTGTACGGGTGGTTCTGATGCAAAAGTCCTGTTCCCAATCTGTTCTTGATCTAACAGTAAAGAAGCCATGGGCCAATTACTTGACTGAAGGAAGAGGCAGGCCTTCTGGATCCTCACAGGCAAGATGGAACACAAAGGAGAGAAGAAGTCGAGTTCATCATGTTTAAGAGGGCGAAAAGTGAACGACCCTTGTGAGATCTCAAGAAGAGTAGTCATGAGCTGCTTCTACAGGCAAGAGGTTGGGGGTGTCAGCTGGGTCCAAAGGTGTCAGAGCAACTGAAGTCGAATGCAAATTTAGGGTGCTGAGCTGGGAGTTATAGGAATGGCACACTAGCCAAGGTAGATCAGGGTATTCAGCAATTCTGCCAATAAGTCAAGTTGAAATTGAAGAACTATGTGTGTCTGTGTTCTTCATTCACTGATCTAATATTCTCTGGGTAGGGTCTGGTAGCATGGTCTGTTTCCAGAGCTTAGGCAGGTTACCTAAAGCTACATGCTGTGGTGTGTGTGTGTGTGTGTGTGTGTGTGTGTGTGTGCATAGCACTTTCTGGCTTCTGTGTGTCAGAATCTGTACAGACACAGTAGGAGTGAGATGGGTTTTATGTCTTGAGAATGAGATAGCAGAAGTATTTTCCAGGCTGCTGTTCTCAGTTAAATCCCTATATCTGTCCATATCTAGCTAATATACTACAACACATTTAATTATTGAGTAATTATTTCAAAAACTGGATATTATGTACCATTAAAACATAATGAATATATAAAAGCAAAGAAGTTCTGGCCTTTCATTTATTAGAGATTTCCATTTGGTTTAATATGAAGAATCCTTGCACATAAAAAGCTGTGGAGGTGTGGAAATTTACTGAGGTCAAGCATTTGACATGTGATCAGAGTGGAGAAGGATTTAACAAAGGTATAAGACTGATAGGTGGAATCCTACAGAATATGAAAAAAGAAACTCTTGTTTTTAAGAAGTCTAATCAAAATTATACTTTAGAAGTGATTAATAAACTCAGCGCTTGTCAAAGAAATGTGAGGGACATGAGCACTCCAGAAAATAAAGTTTTCTTTCCTTTTAAAAACAGGGCCATAAAGATATCTGCTGTTTAGGTACAGGCCAAGACAGTTGGAAAAGCAAGTAAGAGGCTCATCTGCCCTTGGAACCCTACCAATATACTCTGTTCAGATCCAAAACACACACCCCACTGACACTGCTTCTTGCCCCAATGGCTTTCTGCTGCCATGCGGTGCCCTAACATGGGCAAATATTGGATGCCCTGGTATAAACCATGCCAGTCAGAAAAACAGATGTAGGCCACACCAGTCAGAAAAATATAAGCAAACTCAGTCAGAGACACCCTGCTGGGCCAGAGACAACACCAGTTACCAGAAACCTAGATAGGCAGTCCACCTATGATCCTTTTCTACTTTCTCAGTGCCTTCTGACACTATTCCCCATCCTAAGTACTCTCCTCATCACCCTGTGCCACCTCCAAACTCAGGCGAAGACTCACTTCTGGAGCAAAGACTGTGCTAGAGGTCAGATGTCCAGTATCCATCTCAGTTGGAGACCTCCTGCTGGACTGGAGGTTGTGCCAACTCCCAGAAATCTAGGAACCAAAGATCAGAAGACTAAAGATGAAACAAAAACAAAGGAATAAAATACACATCCAACAAAGACAAACTCATAAATCTGCACGTAGACCTGTAATTATCCTAAACCCAAATGCCTAGACAGTGATTTAAGAACAAAATCAACAACAACAACCAGGGAAATATGGCACCACCAGAGGCCAGCTATTTTGCTATGTCAATCCCTAAATATCCAAACACAGCTGAAGCAAAGGCAACTACCTTAATACTGACTTTATGAAGATGATTAAAGATCTTTAAGGAGTAAATTAATAAATTACTCAAAGAAAATCAAGAAACAAAAGCAACTGGAGATAATGGATAAATCCATTAAAGAAAGCCAAGAAATGACAATGAAGTGAGGAAAATGAATCAAACTCTTCAAGACCTGAAAACAGAAATAGAAGTAATAATGAAAGTACAAACTGAGGGAACCCTGGAAATGGAAAAGCATCATCAACAAAATACAAGAGATAGAAGAATCTCAGCCATTGAAGATATGATAGGAGAAATAGGTATATGATTTCAAAGAAAATGTTAAATATAAAAAGTTCCTGGCACAAAACATCCAGGAAATATGGGACAACATGGAAAAAAAAGATAAGAGTAATAGGAATAGAAGCATCCTAGCTCAAAGCCCAGAAATCAGTTTTAACAAGATCTGTTGGAGTACGCTCTAGCAAGTTCATGTCCTGAGACAGGGAAGGGCATTGACCCAGTTGAAGAAACTGACCACCCATAGACATTCAACCAAGTGTCCCTGAGGAGCTTGGACCATCTTTATTTATACAACCACAATCCTGATTGTCTGAGCAATAGTAATACAGGTTACTTAACGTAAATCATAACATCAGCAGTATAAAGCCCTCAACCCCCCCCCCAATAGTTTCCCTTCTTCTTTTCTCCTCACCTGACAGGCCAATAATCCCCAAACCATATTTTGTACTACAAAGCAAAATGTCAGCAAGAAAAAATAAATGTATAGCCAGGAATATCCTATGGCATGTGGTACTCTGGATTTTTCACCCTCACTTCAGTTCTAGAAATAACAACTCTGAGACTTACTATATATATATAAATGTCTATGCATATAGCTATAGAGCTTATTGCCTGACTAGTTCATAACTGAAATTATATACATTTACTTGCCTCAAGTTTTTAGACCTTGTGGAACAGAGAATCAAAAAGAGAAGTTATAATGACTCTTGTATTTTTCTTAATTATGACTAGTTATTCAGACTCAATCATGAACTGGTCTAGAAATAAATCCAATATTGGAAACAACAGTCTTCATCTGGAAGGCTGGTACTGACATTTCCAGAGACATATTTGGGAGTTAGCTGCAGTTCTCTATGATGCTATGTTAGCAAGAGATAAAGTTGGGACAGAATTGGATTTCAAACAGGTGTTAGTACAGGTGTTAAGGCTCTTTTAATTGTCAAGTTAAAATTGCTTTTGTTTCTTCTACAGTATTTAAATGTAAGTTGCATTTACTCTATTCTATGAGTGTCATATGGCAGATTAACTCACCTCAGTTTCATGCAACAGTCATCCTCAGAATTGGGGTGAATCCCCTCCTGCCCCTGAGTCTATGAGTGAGTCCCTCTCTCTCTACTGAATTCCTACCTCCTATATCCAGGCTCAACTAATAGGTCATCAATTTTTAATGACAGGTGCTGCTTCATACAGTACATAATTTGATCTTTACACATAACACATAGCCAGCTGGCAACAAATGTGGTTATAGAGTTGTGCAAGATGAGATACAAAATAACATTTGTAGATATAAGTCAATCCCTCTCCATCTTTGAAATTACAATTTAAAATTAGTTTCTTCCTCCCCCAGTGATCAAATAGCAGCCCTCTGTCTTTTAAAATTGTAGACAGAGGCATACTCATTGTATCAAGCAGCCTTTCCTGATATGTGCCCATCAATTCCCAAATCATATTTTCTAGAATCATCTTTAAATGATTTTAAGAATCGTCTGTTAATCAGATAGAATGTCCCACTTTTTATATCTTTGTTGATCAGACACAGCTTCATCGAACAGTTATGCAGGACCCATTGCACTCCACAACTGTTATAAGCTTACTCAGTGTGACTCTAGCTGTTCCTCTAGGGACACAATTATGTCCCTAATTTCCCAGGGTTATTTATCAGATATGGAGGTTCAATAAAGGTATAGAAAGAGAAGAGGGTTTGGTTTTATCCACCCACCCCCAGAAGTTTTGAGAAAAATCATAGAATCATCCAAGGAGCTTTTGCCTGTGTGATTTCAACACTGCCCAACAAAGTAAACCAAATATCACTATGAGTATAAACAACATAGGCAAAGGGAGAGGCTTTTACCACATGCAATCTAGATAATAAAAATAGAGGCCATGAAAATTCACCCACAGGACTTGACAAATGGGAAGGGGTTTCCATGGGCTTTGCTTGTGTGGAGTCCAATCAGTGAAAAGCCAAATACCATTCCTTGCAGATGCTGCATAGGCACTGCCAAAAATCCTACAAGAAAATTAAATTTAATCTAAGGAAGGATATGCCTATTAAAGATAAAAAAGCTTACAGAACACCAAATAGACTGGACCAGAAAAATAAGTTCCCAGGGAAAAATAGTCAGCTCACCATGTAATAATGAAAACAGTAAACCTGCAGGAAGAAAAAAGAATATTAAAGCTACAAGGGATAAAGATCAAGTAACATATAAAGGCAGGCCTATCAGAATTATACCCAGCTTCTCAAAGGAGACTCTAAAAGCTTGAAGAGCCTAGGCTGATGTGTTGGAGAGTCCAGGAGACCATAAGTGCCAGTCCAGACGACCAAAGATGGTAAAACTTTAATTCACCATAGGTGAAAAAAGATATTGCATGACAAAATCTAATTTAAACAAAATCTACAAATATAGCCCAAGGAGAACAACTCCAGACCAATGAGGTTAACCAAACCCCTTGGAACACAGAAATGAAATAATGTCATACTAGCAAAACAAAAAGAAGAGAAACACACACACACACACACACACACATACACACACACACACAACCATGACCACCAAATTAATAAAAATTAGCAGAGACATGGGATGAGAATCAATGGGAATTACCTTAGCTGTGACCAGCTGTGACCGACAGACTGGGATATGGAACTTGAAGTAACCACCTCCTGTAGCCAGGCGGAAAACCCAGTAGATACCAACTCACCCACAAAACTTTCAATGCAAAATTTATCCTGTCTACAAGAAATGCAGGCACAGAGATGGGGTAGAGATTGATGGAGTAGCTAACCAATAAATAGTCTAAATTAAGACACGTGCCATTGGCATCAATCCTTGACACTATTAGAGATACTCTGTTATTATGCACACAAAAGTCTAGCATGGATACCCTCTAAGAGGCTCCACCCACCAGCTGACTCAGACAGATATAGACATTCACAGCCAAACAGTAGACAGAGCCTGTGGGCTATTATGAACTAATAGAGAGAGTGTTGCAGGCACTAGAGGGGATAGGAACTCTACAAGAAGACCAACATAGTCAACTAACCTGTATTCTTGGGGCTCTCAGAGACTGAACCACCCACCAAAGCACATACATGGGCTGGATCTAGACATCCCCCCACACATATAGCAGATATGTAGCTTTGTCTTCATGTGAGTCTCAAACAACTGGAACAGGGGCTATCCCAAAAGCTGTTGCTTGTATGTGGGATATGTTCTAGCTAAGTCAGATAGGATGCACCTAGCTTCAAAGAGGCAGGTGGGATTCCCAGGGGGCCTCCATCCACTCAGAGGAAGAAGGGGAGGAGAGATGAATGAAGGATTGTGGGAAAGTTTAATGGGAGGAGGCAGTGAGTGGGATATAAAGTGAATAATTAAAAAATAAAATTTAAAAAGAATTAACCATCATTGGTAATTAATATCTCTTAATATCAATGGACACAATTTTCCCATAAAACGACACAGGCTAACAGAAAAATTAAAAACCAGGATCCATCCTTCTGCACACAAGAAATACAGCTTGACATCAAAATAGACATTACCTCTGAATAAAGAGTTGAAAAAAGATTTTCCAAGAAAATACACCCAAGAAGCAAGCTGGTGGAGCAATTCTAATATCTAACAAAATAGACTTCAAATAAAAACTACTACTAACAAAAAAAGAGGAAGAAGGGTAATTCATACTCATCAAAAAAAAAAAAATAGCACCAAGATGAAATCTCAATTCTTAACGCGTATGCCCAAACACAACGACATCCACATTTGTAAAAGAAACATGACTAAACTTAAATCACTCATGGAAACTGACACATTAATTGTGGGAGAGTTCAGTATACTGCAGCAATGACAGGTCATCAAAACAAAAATTAAACAGAAAAATACTGGAGCTAACAGATATTATGAACTAAATGCATCTAACAGATATCTACAGAACATTTTACTCAATCACAAAAGAACATACTTTCTTCTTAGAATCTCATAGAACTTTCTCCACAATTGATTACATAACTGTTTACAAACCAAGTTTCAAATAACAACAACAACAACCAAAAAACAAAAACAAAAACAAAAAAAACAAAACAAACCAGCAAACAAAAAACCTGAGATAACCTCCTGTATCCCAGTAGACCACCATGTTTCATAAACAACAGAAACAACAAAGAGCCTACAAATTCATGAAGATAGAACAACTCCACTAAATGACTACGGGGTCGAGAGAGAAAGAAAGAAAGAAATTAAAGACCTTCTAATTCAATGAAAAGAAATACACAATGTATCCAAACTTATGGGACACAATGAAAGTACTGTTAAGAAGAAAGTTCCATACATATGTCTTCAAAAGGAAATTGGAGAGATCTCATACTACCAAGTTACAGCATATTTGAAATCTCTAGATCAAAAAGAAGCAACCACATCCAAGAAGGGTAGTGGCAGGAAATAATTAAAGAGGGCTGAAATCAGTAAAATAGAAATAAAGAGAACTAGACAGAATATCAATGAAACAAAAAGTTGGTTCTTCAAAAAATTAACAAGATAGACTAACTCTTAACTAAAAAAACCTACTCTTAACTAAAAAATACAGAGAATATTCAAATTAACAAATCAATATAAAATGCAGAGCTAGCATTCACCAAGGAAATGCAAAGACTTAGGTCTCACTTCAATAACCTGTACTCCACAAAATTGGAAAATCTAAAAGAAAAGGACAATTATTTTAAAACATACCACTTACAAAATTTAATTTAAGTTCAAATGAAGAACTTAGACTTATAACTTTAAGAAAGTAGTAGAAATTAATAAATCTGTTAACTGACAAATAGTCCAAGACCGAAAGATTTAGTACAGAATTCTATCAGCCTTTCAAAGAAGTACCAATGCCAATACTCTTCAAATTATTCCACAAAATAGAAACAGAAGAAAAATTGTTAAATTCATTTATGAGGCCACAATAATCCTGATTCCTAAACCACATACAGACCGAACAAAGAAATTACAGACAAAATTTCTTCATGAACATTGATGCAAAAATATTCAATAAAGCATTTGCAAATTGAATCCATCCAAGAATACATAAAAAAATCATTACATGCTGGAAAAGCCTTTGATAAAATTAAACATTCCTTTATAATATATGACTTGAAGAGATCAGTGATACAAGGATGTTCCTAACTATAACAAAGACAATATTCAATAAGCCTAAAGTCCCTCATCAAATTAAATAGAGAGAAACTCAAGGTAATTCAACTAAGATCAGGAACAAGACAAGGCTGTTCACTTTAACCAAATCTATTTAATATAGTACTTGAAGTTCTAGCTATAAAATAAGACCACTAAAGGATGAAGAGGATACAAATGGAAAAAGAAGAAGTCAATGTATTGCTATTTGTGGAATATATTATACTATTTATAGCTGACCCCCAAAATTCTACCAGAGGAATTCTAGAGCTGATAAATACCTTCATCAAATGGGGTTGTTATGTGCTTATCTCAAAAAAAAAAAAAAATGAGTAGCTCTTTTATATACAATGAAAAATGGCCTGAAGAAATCAAGAAAGAAAAATACCCTTCACAATAGTCACAATCAATATAAAATATTTTGGGCCATCTATAACCAAACAAGTGAAAGACATGTGTGACCTCAAGCCTTTGAAGAAGATATTAGAAGATGGAAAGATCTCTCCATGGTCATGGATTAGTAAGATTAGTATAGTAAAAATGGCCATCTTACCAAAAGCAATGTACAGATTCAAACACTATCAACACAAATTCTAACACAATACTTTATAGAACTTGAAAGAACAATATATTAACTTATATGAAAATAAAAGGAAATGTGGGATAGCTAAAACAATCCTGTATGCTCAAGACCTTCTGGAAATATTACTATAGAGCTATAGTAATTAAAACTGCACATTATTGGCATAAACAGACAGGATGAACAATGGAATAGAATCCTATGTACACAATGGAAAAATGAAAGTGTCTTCAACAATTGGATGCTGGTCTAATAATATGCGATTATGCAGAATGCAAATATATCCATACACAATATCACCCTGCACAAACATAAGTCCAACTATATTAAAAACCTCAACATAAAACCTGATACACTCAACTTGATAAAAAGAAAAGTGAAGAATAGCCTTGAATACATTAGCACAGGGAAAATATTCCTGAAAAGAACACCAATATCACAGAACTAAGGGTGATCATAATAAATGGGACTTCATTAAACTGAAAAGTTTCTGTTAGAACTCACTAAGATCACAGCCTACCATGTCTGGATAGCTCCTCCTCTTCTATGCCTGATCTGAGGAGCTTGACCCCAATCTTCTACTTGAGGAATGTCACATAGTCCTTGACAAACCTACAAGTTCAACTTCTTGCCCAGCAAGTACTGGGGATACCTGAAATGCCTTTCCATAAAAATGAGACATTCACACTACTTTAAACTATAGCCGATGATTTTACATTCACCCATAAACTCCTTCTTTCTCTCCAAGATTCATATAAAACCCTTGGTCACCTCCAAATAGCATGTATACGTACAAGCTGTTTCAATGAAATTTGTCTAAGAGACTATTCCATTGATTAGTATCTAAAAGAACGGTAACACAAAATGTTTTGGAGAAAGCATTCTTCAAAGAAGGCCTCTCCCCAAGCTACTCACTCACAGCTTGACCAAGACACTGCAGAACCCACCCATTCCAAGTTCTGCTTCATCCTTCTAGCCTGATATGCTGCAGTGCCTAGACTCCCAGAAGGAGGAAATGAAGGATACAGAACCAAAGTTGGCCCAAATATCATTCCACAATTTTATGTAAGTAAAAGGACACTGTCAATAGGACGAAACAGAAGCCTACATTTACCAAATATACATCCAAGAGAGGTCAGATATCCAAAATATATAAAGAAATTCAGAGTCTAGATATCAGCAACTGCTGTCTGAGGATCTTGTTTCCCTATATGTTTTGGCTTGGCTGGACTCAGTTGGAGGGGATGTGACTAGCCCTGGAGAGACTTTGTGCCAGGGGAGTGGGGTGATAGCCAAGGAGGGAGTATCCACCCTCTCAGAGAACGGGGTGGGGGTTGCAGGAGGGATTGTTGATGGGGTAAAGAAAATGTGGTACATTTACACAAAGGTGTATTGTTCAGGAGTTGAAATTTGACATTTTGAAAAACCAGGCAAATGCATGGAACTAGAAAAAAATCATCCTGAGTGAGGTAACCCACACCCAGAAAGACAAACAGGGTATGTACTCACTTACACGTAGATATTAGCTATAAAGTATAGGATAATCATGACACAATCCACAGACCTAGAGAGGGTAAGTAACAAACAGGGCTCAATCAGGGACACAAGAATAGATTTTGTGGTGGAATTGGGGAGATGAGGGAGCAAGTACTAGGAGAAATGCAAGGAACTGGAGGATATTTCAGGGGCAAGGTAGTAACCTAGTGTAATGGAAACTCCCAGGAATCTACAAGGGTGACCCTAGCTAAGACTCCAAGCAATGGATGATGTGGAACATATGGAGCATATGAAGTCTTCTATAATCAAGTAATGATTCCAATGGGGAAACTGGGACATCAACCAAGCCACAAATCCTTGACCAATATTTTTTTCTGTCTGCAGCATGTATTAGGTAAATTGTTCCATAATTTATGAGAGTGGCCACTCAATATCTGGTCAAACTTGTGGGCCATGCTATGAGAGAGAACCAATGCCTAACACTGCCTGGAAGTCCAGGAAACAGAGGTTGGATATCCCAGAGACCTAGGATAGAACCAAACACAACCTGCAAAACAGTCAATGAAATGATTTCTAATGATATTTATTCTGCTTTACTACTAGTCTGAAAAATATAATAGAAGTCAGACAGACTTCATCCAGCAAATAATAGGAGCAAATACACAGCCACGTAAAACATTAGGTAGAGCTCAGGGAATCCTGTGAAAGAGAGAGAGGGAAAGGAAGAGAGGGGGAGAGGGGATGAGGGAGAGGAGCGAGAGTGGGGGAAGAGGGAGAGACAGAGAGGAAGACAGATGGAGAAAGAGGAGAGATGATGGAGAAATGACAGAGAGATGGAGAGTTGGAGAGATGACAGATAGACAGAGAGACAGAGATGAATTCCTGAGTTTAGTTCAGTTAACCATGGAAATATTAACTGTTTGGACCTTCTACATAGTAGAACCTAGGGAGACAGCACTACGGTCAGAGTTGTCAGCTCTACTGTAGACTGCTGAAAATGGGAAAAGATACTCAGAATCATCTGTTCTTTACTGTGTTGTCTATGTATAGGAAAGCATCTGCCCTGACTATGAGAAGAAAATTTTATATGTCTTCATTTTTTGCCCACCTTCATTGATTTTCTGTGTTTCATGAGGAGAAATAATACCACAGCCTGATGGAATTGGAGCTGACGTGGACAGTGTCTTCCCATTTTTATCTTGCTTTTTCTGGCTCTGAACAAATTGTATTTCAAATGCAGCAGGCTCCTTTTCACTCTGGTGGCTTAAGTCAGTGGGCCCTTTGCATCCCACCCACTTTGCTTCCTTGCCCAAATCATGGAGGCGGTGCTCTCTCAGGGACAGAGTCAGATTAGCTGGTTTGTCAATCAGCCACTGGGGAAGCGATTGCTGCCTTGTTAGAATATATAGGTTATAATGCAAAACTGATATATCACTGCAGTCCCAAATTGCTAGTGTCTGCTTACCCACATTTTCCAACCCAGATTATATACTGGTGATTATGGTTGTTAATTAATTAAACTTCAGCACCACTACTCACTAGTGATTTCATTAGTTTGAAGTAAATAAAAAAAAAAAAAAACAAAAAACAAAAAACGGCTGGAGATATGTATTGAACATCTCCTCCCAGTATTTACTGGGTCACAGGCAAATTATTTTCCCCATTTATTGTAGAAATGAGGAATGAATTATTAGAATAGGTACCTACACACACACACACACACACACACACACAAGACACACACTTTGAAATTATGTGTTGTGCCTGGGTGTCAAGATCCTGTCTAACCTAGGAGTTCTTAACTGTTTCTGTTGACGTTCAAATTATTCAGTAAGTACAATAACCCTCATCTAATGTGAGTGAACTGGAGACAGGATAAGAATTAATTTAAAATGTTCAAAAGATACTGCTTATCTTTTTATGTACTAATCAATAGAGACAATTTATCTGCTCCTATTTTCTAAAAATAAAGTCATTTTTATAGGGCAATGTCACAGTGGAAATTGATCAAAGGCTAACAACAAAAGGAATTGATAAATCTAAATGTACCTTTCCAGGGTGTCTGGGAGAGTCTCGTGAGACTTGTATTAGATCCAATTTAATTAACAGCTAACTTTCTCTCAGAGTGGTGTAAATAGAATGAGAAATTTGCAAATTAGGCCAAGTTGAGAGAAATAGAACATGCTAAGAACAGATAAATTGATTAGAAAAATAGAAGTCAGAAAATAGCTAGAGAACAAAGAAAGTAGGTGGATATATCAGTCAGTGGGCCGTCTAGAGGGTGGGAGTGATTCCTACAACAGAAAAACCGAGAAAGCAAGAATGAGAGAGCAGGGGAGAAGGAGAGAAAACTATAAAATTTGTCAAATTTTCTCTACAGGGCAAGTATATCCTTTAACACATAGCCTTATTTTTTCTTACAAAATTCTTTGTGATTAAGTTTTGCTATTCTAATCATCTGACAGCTTGCCATGTAGTTTGCAGTCATTATAATTTGCCTATTTAAGATGTACAAAGTAGCTCTTATTCACAAGATGATGAGCCCACTGCCAAAAACCTACTTTAATGCCACTCCATCCTCCTGAGAGGAAGCCCTGCTCCCATCCCCCAGGAATCAGTAAACAACTTTCCATTTCAGTGGAATTAACTATTCTGGACATTTTATGGGAGTAGATGCAATCTTTTCAGGGGACTTAGTAATGTGCTCTCAAGGTTCACACATTTTATCATGTGTGAACAGTATCTGCTCCACTTTATTAGTGAAGTACTGTATTGTGAAGATACAGCAAATGAGGGAAGGGTTGGTGGTGCTGGGTGTTGTAGCAGTGTCTGTACTGACTTTGACTACAGTAGGACACTGCACATTCTATAGTCACATGTTGTAGAGAGTGAGTTACATGTCAAACTGTCAAAAATAATTGGATTGAAAAAGCTTAAATCATATATTATATTGTAAAAAGACTCTAAATTAAAGACTGTCCTTGACATCTTGAGAAATCTTTGAAAGCTTTGGAAATTCCTTATAGCATCTCTCTCAATCTGTTGATGATGTTGACTGTCCACTGTAAACTGTCCCATGGTCTCACACATGCTAAACACATGTATGATCATTGAGCTTAGCCCTTGTCTTTCATAAAACAAGATGCTCATTTATCAGTGGATGAATAGTTGTGTCTTTTCTATGTTTTGCTGCTATGAAGATGGTTATAAATATTCATTTGCAAGATTCTCCATGGACTCAAGCTGTGATTTCTCTTGGGATATGCTTAGGGGAAAAAAAATCACTGGATTGGATAGTACATCCATATCAATAATTGAGGGACTGCCAAGCTACTTTCATTAACAGCCACAGAGTATTGCTTTATGGATACCAGCACTTGAGTCTGTGAACGCCTCTATTCTTCATCCATATGCTTTCCTGTGTGTCTTTCTTATGGTAACCATCTTTGGAGAGTGACAAAGTGCTGTGAGTGTTTCTGAATTGCCTTTCTCTGAAGATGTATAATATCAAGTTCTCTGATTCATATGTTTAAATGTTTATTTCAAGAAATAGCTTCTTACATCCTGTCTTTGATCTTTTTGTTTTTCTTTTACAGGGACTCATGTGGCCCTAGGTGAATGTTCAATTCTCTCTGTATCAGAGCATAGCCTTGCAGTCCAGATTCACCTATATTCGCCTCCTGAGTATTGTGATGGAGGTACTAGCTTAGCATCGCCTCAAAATCTTCACACTCCTGCCTACACTTCTATAATATGTTGTCAGTATGCATTTTTGCAACTGGAGTTTGATTTGAGGGCTAGTAATTATGATGATTATTATCTAACTATGATATATATATATATATATATATATATGATCAATTAATGACAGTTTTTTCATATATCCTGAGCACAAATTGTTTTCATTTTAAAAACATTTTCTCACACTCTATATTGTATCTGGTTCATGATGGTACTCCTTGAAACCCCAAATTTCCTTTTTCTGATATCCAGTTATTTTTTTTCTTTCATTCATCCTTATATTTCCAGTATCCTGTATAAAAGAATATTGACTAATGCAAAATTGGAAAATTGTTAATTTATATTTTCTTCATATATTTTCTGATAGTTGTTACATATTTATATCTGAGATTCATGATCAATTCATTTTTATCTGTCATCTATATGAAGGTAAAACCTATTTTATTCATTTGTTTACATTGTTGAACTAGCCACATTTTAAGAAAGTGTTCATTACATTGTTTATTACATTGATATATTTAATTGCTACTGCTATAAAATGCCAAGCATGTATTCATGTAAAGGCTTATGTCTTTGCTTTCAGTACTATCCATTTATAAGCCAAGAAATCAAAGCCACCAGAAACTAGGAACAAAAAAATGTCCTGTCTCAAAATCTTCTGAGACAGTATGGCTCTGCCAGGATGGTGCCCTGTTGCCTCTATAGCAAAGAGAGAATAAATATTGGTTATCTTAAGACATAACTTTTGGTACTTTGATATAATAGACTAGGGAATTTACATGTAAGAAGATTACATGGTCTTTGGTGCTGGACTTCCGTGAACTTGACTCCAGCAATATTCCATTATTTAACTCAAAGTCACAGAGACAATTTTCTCAAAACTTGGCATATCTTCAATCTATGAGATGCATAAATAGGATCATATGCTTTGTTGTTTGAAATCGGTGGTTGTTATAAACTAAAATTATTAAGTCTCAGTTGTTTATCACTGTTGTAAATCTTATTAAGTGAAACTGTCTCTAAGTAGAGTTTCTTTGTAAAGCAGATTTGTAGGGATGCCAGATGTTTGACTTCTCTAAGTACATTGTCATTTATAAAGCCACTTACTTGAGGACTGTCCAATCAAGTACAAATAATTCTAATATTAAAAAAACCCTAATACTACAAATAAGGTTAAAATTTCCAAATGTCATATCACAGTATTTGAATTCTGTGACACATAAATTTCACTATTCCTGAAAGTGCTTATAGCTAAATTTTTACTCTCACCTGTGATATGAATACTTCTATCTTAATAATTGCATTATAATCTGTATAATTATACAGATGCACACTTGTCTTCAGCAATGGAATATAATGTCATGTGTCTTCTCCTCTGCTCAATTCCTAGTTTCTCTCCACATTCTTCACATTAGAAAGATGTGTACTAGCACTCCATTCCACACTTTGTGGCTCTGACCTCTAAATGGCTCTTGGCCAACACTTTTAACAGCATGGCCTCTGCTGTTAAGAGCCCGTGTATTCGCCTGTCAAGTTCCTATTTCTTAGGATGAACAGCTAGGAAAATGAGACAGAGCAGGCTTTTAGAAGGCTTTTGACAGATGGGCTTCGCCTGCTTGTAGCCCAGGTAGAATCAATAAAAACTTGTCAAACACACACACACATACACACACACACATACAATCTTGCCTAAAGTAATGAGCACTGACTTACACAATTTTATTTGTACCTCTACAAAATGTTTCTAGGCAGAGTTCAGTATTTATGGGGCAAGTGCTTGCCTCTGGTGCTTATTTTCCAGGAAGGATTGTCTAAAACCTTACTAGAGTGAGATTATGAAAATGCAGGTTAAAATACAGCCAATCGGATACATTTTGGCACTTTCTGCCCTTATTCGTAGACTTTTTCTCACTGTTTATCCTTTCCTTACTCACAGATGTGAGAGGCATGCTGTGTATGTGCACCTGCCCACAAACATGCATGCATAAATAAACATATTAGAACTTTTTCCTTTGAAAATAGATAATAAAGATCACCCATGTTTATGGATAAGTCAGTTCACCTACTGTGTGACTTCTAACCATCTCAATGATCTCATTTATAAAATGTAAATAAGTATCATTAGTTGTGTGGTATGTTATTCTTGTTGCAAATCTATCTTCACATTTAGAAGGAATGCTCTGTAAATATATGCTCTATTTTAAACCTATACTTTTAACATAGAACATAGAACTAAGTCTGACCTTGCTGAACAGAGCATGGAGATGTCAGATTCAAGCCGTGTGCTTTTCATTCAGTATGTGGTTATTTTATCCAGTAACTCAGGTGCCCTCCAGTGCTTTTGAGAAAATTAGAGACAAATAATAGATAGTATATAAAGTATATAAAACATTATCTTCCATTCCTGATGCTGTTGACATTCATTGAGTGACTGGTAGGCAAAGTAACATGTACTTGCATGCAATAGTTTCCTCAGTGGATTTGATTTCATAGCTTTTGGCAAGTTTTCCTGGTGCTGGTTCATTACATAGAGAGGCACGCACTGAATAGAGCATAATGGAATTCAGGGTAATATTTGTTACTGAGAATAAGGTTTGTTCTCAATCAGAAATGCCAAGCTGAGTCTGTCAAAGGTAAGCAATACTCACCACTCATTACTTTGTCATGTTCCACAAAGGTTTAGTTTTTGGTGTTTTCTGTCTTATTTGTAAAATAATCGTATCTCCTTGCCTGTGGGAGAAAGACTGAACTTGGCTAGGATGATACTGGCTTTAGACAAAACATATGTTTTTTATTTATCAAATCTTTCCACAATATCTATATACTCTTTACTAGGATTTATTGTTAAGTTATAACATATTCTTCCTGATTTAAAATATCTTATGCAGACTACTTTTAGCTGCTTCCTTTCACATAGAGATGGAGGAGTCAGAAACAGCAGTCTTCAGAGTTTCTTGTTTTCAAATTTGCTAATAGTTGGAATCCAAATTTATTTAAAGGAATCACACAAGAGGTATATCCATGTTTTTTATAAGGTAGCAATGATTCAATCTGCTTCACTAATTGACGATTCAGAGAGAATACTCTTAGGTATCTTGAGGTATCATTGATACAGAAAATGCAAGTAACAGCTGCCTGGTGCAGTAGTAGCCAATGTGCTAACTCAGTAATTAGAGAAATGCAAAACTACAAACACATATTTTGCTGCCCCTGGGGCCCTGTTGAAGAATGAGTGCAGGAAGAATCCTAAAAAAAGCACTCACCTTTGGGGGTCTTTAAAGAAAGATGTGGTTTGTGCTTCTTGGTGCAGTTTGTTGAGGTAGCAGCTGGAATTGATGGAGAGAAGTTAAATAAAGGAAGCTTAAACACAAGAGCAAATAAAAGACAGCAGATGATAACCTGAGTGGTCTAATTTTAGAACAATTTAAGGTCACATAATTTTGCATCCTTGGAAATACTGTGCTGCCTCTGATTCAAAGGGTGGTTTTTAAGAGTGTGCTTTATGTGAGGGTTGGGGGAGTAAGAGGAAAGGGAATTGGAAAATAACATAATTATATACATATACAAAAATAAAATAAATATTTTAAACATGTGTTAAAGTCCTCATTCTTTTCCATATTTCCCCTACAAAATGTGTGGCCTTTAATTAGGGAATACGGGAAAGATAAATACATAAGTAACAATGAATGTAAAATAACAGATAAGAAATTTCTAAAGAACCATAAATAGAACTTTCTTTAGACGTTTCTCAGCCATTCAAGATTCCTCAGTTGAGAATTCTTTGTTTATCTCTATGCCCCATTTTTTAATTGGGTTATTTGGTTTTCTGGAGTCTAACTCTAGATTTCTTTGTATATTTTGGACATTAGCACTCTTAAAAATGTAGGGTAGGTAAAGATCTTTTTCCAATCTGTAGGTTGTCCTATTGACATTGCCCTTTGCCTTAGAGAAGCTTTTAGTTTTACGAAGTCCAATTTGTCCATTGTTGATCTTAGAGCCTGAGCCATTGGTGTTTTGTTCAGGAAATTTCCCCTGTACTGATGTATTCAAGGCTCTTTCCCACGTTCTCTACTATTTGATTTACTGTATCTGGTTTTATGTGGATGTCCTTGATGTTTTGTTCAAGGAGATATAAATGGATAAAATTGCAATCTTTTACATGCAGACTGCCAGTTGTACCAGCACCTTTGTTGAAAATGCTTTTTCTCCATTGTATGGTTTTTGGCTTCTTTGTCAAAGATCAGGTGAACATAAGTGTGTGGGTTTATTTCTGGGTCTTCAATTCTATTCCATTGATCTTCCTGCCTGTTTCTGTACAAATACCACACTTTTTTTTTTTTTTATCACTATTGCTCTGTAGTACAGCTTGATGTCAGGTATGGTTATTTCCTCAGAAGTTCTTTTATTGTTGGGAATTTTTTTTTCACTATTCTGGGTTTTTTGTTATTCCCGATGAAGTTGAGAATTGATCTTCCTATCTCTGTGAAGAATTTAATTGGAATTTTGATGTGGATGATTGATCTTAGATTGCTTTGGTAAGATGGGCATTTTCACTATGTTAATCCTACTGATCCATTAGAATGGGAGATCTTTCCATGTCTGTCTTCTTCGATTTGTTTCTTCAGAGACATGAAGTTATTGTCATACAGATCTTTCATTTGCTTGGTTAGAGTTATAGTAAGATACTTTATATTTTTTTTTACTATTGTGAAGGGTGTTGTTTCCTTAATTTCATTCTCAGCCCATTTATTTTTTGTGTAGAGAAAGTCTACTGGTTTGTTTGAGTTAATTCTATATCCAGTCACTTTGTGGAAGTTGTTTATCAGGTGCAGGAGTTCTCTGGTAGAATTTCTGAAGTTGCTTATGTATGTTATCATATCATCTGCAAATAGTGATACCTTGACTTCTTCCTTTCTGATTTGTATCCCTTTGATCTCCTTCTGTTGTCTGGTTGGTCTTCCTAAAACTTCTAATACTATATTGAATAAATAGGGAGAGAATGGGCAGCCATGTCTGTCCCTAATTTTAGTGGGATTGCTTCAAGTTTCCCTCCATTTAATTTGAGGATGGCTGTTGGTTTGCTGTAAATTGCCTTTATTATATTTAGGTATGTGCCTTGAATTCCTTAGTCATCAGGGAAATACAAATCATAACAACCCTGAGATTCCATTTTACACAAACTAGAATGGCTAAGATCAACAACTCAGGATAAAGTAGATGTTGGCAAGGATTTGGAGAAAGAGGAACACTACTCCACTGATGGTGGGATTGCAAGTCGTTACAGTCATTTGGAACTCAATCTGGCAGTTCCTCAGAAAAATTGGAAATAGCTCTACCTGAAGTCCAGCTATACCACTCCTGAACATACACCCAAAAGATGTTCCAACACATAATCAGGAGTTGTGTCCCACTGTGTTCATAGCACCCATATTTATAATAGCTAGAATCTGGAAAAAGCACAGATGTCCCTCAATGGAAAAACAGACACAGAAAGTGTTGTACATTTACACAATGGAATACTACTTAGCAATTAAAAATTATGACTTCACAAACTTTGTAGGCAAATGAATGGAACTAGAAAATACATTTGGGTAAGCCAAAGGTATTCACTCACTTATAAGTGGATATTAGCCCCAAAGCTCAGAATATCACTCTACAATTCAAAGACAATAATGAAGCATATCAAGAAGGAAGGCCAAGGTGTGAATGGTTCAAACCCACTTAGAATAGGAAACAAAATAATCATGGGAGGGAGAGTGAAAGGGGGACCTGGTGAGAGATGGGAGGGGGAGGAAAAATAAGTAAGGTGCTGGACCAGGCATGGGAATAGACAGGAAAGAAATCCAGAGGATCAAGAAAATTAATAGAAATAAGTTGCAGTGTATGGTGGGAAACTTAGGGAACCACTAGAAAGTCCCAGATGTCAGGTATACAAGAGGATCCCAGGACCCAATGGGGTTGACATTAGCCAAAATACCCAACAACAAGTAGATAGAGCCTGAAGAGACCACCTCAGGTAGATAGACATGGCCCCCAGTGGAGGGATGGGGCTACCCCAACCCATCAAAAAAATGTAACCCCTAATTGTTCCTGTCTAAAGGCAATTCAGGGAGAAAAATGGAGCAGAGACTGAAGGAAAGGCAATCCAGAGACTGCCCACCTAGGAATCCATCCCATCTGCAGACACCAAACCCAGACACTATTGCTGATGCCAAGATGTTCTTACAGACAGGAGCCTGATATGATTGTCCTCTGAGAGGCTCGCCAGCACCTGACTAAGACAGATGCAGATACTCACAGCCAGCTATTGGACTGAGCACAATGGTTCAGTGAACAAGAATGGAAGAGATAGGAGATGGGCTGAAGGAGCTGAAGAGGATTGCCATCCCTAGGAAAAACAACAGTATTAATAGAAACCTCAGAGCTCCTAGGGATTAAAGCACCAACCAAAGTGTATACATGAGCTGTTCCATGGCTACAGCTACATATGTAGCAGAGGATTGCCTCATCTGTTATCAGTAGGAGGGGAAGTGCTTGGTCATGTTGAGGCTTGATACCCTAGAGAAGGGGAATGCTAGAGGGGTGGGGGTAGATTGGTCTAGTAAGTGGGGCACGATAAGGCAAAGAAGAGGGAATTGTGGTGGGGGCTTCATGGAGGGTAGAATGGGAAGGATTATAACATTTGAAATGTAAACAAATCAAATAATAAAAATAAAAAAGAAGACAAAAGAATCATATTATTATCTAATCAAAATTATATATAATACATTAAGTCTGCATATAAATATATAGTTTAAACAAAATTGTCCCATCTGTGTTGACAATATTCCTTCCCCTGAAGAACTATAGACTACCTGTAAAGGCATAAATAAATCCTCTTTTGAGTTCTTAGTGTGTCCAAGAGACTCTTAAAACTTTATATAATGTTACTTTGCCTCTAAGAAGTAGAAAATAAGTTTCTATTGGTGCAGACCCTACACATTTGGACACAGGCCCAAAGGAGATAAAATGGATACACCTGAAGATCTCCCCACTGAAAATAATATATCATGATCAGAAAATTTCCAGGAAGGGAGGGAACCAACAGCCCTATATATCTATAAAACAGAACCATAATAATGTATTAATGTTGTCATAATCCTACATGTACAAGAGTAGCTGGCATATGTTGGCAGTAATTATTTACACTTATGCCCACAGACAAATGTAGTTTTCATCCCTCATCAAAGAAACTTCTCTTTATAGCAGACTGACACCCTCATAGTAATCTACAACCAATCAAATATATATAGAAAGAGAGAGAGAGAGAGTGCATGGTGCCCAATCCCAATTATAAATATTATATATTTACAACACTACTCTTGCAGCTAAGGTTTAGGGATTATTGTGGAAAAGAAAACAGAAAGATTGAAAGAGCTAGAGGAACAGGAAGTTTGCTGGGAGAGAGTATTTTTTAAAAGTATCTGAGAAGCTACACTCATGAAATCTTATCAACTCTGTTTCCTAAATAAGACCTGAACAAAGATGTCACTGATTTATATGCTAACATGGATGGGTGGAGCTCATGAGGCCTCAGCTCTAACAAAATACTACAGAGGAATGTTCAGAGTGGAAGAAATCATTTTTCTCTGGGAAAAGCCTCCTCTCTCTCTCTCTCTCTCTCTCTCTCTCTCTCTCTCTCTCTCTTCTGCCTAATGCAAATTAGTCAGTCCTAAAATCATATGAATTAAGCATTTTGGATTTATATGCTTAAGAATATATATATTCTTTCTGAATTAACTAATTTTTAATTAAGCCTAACTGATTGAGAGGGTTTTATTCTTAAAGATGCTTTTAAATTTTATCTATTTATTTTTGTTGTTGCAAATATAGATATGTATACATATGTCTGATGTGAAGATCAGAGGTAGCTTGGTTGCACCTTACTTGTAGAGATGTCATTGTTGTTGACACTGCATTTATATTCGAGGCTACTACTAATTTTGGAGGATCTGTCTCTGTCCTATCCACTGTAAGTTAGGATTGTTCTCATATTATATTATATATTAATATATGATGGAGGTATGGAGTGAATGATGTTAAGACAGAAGAGGAAAATGATGGTAAGAGCCTTCAACTATGAGATAAAAAACTATAGCTAGAAAAAGGATCAATTTAATCCTCAGTCCTTAGTTTGCTTCTGCTAACAATCTGGCTTTGACCCTTCTGAATTAACTAATTTTAATTAAGCCTAACTAATTGAGAGGGTTTTTTGTTGTAGCATTGTTGGTCTGTTTCTTTTTTATTGTTGTTTGTTTTTAAGATGAGGCTGCTTTACTTTGTCTCCTTGTACTCGACCTCAATTTCAGTCCATAGATTATTAGACTATACGTCAAAAGCTGTAGTTTTACTTTACAAATACCATAAGATTCTGAAGTTAGTGAAATGACATCTACAAACTGATTCTAGGATTCTTAAAAAAAAATGTCTGAAAAATGTGTGAGCATAGTTCTCTATAACAGGAACAAGTAGATAGATTTCAGTATATTTAATACCAACCTGTCCTCACATGTAAGAGAAACACATTGCAATTCAGTGTGATTAGTGCATGTCTTTTATCCTGGCTCTGCACATTTAAATTCACTAATTCAGTACTGGATAATCACATGCTCTCAGTATAGACAAAGCATAAATGTCTACTTCTCTGGTCTTTCACAGTTCTTTACAGTATTTCCAAACATTTCATATGAGTAAAGGAATCTAGGAACCTGCATACTAATTTTTTAAACATTTTGGGGCAGGCTCTGAATTTCACACTGCCATGGTGGGGGCTTCCTCATGCCCTGGAGGAATGAAGTTTTCTGTTTTATTTTCTGCACATTATTTCACACTAAACCACACTATAACAACAATGGTTTTCCATTACCAAGGATGGCTACATTGGACGTTACATGGCTGCTTTGTGTCTCACCCCTGACCTGGGGTATACTCTGTAGCTTGTCCCTGCTTCTTACTTGAAGACTGGGGGCAATGTCTCTGTCTTATACCTAATTGATAACCAGAAATGACAGATGAGACACTTGCATACACTTTCAAAAAATAAAATTTCTAAAACTGCAAGTAAAATCATATCTATTTTAAAACAGGCTTAAATGCTAGCAACAATTTTTATGTTAAGAGGGAAATACTTGAGAGTCTTGATTTTCTGAACTTTCTGTAAACTTGTTTAGTTTACATATCTTTGCTGAATTAATACAACTCACCCAAGGATGGAGAATCTATTGTAGACATTAGTGAAAGATGATTACACTTTTCTTTATGCATTTATAAATATTTATTATTATTATGATTTATGTTTCTTTTTTTTACATCCCTGAATTTATTCCCCTCCTAGTCCACCTTTCGACTTTACACATCCCATACTTCTTCCCTGCACCCCTTCACCCCACTAGACCTCTAAATTCTCTGGGTCTCCAGTCTCTTGAGGGTTAGGTGCCTCTTCTCTGACTGAACCCACACCAGCAGTCCTTTGCTGTATATGTGTTGGAGGTCTCATATCAGTGGTGTATGCTGCCTGGTTGGTGACCCAGTGTCTAAGAGATCTTGGGGGTCCAGGTTAATTGAGACTGCTGGTCCTCCTACAGGGTACCCTCTTCCTCATCTTCTTCAGTTTTCCCTAATTCAACCACAGGGGTCAGCAAACTTCTGTTAATTGGTTGGGTACAAATATCTGCATCTGACTCTTTCAGCTGCTTGTTTGGTCTTTTGGAGGGCAGTCATGATATGTTCCCTTTTTGTGAGTGCTCTGTAACCTCAATAATAGTTTCAGGCCTTGGGACCTCCCCTTGAACTGGATCCCACTTTGGGTCTGTCCTGGACCTTCTTTTCCTCGGCTCCTTTCCATTTTCATCCTTGCAGTTCTTTCAGACACGAACAATTATGGGTCAGAGTTTTGAGTGTTGGATGGCAGACCATCCCTCACTTGATACCCTGTCTTTCTACTGAAAGTGGACTCTACAAGTTCCCTCTCTCCAATTTAGGGCATTTCATCTAGGGTCACTCTCTTTGAGTCCTAAGTGTCTCTCACCTCCCAAATTTCTGGTACATTCTGGAGGGTCTAGCTAACCCCTACCACCTGAGGTTGCATGTTTCCATTCTTTCTGTTGGCCCTCAGGCTTCAGTCCTTTCCCCTCACCTAATACCAGTTCAAGATTCACCTCTCCCCTCCATGTCTTTCACTTTTCCTATCAGGTCTCTTCTTCCCTCCCACATTGTGGTTATTTATTATCCCTTCCAAATGGGACTGAGGTGTCTTCACTTGGGTCCTTCAGCTTGTTGACCTGTTTGAATTCTATGGACTGTATCTTGGGTATTCTGTACTTTTGGGGGGCTAATATCCATTATTAGTGAGTACATTCTGTGCATGTCCTTTTGTTTTTGCTATTCTGAGTTATTATCTTTGCAGGTGAATTTGAGAATAGCATTTTCAATGTTTTTGAAGGATTGTGTTGGAATTTTAAAGGGCTTTGCATTGAATCTGTAGATTGCCTTTGGTAGGATGGTCGTTTTTACTATGTTAATTCGGCCAATTCATGAGCATTGGAGATCTCTCCATTTTCTGAGATCTTCTTTGAATTTTTTCTTCAGAGACTTGAAGTTACTGTCATACAGATGTTTTACTTGTTTAGTTAGAGTTACCCCGAAATATTTTATATTATTTGTGGTAATTGTGAAGGGAGTTGTTTCCCTGATTTCTTTCTCAGCCCGTTTATCATTTAAAGGAAGGCTATGATTTATTTTAGTTAATTTTATATCTAGCCACTTTGCTGAAGTTGTTTATCAGTGGGAGAAGTTCTCTGGTAGAATTTTTGGGGTTGCTTATGTATACTATCATATCATCTGCAAATAGTGATAACTTTATTTCTTCTTTGCCAATTTGTATTCCCTTGATCTCTTTTTGTTGTCTTATTGTCCTAGCTAGCACTTTGAGTACTACAGTGAATAGATATGGGGAGAGTGGGCATCCTTGTCTTGTCCCCAATTTTAGTGGGATTGTTTCAAGTATCTCTCCATTTAATCTGATATTGGCTGTTGGTTTGCAGTAAATTGTTTTTAATATGTTTGGGTATAGGCCTTGAATTACTGATCTCACCAATACTTTTAACATGAAGGGGTGTCATATTTTGTCAAATGCATTGTCTGCATATAAGGAGATGGTCATGTAATTTTTTCTTTGAGTTTGTTTATGTAATGAATTATGTTAATAAATTTTCTTATATTGAACCAACCTTGCATCCCTGCAATGAAGTGTACTTGATCATGGTGAATGTTGGTTTTGATGTGTTCTTGGATTCATTTTGCAAAAGTTTTATTGAGTATTTTTGCATAGATATCATAAGTGAGATTGGTCTGAAGTTCTCTTTTTTGGTTGGGTCCTTGTGTGGTTTAGTATCAGAGTAATTGTGGATTCATAGAATGAATCAGGTAGTGTCTCTTCTGTTTCTATTTTATGGAATGTTTTGAGGAATATTGGTATTAGGTCTTCTTTGAAGGTCTGGTAGAATTCTGCACTAAATCCATCTGGCCCTGGGCTTTTTTTGGTTGGGAGGTTTTTAAAGACTTCTATTTCCTTATGAGATATGAGTCTGTTCAGATCATTTACCTGCTCTTGATTTAATTTTAGAGTGTGTGGTATCTGTCTAGAAAACCATCAGTTTTATCTAGATTTTCCATTTTGTTGAGTATAAGCTTTTGTAGTGGGATCTGAAACAGTTACAGAATTCATAAATACAATAAATATTTTTATTTCATGTCATAAGCAAAGTTATGTTACATTAAAGGGGTAATATTATTAATGTTGATGCTTATAGATCTTAGTGAAAACAATAATCTATAAACATTTGCTTTATATCAACATGTGAGTGTAGATTTCAGCCATCATTAAGGAAGCTTCTCCTTGCAAAAGATGGAGATCATTGCAGAAACTACAGTCAATCATAATGCAGAGCTATGGCACACACTCCGAAAGGGTACACATACCCAAGGCTCAGGGAATGCAGCAGAAGAGAATGAAAGAAGACTGTACTAGCCAGTGGATCAAGGAGCTTGCTTTGAGATTGGATGTTGTATTAATGCCTGAAACTATTTCCATGAAGTCTCACAAAAATGCATACTAAAACGTGAGCAAAATAAGGATGTCATCCATAAACATACCAAATTAGATAGGAAAATCCCAAGAGACTTCAACATTACACAAAGAAGTCAGACAACAAGTGAAGCTGGCAACAGGATAGGAAAGGCACACCAATAGTCTGCCCAATGCAGAATGATTAGCCTTTAAAATACATATACAAGTAACATTATACAGCATCAACAAGTCATGTTAGGAATATGTATGTATTCACATATGAATACCATAACACTTAATCAAAAATAGCCATAAATTTGGAAAGAGGAGAGAGAACTATATATGAGGGTTTGGAAGAAGGAAAAGGAATAGGGAAATGTTGTGATTAAATCATAGTCTCATAAGTAATAAATAAGCTACATTAAATTGCTTAAAAAATAGTGTTGTGATTGTAGAACATCAATGCCCTTCCCCTGTCCCCACCCCACAAAAAACAAAAGGAAAGGAATGTGTAACTGGGAGCAAAAATATATTCTGCTTTTCGCTGTAGGTGCTCAGACTTGCTCTCGGTCACTAACACTAAAGTGTATACTCTTGGTTTTCATCAACCATTTAAGAGAAACTTATGTACCTTTCTGTAAATTATTTTAATTTCAGTTTCTCAGCAAAATTTAAAAAGGAAAAAAATTCATGAAAACTGTCTGGTTTTTAGCCAGTGAGGAGTAATAAACACTGCTATAGAACGTTGTGTTTTCAGGCAAATTCTACTTCTGAGCTTACTTGTTTCTAATTAGATCTTAATATATTTTATCATTAAGCAAAAAAAAAAAAAAATAGTGCTGTGAGCAATGGAACTTGCTGTCAAGACGTGAGTTTCATACTAACTACTGCAAGTTTTCCTCCTACCTCCATGTGTGTAGATCACGTTTGGCCCTTCTGGTTCTTTTCCCACACATATATAAATAGTTATGTAACCGATTTTTTTTTCAAAACCATATTGACAAAATCTGACATCATAGTTGGTTCAAAGTGGTCATAATGGTAAACAAAGTTATACACTCATTTAAAAAAAGAATTGACATAACTATGTTTTAATTCCACTTCATAAGGACTCAAAATTATTCTGGGAAGCCTTTGAGAAGTTCTGACCCCGCAGAAGGTCAGTTTCTTTTGACAATGAATGGAAGCTCCTATGCAGTTTCCAACTCCCAATTGAAAAGCTGGCTGTAATACTTGGTGCCACACTCCTAAATTTTCTGTAGCTGCAATCTAGAGATTTAACAAAATGAGAATTTATATAACAGTTCATATGCATTTTAATAGACCAATAAAAATATTGAAAACAATATCACTTACTAAATAAATATAAAATAATCCTAAGGACCTCTGTCTTTTAATGTCATCACAACTTTATAAAAAGAGGCATTTAGATCTTATTAATGCATATTCTGTGCATATGTTATTTGTAATTAGCAGGTTGATAGGTTCTGAAGATTACTTTGCATATGAGAAAAACACCATTCAGCATTTTATATATCACTACCAGGAAGTGGGGCTTCCATCAGAACATATCAGATATTGCAGGACAAAAACACATGTGACTCCAAATAAATACTAGTAAATTCATCTTTTGCTCATAAGTAAATGTATATTTCTGTTTAAGTACTCCAGGCTAGACTACAATTAGTTATTAGAATTTATATTTGATTATCTTATTTTTAATTATTTGGAATACTATTAAATAAATTTCTTTCTTTAAAAAATGTGACCTAAATACTTTAAATTTTGCACTGGGTTCACTTCCTCAAATAATAAGACATAAGCAGGGAAGAGTTTATTAAATTTTATCAAAATGTCAATTACTGTAAAAGAAAATAAGGGCTTAAATTATTATATGCATAACTTATGGTTTGAACTAGAAAATTTTGATTTAAATTTAGGCAGTTTTTTCCTCAAGTTTCACACACAAGTTAGTATTATATGGTGTATGTATGTATGTATGTATGTATGTATGTGTATGTATGTAGTGTGTATGTACGAGTCAGAGTCTTGCATGTAGTTCAGGACTGCTCTCAACCTTAGGATACTCAGCAATGTAATGATGGGGTTATACTGTTACTCTCTTGATGTTTTTCTAATCATGTGATAGTTTCACACTGTCTTGTGATTTTACAGATGCTGGATTAGAAGGGGAAAGAAACCAGAGGAATGAACTAGGAATTCCAAAATATAAATGACTTGAAGAAGTCCTGTAACCTCAGGTGTGACAAGGGCGGCTCAGAATTGTGACAGAATGTCAATATCAGCAACACAAACCCCCAACCCCCCACACACCATTCATTAAATTTGTTCTTTTCAAAGGTGGCACAGTCTTAGGAGAAACTTGCATCTTCACAGAGCCAGTGCTCTCTCATGTATAAGATTAAAATGAGTTTCTGTGGTGAACTCGTCAAAGCTAAGCATATAATAAAATAACCCGTGAACAGCCTAAAGCAATGACGACTTCAATGGGTGATGAAGAACATTGGAAGATGGGCTTACAGTATCCTCTGGATTTGGGAATGTCTGATTCCCATCCTAACACAGAACATTTTTATATGGAGTATACTTTTATACTGTACATTAATTATACCAGATTATGGTTTAACCATGACATTTTTATTATTATCTATGAAGTTAATTTAATCACATATTCTGTAAACTACACACATTAACTCCTTGTTCACTTTCCTCTTGTTTTATTCCACCCTAAAACTACCTACTCTACTTACCTTCATCTTCTTTATTTTATATTCTACATGTAAGAGATGTTGTGAAATATTTGTTTTTCTGACTCTGGTTATTGGTTGATCATGACGTCTAGTTCCATCAGTTGTCTTAAAACTAGATAAATTCATTCACAAACCAACACACACACACACACACACACACACACACAAGATGTTAAAAACTGGTGATTCATTGATGAGTATGTAGATTCATTTGTAACTTGGCTATTTTGAGTAATACCTGAATGCACAGGCACTCTGGATATATGCTCACTTTGATGTATCTCTTTTTTGTGCAACAGCATCATATATATGATTGATATGGTAGTGATTATTTTTTCAAAAGAGGAAACTGCAGTTATTCCTAGTGGCTGTCACATTTTATATCTGTATTAGCAGTCTGTTATCATCAGTGTCTGTTGAATTTGTTTTTCTTATCATATCCATTGTGACCTGGGTGAGACGAAATATAATCATTTCATCTTGTATTCCCTAATGGCTAAAATATTTTCAATGTGCACTTAACCAGGGGCTAAACTTAGAATTTAACTGTTCTAAGTCTAATGGAAAGAAACACAAGGAAACTGACTAAACAGATACACAATGAAAAAATATGTCATACTTAAATCTATACTTAAAGAAGGCTTATGAACTGATATGCACATAGTTTTGTACTCCCAGTTAACTACTTCAATTTTCCCTTGTCAATGAATAAATTCTGACTTCTAGAACTAGACCGAAGTAGAACATAGCTTAAGACTAAATGAGTTAGTATTGTTTATTAGTTCACATTCAAAACCAAATGTATATACTCCTTTAGTAGGTACATTTCAAATCTCCTAAAGCAGTTATCAACTAAGACAAAATAGGTAATAAATACAATGACTATATATGTATATTTTACATAAGTAGATATGTGTTTTTGTAATAAACACATGTTTAAAATACTTATACAGTTATATTAGTAACGACTAGAAAATCCTTGCTATAGTCCACTGAATTTCATTTAATGACTGAAAATAGCTTGAAGACTATAGACTGAACATACTGAAGATAGTAACTTGGCCCAGTAATGAAGACAGTAGAGATGACAGTGAGTGCCTCCTAGGAATGCACATGGTGAAGGAGTCAAGGGTTCCTGATAAATATCTGAGGTGGCAAACCGGGAGTATTTGGCATTGAATATGTTCTTAGTGAATGTATTTAAATTAATGCAGCCCAGAGAAGACAGGGTCATCACTCATGAATGGCCCTCAAATATGGTCTTTGATTTTTGGTTCAAATAGTGAAGACAAGGACAATGCATTTGCCATCCTGCTTGCTACTCAGAGCAGGTCACAATAACCATAGGAACGATGTTTTCTGAACACATAAGTTCAGTTACATCATCTTCTGACTAGAATGATTGAAGACATCTACTTTTGGGATATTTTTATGAACATATTTTCTATATTACTAACAGAGACAAGCTGCCTCTCTTTTGGGTTTCCTTTCCTGGAAAGGAAACACAATGACTCATTTGTCTACATTGGAATGTATCTGTGATGATGTCTGGTGCACAGTGGGTTCTCATATAAGATGACATAACTTTAAATTTTAAATTCAGTTCCACTTTCCCATAGAATCAGGGCTGTTAAATTGTGAACATATTTTTGCTTTCCTGCTTCATAAAATATGAGCTGTAATCCAGATGGTATTTCCCACAGAAACATATGGACAGGCAGTTTACCAGGAGGACTCCTTCAGAATCCATCCCCACTTAGCACAGAAGGCTGAAAATTTCACCAACACTCTTCAAGATCCATGTTAAAGAGAAGTCTGAACAGTTCTCAATCGTGGAGACAAACACCTGAAGAAAGATTATGTAAACTGCATCATTGAAGGACATGGTTTTCCATGACAAGAGATTGGATGGTGTAGGATGCTGTGAAGTGTAGTGGGATGAGGTAAGAAATTCTTTCCTCTACAAGTGTAGAACACAGACTTTGGCATGAACATGTAATATGGTCTTGGACCATATAATTTTCCATTTTAGTTATTTAGTACTTTATTTTATATTTATGCTTGTTTCACTCCATGTCTGTGGAGGGCATTGGGAATTATAAAAAGGGCAAAATCTTTACTACTTGCTTACTGGAAACAGTTTTATCTGTAAGACTAGGCTGAATTGCAGACACGTGTGAAACACAAAAAGAACAAATGATTAGAAGTCAATGGAAGAAGACTAGAATGGCCCCTTCTTGTATAATGTCTTCTGTTCTTTAAAGAAAACTGATAATTACTTTTACACACTTCATTTCTGGCTTCATGATGCCTTTCAGCTATTAAGAACATTTGTTCTGCTTTTATTTGTGAAGTAGTTTCCTGAAAGAGTGTTATTTGGATTTGTGTAAAGGAAATGTTTTCCACCTCTGTGGGTGGGAGCTATGCAAGCTGCTGAGGTCAAGAATAAAGTAGTAGAGGGAGAAGAAACATACACTTTCTCTGCTTGAATCTCCCTTGCCCTTGGATGTCAGTGATCTAGCCTTAGACTTGGACAGAAGCATCTCTCACCATTTTCCAATCCCATCCCCATTAAAGATCAAATTCCATGGACCATATGGAGCCAAAAATGTCTGAGGTTCTTCTAATACCTTTACTATGGTTCAATTCATCTCCAAAAATCATATGTTTTTATGGAGAATGTTAAGAAACAGTAAAACATAATTGGCTATATGAAAAGCTTGTTATAAAATTTTCTCTTATAGAAAGCGTCTATTATAAGACTATTTCATCCTCAATTTCCTCATCTGTCCATCTGAAATTATGTCAGAACAACATTATAATAGAAGTTGAGGCTCATGATTTAAAACTGACTGATCTATAGGACATATTGAATGTTTAGAGAGATTGAAAGATTAGGGAAGACTCACATACAAACACACACACACATACACACATATACACACAAAAACACACACATATGTCCATGCAAATATGCATGTACACATATGGGTTAACTTTGTATTTGAAGCATAACTAGCAGAGCAGGAAACAGTTATATCACTGATTACTGTTGAAAAGCTGAAAAAAACACTTAATTAAAACAGCATATGTTAGGGGTAATAATTATTCTAAGATATCTTATTCAGAGTGGATACTGGGAAGAGAAATTATTGTGAACTGTAAGGGAGTATCATAGTGGAAAACTCTATGCACCATACTTAGGTTCAGTCCAGGCTAGTGTACCAGCAAGAGCAGTTATGTACACTTGCTTTTCAGCACATTGTCAATAGAATAAAAGTTTCACTATCCCTCATCCATGTTCCCAGAGGTAAACACACCTCAGATGAGGAGATACTATCACTATCCTCAGGAGTATTGTGTCTCAATGCCTGTAGGAAATGTAACATTCATTAGATAAAAATGCATCTGACCTGTCTGTCAACAAGTCATCTTTAACAGATCTGGAGCAGGTGTACCTTGGTGGCTTTTGCTACACACACTAACAGAGATCCTGGGAATAGAGACCTGATGACAGAGATGGGAGGTTTATACTGAACTGTTTGACTCTAACACTAACAGTTCTGTTTTACATGGTGCAAATCCTCCACAGTGTCAGGTGCATATACAGCAACTAACAAATGAGGTTTTCATGAGCTCACAGTGGACATTGCGGTGCGTACTTTCAGTACATCTCGCTACCTTTCCTCTCACCCACTGCCTCTGCACTTTCAGAAATTTCTGCTGATGTTTCTTTTCAATTTGGGCCATGGGCTGTTGGAGCTGGGGAGCTATTTATAATCCTGAAGCTTACCATTACCCCGCCTCACAGTGGTGCTTAGGATTAACTCACATGCTCTGTGGCATCACACACACACACACAACACACACACACACACACACACACACACAAACACACACACAACTGTGTACCAAATTATTTATTCTGGTCCCTTTAATGTGATGACTTGTATCTGTTGGAGATGTAAATCACACTTGAAGGATTCAACAAGATGGAATCAGGAAAAATATTTAAAATAAACATTGAACATTTTGGTGGCTTAAAACACATCACAGCTTTTGTTTACTTTCTGTTTTAAACAGAAGTTGAAAACCGTATAGTGAGGAAATCCTGTTGGAGTTTCAGCACGATGCCAAGTGCAACAACACATACAATTCCATCCTCGCAGTTATATCAGTAGCATCAACTCTATGTCTCTGCTGATAAAATACATGTTCAGAAAGGTTGGGTAACTTGTCATCACCTTGAAGACATTAAGAGGAAGACCTAGAATTCAATTATATGTTTTCTTGCCTCCAAAATCCTGTAAAGATACAGCCCCTTTTAAATATCCTGCACTGAGATATCCTGTGTATATTCTACTGTAAATTCTTACAATGTGCTGATATACTAGAATATCATTCAGCCTGAACCTGCAGAGAAAATAAAAGTACTTCAATGTGAAGACCATGAAGATAATTTGTTACTTCAATCATCTGGAAGAGCATCTATCCCACCTGACAACATTTTGCAAGGATGCTGAGAACATCAATAGATTAGTGGGGTTGAAGTCTTAGAGGATGTATAACCTTATGTTTCTGAGCATTTAACTCATTAAAATTCACAAAGAAAGACCTTATGGTGCCATCATTTTATCCAGCTAACATCATCAGTAGGGCTCAAGTGCTGTGAATTTCTAAAGTCACTCCAGCAGCAGTGAGCATATGGTTTGACTTCTCTATGAAGCCTCAGGGCATCCAACAGTATCTTTCATGGCTAATGGATAAAGGCTGTCATACCAGTAGGTAACGTCTGTTCCATCAATACTACCATCATGCAGAGAATTTGGAGGCAATTTTAGGAGCTATGAACTGACCAAACTCTATTCTGTAAACACTACATCTTCAGAAACCATCAGGGAGAAGGCTTCCTGCTTACCTAATCTTTGAGCTTTCTCTGTGTTAGCATTGACTCCTTAAGAAAAAATAAAGATTATTGGCAGTGAAATCACACCACTATTTCTGAAGTCAATATTTCTAGAAATTAAATGAAATTTCATCCCTCTTACATTTATTCAAATCTGTATTGACATCTCAAAGGTATAAAGGAGGTCCACCTCATAGTACTGAGAAAGAACAAGTAGGATGGGAAGAGTGACAAAGCCTATGTGTAAATTCTCAGAACCCTTGAACAAGTTCCTGCAAAGTTAGCCACGAGAATAAGAAGTTAGAGAAGACTCGGCACACCTCTCATTTTGCTGTTGTTCTGGTCACTTACCTCAGGACAGTTTTCTGTTCACTGTTCTGGTCTCCATCCTTTGTTTCTTGAGTAAATGTTGCCATAACATAAACTTTCCTGTTTTCCCAAATCATGGTTTATGGTTACCATCCTTATATCCAATTGTTCTCAACCTTCCCCATGATATGACCTGTTAATATAGTGCCTCATGTTGTGGCGACCTCCCATACATAAAATTACTTCATTGGTATTCCATAACTGTAATGTTGCTGTTATTAAGTGCAATGTAAAAACCTGGTAGGCAGGATATCTGATTCATGACCACCAAAGAACTCTCGATCCCCAGGTTGAGAACTCATGTATTTAGCCATTATTCCAATCATTCCAATGCTGTTTCTGAGATTCTACCCTATTCTCATGATATTTACAAAGGAAAAACCCTAGCCAAAGGCAATGTTTCCTGTGCCCTGAGCCACACAGAGACACACTAGACCTTGTGTCTTTTTTCCTCCCTTCTTCAGTATATTCCTCACTTTTATTTTCATCCCATTCCACAGATGGAGCAAGGTCTGTACAGCAAATTCTCAAAAGGAAAAATAATAAAAGTGTCTTTGAAAGTGTTCAACACCCTTAGTAATTAAAAAAATTCCAATAAAATCTTTTATTAAAATTCACATCATTCTTTTGACAAAAAAATAAAATAAAATAAAATAAAATAAAATAAAAATAAAATAAAATAAAATAAAATAAAAAGAGGGTGGGTGGGGCTTTAGGCCCTAAAGCCTTTGCAACTTAAATTAAACTCCTACCATACTGCTAGTAGCTTAGAAGATGCCCCACCCTCAATCTGTGCCTACTCTTTCTGTCTTGTCTCTATCCACTTCCTCCACTGATTACTAGCTCCAGAAATTCCTTTAATACTTTTGAAGTAATCCAGAGGAATTTTCATTTTGAGCTGTTTGGCTTCTGTTCCTTTATACTCAAATCCCCTTCCCCAGCTGCTGTTTCACTCAGTTTTAGAGAGCTTTGGAGACTTGTAGTTAATAGTTCCCTTTCCCATCCTTACTCTTTGACCTCTTCCCCTGGGGGTGACTTTTCACTCAAATATGTCTACTTACCCCTCGCTGGTATGCTTTCTTACTTATTTATGTATAGAGTATCTTTTGTTTAATGCATTTGACAGTGAACAACAGTGTTCAAAAAAGTCTGTGCCAAAAGAGGTAAACATTACATATTTCTAATCCATTCAAATAAATAAATAAATAAATAAAATAAATAAATAAATGAAGTTCATTTTTAGAAAATTAATTTCTCACTTCAAATCTTGCTACAATGATTGAAAGTAGAAAAGAAGGCAAGCACTAAACATATCTGAGGTTTTCATATGTAATTTTTAATACTATGATTATGGCAATTAGTTGTTTTAGAGACATATTAAAATCTTTGAAGAATAGCAGGAATATAGTATGCATCGCATGGCTTATTACTTATTTGCTATCTTTGAATTCAATGAAAGGTGCAAGTATCAATCTGTGGTTTGGGTATCAGTCACAGCACTGAACACTGTCAGTATGATGTGTGAGTTTATTGTATATCTATCTCATTGTAGTTTTCCATCATTTTTAATACCTTTGGATGAATCCCATCTGTTATTATTAATGACTGCTACTTGATATATCTTCCAGTATATCACACAACGACATTGAAAAATACATTGTACATGGCAATTTCGTGAGGCAAACATATTTAAACACAGTGATATATTTTTAATTTTCCCATTTGCTTTCTGCCTATTTGCCTGTCCTTATCAAAAGAGTTTCCTCATGAGATTTAAGTCGGATCTCCACCATATCTACTTACTAGTAGATTTATCACAAGTACAGCTCCTACAGCTTTGTGGTGAGAGGTACTTCTGAAGATCAGCCCAGTGGAGCACAGCTACACTGAGATTTCTCTGATATTCCAGAACAATTTGTGATTCCTAGGGTCATACCAGATTGTCTTATCCATTATCTCTGAACAACCACCACCCCTAATTCCCAAGATGAGGAATTTTCCACATTTGATTTATTCTTTCTCCTGCTTCACCACCCTTGACTAGTTTAGAAGAAGTCTTTCTTTAAGGCACTGGTTCTCTACTAATCATGCCTGGCCACTGTAGGATTAGATTTTTGAAAGCTTACTTTTAATAAGGGTTCTCAGCTATTTGAGCCCTCCTCATTCTAGCTTCCTGTCCAAAGGTAAGGGAGAAAAAAATGATTAGTAGGATAAGTAGATGAGGACCTGTTTATAAATAGTACTTTGAGACAATTCCAATATCTGTTTTTCAGAATACTGCAGTTCAGATAAGTAGTATCATGATACCAAACATGAATTAGCAGAAGTGGCATGATAAGCAGAAACAACCAGGCCTCTGCTGAGTCAGCAGGAATGACAGAACCAGGTAGGACATCAGCAGAAGTTTTCTTCTGTGCCTCTCTCAACAAAGTAAAGATCAAGGAAGAGAAGAGAGTAAGGAAGCAATGCAAGGCTAGGTATGAAAGTGAGCTGTCACTGTTCTTTGAGTATAATTTATACTGTTTCTAAATATCACGTATCCTACCACAGGTCTTGCCTCAGCAAAACATCATGTGAATCTGCATCACATGACATATCCAGAAACTTCCACTTCAAGGCACACTACTAAGAAGGGAGATTCTGAGAGATAAGTACCTCCTTACTATTGAGAAAGAGAACAATCATTGTTGGAACCGGGGCATATTGCAGTGCAGCCTTTGTCATATCAAGCAATCATAGCTATTTCTTTAGACTATGTCTATTCACTTTACAGTTGAATGACAAAAGGAGTGGCTTCTTACACAATCTATCATCAAATATCAACTTGGTCCCAAATAATAATAAGTAATATTTTGTTGAGGTTTTAAGATAAAAAGTGTCCCACAGACTCTTGGTTTGAACATTCAAGCTTCAGTTGGTGACACTGTTGGGGAAGACTCTGGAACTTTAGGAGGTATAGTCTCAGTGGGAGAAGTGGGACACTCAGCCTTTAGATGTTTTATGTCTAGACCCTACTTCTTGTTTGCTTTCTGCTTCCTGACTGTAATGCAATATGACCAGCAGCCTCATGTCTGGGACACCATACTTCTGTGATGGATTATATGTCTGTGAACCTTCCTCCTTGAAGCTGTTTCTGTTCAGCCACTTTGTCCTTCTAATGAGAAAAGTAACTAAAACCTGTTGTATCTTCTTGTTTAGATAGTCTATAAAAGTAAAATGCAACCAACAGTGCAATTTATTGTATGTTTTGTATACTCTGCAAAATACCCTTCATGTTTTGGGTGTTTCTCAATATAGCAGAAAGAAAGTGAGTATATGCATAGGGTAGTGACAGAGAGTTAAGCACTGGTACCAAGTCTGACACAAATCTGCAGTTGGACCTCATCTTTTCGGAGGGGGGCATATTTTGATACCAAGCTAATGTGACATATTTCAAGTTTAGAAAAAAACTAATTCAAGACTTTTTTTAAGCACCAATTAATACCCAATGCTTAGTTGAAAGAGATTGTTCTAAAGCCATGAAGCTTATACTGCTTATTCACTGAAAGTTCACCAGCTATAAGGACATGTGTTATCAGAATCTGGCTATAATTTAGAAAATAGAACATTAGACTTTATATAGTCAACCATAGAATTTACCATGCCAACTCTGAGAGAAAATAACTACTCGCCACAAGTTAGGTTCTAATGAGCACCCAAACCCCTCTCGCTACTCAGAAATTATCATGACTTGTCCTGGATGTAGTTGAAAGTGGAACTCTTAAGCTTCCTGATCTCAAGATGTCAGTAACTCAGAACAGCAGATCTAAGTATTAGAATGTGTCCCCTCTATATAAAACACTGGGAAGATTATGTAAAGGACATTGTTTCACTAACAAGTTCCAATTTCATGGTCATTATTTTAAATTTAATTTTAATTAAAGTAGTTAAATTATGATTTGATGCAATTCTCTGTTGTTGATGTTATTTTCCCCATATTTCTTTATATCTATTTGTTTGCTCTTAAAATCTTCTGCCTGATTGATTATATTTTTCTGTATTTCTTTAAGGAATTTATTCATTTCATCTTTAAAAGCCTCTATCATCTTCATAAGACTACTTTTAAGGTCTTGAAAGTAGGGTGTTTTAGGGTATTTTGGACTTGCTCTAATAGGAAGATAACTGGATTCTGGTGGCACCATATTGCCCTAGCTTTTGTTGACTGTTCATATGCTGGCCTTTAGCCATCCCATTATTACTAGTGTTGGGAGGCTGACTGGCCCTGGTGAGACTAGTCCTCTAGGGCTGCAGGTAGAGCTAGTTGTCCATGATCTCAGTAGGCCGCTGGGATTAAAGGTAGAGTTGGTTGTTCCTGGTGGCAGCAGGCTTCCATGGATGCAGGCAGACCCTAGTGGCTTCAGGCTGCTTGTTTTCCCAGGAGGGGGCAAGCCTCCAAGAGTGCAGGTGAAGCTGGTGGTCCCTGATGTTTGCAGGTTTCTGTCCTGGACAGCAGCAGGCTTTCAGGGATGCAGGCTGAGTTGTGGCCTGGGAAATGGAGTGCAGAGGGAACAGAGTGGAACTCTCCACTCTTAAGTTTGCCCAGATGGACCAACAGGCGGGAATTTGGGGTAGGAGTCTCATCTGGTGGTTACTGTTGACTCCAGGCATCTGGGATTGTGGTTAGTGTATGGGCATGAAGATAGAGCACAACCAAGACAAGGAAGACCTTAGGGATGCTGGGCTTGCAAGGGACCCATCATGCAGGAGTTTGAGTTTTAAGGTGTTCGCCTAGTTCTCCCTTGAAGCAGCAGGCCTCCGGGGATTCAGGAGATTCAGGCAGAGCTGTTGCCTGGAAAATAGAATGCAACTAACTCAGGGCTCACTACTGCTAGTTTGCCCAGAGGAATCTGAAGGCAGGGATTGGGGTAGGGGGTCTCCCCTGGTGGGCTCTGATGGCTCTGCTGTTCTTATTGTTGAAAAGGAATACCTTACTGTCCTGCAAGAATGTTTTAAATAATAAATTATTCCACATTAAGTTTTTGTTTAAATCAAGAAATATATAATCCATAAATTAATAATCATTTGAGTGACTCCTTATAATTATAAATGTGTTACCATTCCTGTCTTGTTTGTGGTAGTGTGATATATTCCCTTTCCTGTGACTCCATCAAGGTGTACTTGGTTGGGATAAGAGACTCAGAAAGGGATGAAGCAGTTCATCCTGTGTCTTCCCAGACAAACTTAGGAAAGCTGCTCAGGGAAGGACATAACAGTGTTCAAAAGGCCTTTCCATTCCATCTGAAGTTTTCTTATTCTGTAATGATCATGTACAGTAACAATAATAGCCAATGTATCCTAAAAAAAATAGCTATAAAAATTAGATAAGGCATAACATTTAGTGTACTTGGGAAAACACATAGAAAGGTCTGTATTTCCTGAAGCATCCAAACCTTCTTTAAATTAAAATAAGTAGAATGTACTAGATAGAGCCACATGGATCTTACTGAGAAAATGGTACATTGACATTTTAACTTGTCATTAAGCAACCATGTATAGTAATTCTCATGATAATTAGATTCCCACACACACACACACATCATTGATTTAGCCATTTATTAAGAGAAGTAACATAGTGTTGTGCATACATAAAAGGGACTTCAAAGAAGTTATTAGTCTGTGTACTGGATTCCATCATTCCATTTCTGATGAAATTTGAAAGAAATGTCTACAGATATGTTTGAAGACACATTGTTTAATAAGAAAATAATTGGTCCTACAAAGAAGGATAAACAGACAGGGAAATACCTTAGTTGGTACATTGGTTGTCTTGGAAGCCTGAGAACCTGTGAACTATACTCAGAAATCCTGGGAAAGAAAGGAAAGAAAACGAAACAAGTCAGAAAACAAAGCAACAAAACAAAACTATAGAACTGAAGCGTGGTGATGAGCATTTGTTCTTGCAGCACTGGGAAGAAGGAAACATGAGTCCCAGCGCCTGGTTGACCAGTCAGCCTGGCTTACTTGGTGAGAGCAAAACTATGAAAAAATGAGACACAAAGAGACAATGGAGGCTGAAAATCATAACCACATTTTTAACTGGCCTCCAGGTACAACTACACATTTCTAGCTTTAGAAAATGTAACTACCAGGGATTGTTGTCTAAGGCAAAATAGTGAAAAAGGAGCATTTCCTCTGTGGTCTTACATATTCCTTGTTTTTAAGTAATAGTGAAGCTTACCATCATTACCACAGGAATGTTTACTGAATTTGGAAAATGTCAGTTTACTAAACATTGAGAATAAGTAACCATATCATATATAACTAATAGAAGTAATACTTATTACTAAAAAGAACAATAAAAAGGTGTGCAAAGGTCAAGAATGAAAAAAAAAATGACACATGTCACTCTGAAGTAAAAGGACAAAATTCAGGCCCACTGTAACCCTGCCATTTCATTTTGTTTTGTTTTGCTGTTATGCTTTTTATGATGGCATGTGCAGTGTTTTATTTTTCCTACTGTGGACTATTTTGACATATTAATTTCATGTTTCACCCAACTCTCTCCAGAGGTTTCCAAATGCTCGTGTTTTGTTGGCTTCTGAGTATGCCTAAGACAATGTTCAAAACAAGCAAAATTACTGATGTCTCGCTTTCTATGAAGAACCCATGGTGTAACATGGCTAGACAGTCATGTCTCAGTACAGCTGTGCTAACAGATTGCTGATCGCAGAGTGACCTTTCTCATCAGAGCAGTTCAAAGTCTTCCTTCCAACTTTACTTTTAATTTAATTATCATTTGAAGGGAGGAAAATCCTTTTATGCATCACTGAGAAAATAGCTATATCTTGGGACTGAAATGACAATGAGCTTGACTATTGCTACACATGAGAACGCTGTGATAAAAGTCTAACTTTGTTTCAGATCAGAGAAGCATTTATTGAGTCACTCTTCAAATAATACAGAAGTCAGTAGGCTGGAATAGGGAAGCATAGGTTCTCTGTGAATCTCAGATCCTACAGAAGAGAACAAAACTCTTTGAGATGATGGAAATACTGTTTTCACTCCAGTGTGAAATGTTTTATTTTGTTTTCCCATGTGAAGCAGGGCAGAAAGCGTCTCGTGGGCTTCTTTATTCTACTACTATTAAAATAACAGGTGTCCAGTGGGAATAGAACAGCTAAGGTAGAGTGATCTGTGATCAAGAGTTGAATTTGGGGCATTTATTCAAAATAGAATTTACACGGTTTTGATCAGAGCCTTTGAGTTTACTGACATTCCACCTGTGCCCTATTGCTGTATTGTCCATTGCTTAATAGATAAATGGGGTTTGTCCATGTCAGTAGCCAAGAATATTGGGCACTGGCTCAAATCTATGTTACTCAACCTCTGATGAAGACATTATTTTCAAGCTATCCTGAAGGATTGTGCATATCTTCTGTTCTACTTTCTAATCCCCCTTTGCCTTTGCTTCTGACCTCTTATTTCTCTGCATCTCTCTAGCTTTATATTACATCTAGAGCATTTAAAATAATGTTGCTGAGTGTTATAATCATCAGTGTTAATACACACTGTAGCAACTGTCCACTCCTGGGGCACAAATGAGGACATATTTTTCTCTTTTTTCCATTCTATATTTTATTTATATGAATGTGTGTGAGTATCTGCATATGTTAACATTAATTTAAAAATAGAAGGTATATGTATTTCTCGAAACTGGTGAAAATAAAACTTAACATATGTGAATATAATCAAGTCTCTGTTCCCACTAATGGAATGGCATAAATACATACACTGAACTTTTGATAACCTGTAGGTTAATATCACTACAATGTAAATATCTTTTTGGACCATACTGCACACCATACAATGCTAATATTGCTAATACAAAGGTTCATGGCAATGAATATAGGATGTGTAGCTATTCATGTCGGACATACTTAAGTATATGCATAACAAGTTTCCTTGAAAAATTATAGAGTACAAATGATCTTAATTAAAAATAAACACGAGTTTTTTAAAATTAATTACACAGAACATCTAGATTTAGAAATTATATGGTGAGATATGGTTGTAAACAGAGCTATTATAATTTCCTTCAAGGTATTCAGCTTTCCCAATCCATTCCTATTCCTTGAATCTGACTGTATTAAAGAACTGATTAATTTCTTTGTTTCTTAACAGATATCATTGTTACAAATGATTTATCTAGACACATATAAATTTTAGCTTTCCATAAAGACTAAATAGTGCATCTTTTCACTGAAAAAATTCAAAACAAAAACAAAAGTTCAAAAGCAAGTCTCTAAATGGGCATGGAACACATAGATAATGTAGTTATACAAGGTGATCAGATTATTTCGGTGTCTGCATCCTTCCATAAAACATGCCATCCCACACGTCTTTTCCCTCCCCTACTATGCAAGAGAACATGACATCAAAAGAGAACATTCCAGGGTAAGTTGTAACTTTCATTTTTGAAAAGTAATTGCTGCATTGATACAGTGGTGGTTTTGAATACAATCTGAGAGCAAATGTCTCACAAATCCTCTAAGAGTTTATGAACTAAAAACAAAATAGCATAATATAAACAGGACTATTATGTAATATTTGTTGCAATGTGGGTTGTTTTAAGAGTATTGTTCTCTGTCGCTAATACTCAGTGCTAAAGTAACACTGTAGTTAGATACCTAGGAACACAGATGATGGCTCTTCCAACATGCACACAGCACACACATGCACTGCCCTTTTCCTTATAATGAATGAGTTTAACTAAGATTCTCTAATCCAATTGAATTCAAAAAGTTTTTTCCCCCACAAACCACAGAGAAAATATTTAAATAAGAATGAATCAAGTCTATGCCATACTTCCCATGAGTCTCTTTTTATGATATACACTCTTGAGTTCCTTTAGCATTTCTTCAAAAACATGAATGTACAGTTCTTTCATTATAATAAATTGTATTAAAAATAAATCCCTATTTGTATCTGTCCCTCCCTAGAAGTGATGAACAAACTCTTGTCACAGCAAAGGTGTGAGAAGCCAGGCAGAGACATCTCATCCCCTCTCTATTTGCTAATAAGAAACACACCCACATTCTCTCCGTATAAATCCTTCACACAGCATTGGTGTGCTGGGTACTGAAGTATTCTAATGAAGCTTACTAAATATTATACTCTAAACTATGCACTTCTTCAAAGTTCATTTACACCTTAAATTCAGTAATTGTGGGTCTTAGTGTTACAGTATTGATTTCCCTTACTTTCTATGCTAAGCACATATCCAAAGCAGTGGAGTCTTCTTTCCTGTCTTATCTGTTTCTTTCTTTGACACTTGACCATTCAGACATTCCTAGAGACACATTTTTAGTAAACTAAAAATTTAAGCATAGAAATAATACATGAAACAAATAAGCAAGCAAAATGTAGCAGTTTTACAAGGGCAAAATGTAAAACAACAGATATATTATATATATATATATATATATATATATATATATATATAGTTTTATTACTTTTAGTTATCAGAGAAATGTAAATGAAAATATATGTTGGGATTCAACTTAAGTTGAGTCAGAATGATCATGAAGAAAATAACTAGCAACAGATGCTGATCAGGGTGTGAATGTCCAGAAAGAAGAAGCCCCATTAACTGCCAGAAGTAGTGTAAACTGGTCCAGCTACTGTAGAAACCACTGTAGAGGTTTCTCAAAAATCTAAAACTAGAACTACCATATAAGTCTGGCAAACTACACCTGCATAAGTGCGAAAAGGAATCTGAGTCACAATCTCAGATATATTCAATCATCCATATTTATTGTTGCACTATTCACTAAATACAAGATATGAGATAAGTCTTATATCTATTAACATACAAGTGTATAGTAAAGGAGGTAATATCTAGTTTTATGTGATCATAAAGAAGAATGAGCATTTATCATTTGCCTGGAAGTGTATATAGCTGAAGATCATTATACTTAGCAAAATAAAAAAATACAAAAAGACAAATCCTCAAATTTTAATCATATTATATATGTAATATATATAATATAAAACCTAGGTACAATTTTTCTAGTATGTGTCTATATAGATATATACTTATCTATGTGCCTATGTATGTGTACAAACACTTGCTTTTATGGGATTGTACAAATGCACTGGTGTAAGTGTGCACATGTAAGTGTGCTTATGTGGGAACATGTGTTAGTGCCTGTGTGCATTGTGTACTTGTATGTTGGTATATGTGAATGAATGTGCACATATATTTTTGTGATCATGTGTATGTGTGCATGTGTAAGCATCACAAAAAATAGAGTTCATACTACTTGGCAAATGAAATAGGACTAGCAGGCTGGAGATGAAAGGAGGAAGATGGGGTGATGTGCTCAGAAGATTCTGCACTGGCTTTATTCTGAAATCACTGATTATTTTTTATGAATCATACCCTAATAGTTTTACAGGGCATTGTCATGTCTGTCATTTAGACATGGTTCAAGTACACTAACAGTATGTATCTCCAGGGCAATAACCATCTCTGAATCTGTGCCAATATTCAATGAGTTAAAATCTGCTCCAAGTACCTGTTATATATTAGAAAGGTTATTTCTGACTACTATTTATGATCAAAATGATCTGATTTAATTAATTCATATGGAAGTGTGAATAATTCATACTAGCATATGAATGAATAATGAATTTGTCTTCTTCAAAATTCCCTGTTTGTAGCAAGATAGCACATTAGTAGTGAGCATTTGGAGAGTATTCAGGCAGCTCATCTTAGCATCATGCCTTCAAGGATCACACTCAGATGACAGGTCACCACTTCACTTATGTATAATTATAGCACAAACAATAAAGACACTGATGATGGTAATTAGTATTTCTCTGGCACTTTATATTTTAAAAGTATATTTGTCATTATTCCATTTGATTCTTTAAAAGATATTGTGAGGTAGATGCCTTATTATTAATTCCTGCTTGCAAGTATGTTTATTTGAAAATGAGTAGCTGTCAATTTATAATTGTAGTGTGGTGCCTGTTTATTGAAGTCAAAAGGCAAAGAGAAGTTCATAGCCAAGTTAAAATTATCTGCATTTTCTTATCGACTATGGGAGATTTAACAGGCTGGTTTTTTAAATGCAGATGGTGACACATGCCTGTAATCTCAGTAGTTGAGAGACAAATGTAGGTGGATCTCTGTGTTCAGGGCCAAGGGCAAGCATTGTCTACAAAGTCAGTTCCGGGACATACAGGGCTAAACACACACACACACAACTTTGAAAAAATAACAAATGGATGAGACATGATAGATAGATAGATAGATAGATAGATAGATAGATAGATAGATAGATGATAGATAGATAGCATAAAGTTAGATGATGAATAATCAAATTTTACTCTCCCAAACTCTGTTTGTAGCAAGATAACACACTAATAATGAGTATTCAGATCATGTTTGGGTAGCTCATCTTAGCATTCTGCCTTCAAGGATCAGTGGTCAACAAAGGGTATTCCAGATCTTACACATACTTAAGCTGCTAAATCTTGATCATAGTTTATTGTGTTCACTAGATAACATGTTCATATTTCTAATTAAACTAATAATTGTGCATGAGGGTAGTGAACTTACTCATTGCATCTCCATATTTATAATACTTCTTGCTCCAAGAAATTATATATATAATATTATATATATATATGTTCAATATAAATAGATGATTAATAGAGAGATGGATAAATAGATAGATAGTAGGTAGATAAATAGAATACAGATAAAAATAAAGAAAAATGAAAGAAATGATAAGCTGCAATTAGCAAAAAAATGTAGTAGCATTGCCAGCAACATCAATCCATCTTTTCCTTAAGCTTGTTGAAAACTACTAAATTTTACTTTATTGTTATGTGAGTGCAAATACAATTAGCAGATAATACTTTCAAACATGCATTCATTCTTCTCCAACAGCTTCTGTAAACATCACTTCAATTTTAACATCCAGAATTCTAATGACTTCTAAACTTGTGTAAAGCAGAGTGAGAAAAATAAATATGGGGGGAAAAACGTGGGGCAATCTGGGGAGTGTTTCCTGTGTAGGGCTATGAAATGAAACCAATTATTTAAAACAAAAAGAATGATAGATGTGATAGCAGTATATAACCAGCTTCATGAAAACTTCAGTTAAAAATGCATGATCAGAAACTTACTTTTAAGACCACATTAGCTAACAATGCACACATTTCCCCAGTTTGCTCACTAGAGTATTGCAGTAATGAGGGAAGAACGCATGAGTACTATATTCTGCTGGATAGCATTGAGATATATGCATGAGTTATTAAGCTTGTTAATTTGGGTAATATAAATAGGCAGATGCAGTGAATAAGTTCACTACCCTCATCTACACTTAGTGTGATCCCTTGCCAAAGCAGCCATGTTGCTGCATCAAAATTCCTCTATATAAAATGAGGATAAACAAACAAACAAACAAGAGTGGATTAATCAAAAGGAAACTTGATCAATAGTGATAGAATAGATTGATAAAGCAAGGTTGAGGTGCAAGGGTGAGGTTCAGGAGTGAGATGAAAGGTTAAGGTGCTCACAAAAATTAACATACCAATTAATATACTATTTTAAAAAGATTGAATAAAAGTTCCAACATACTCACAGAGTTACATTCATAGCATTCATTCAATCAGTGATAATGAATTAATTTCTAATAGTGTCTATGGCTTTATAAATGCTCTGCTCTTGTAATTTGAGTTACTTAAATTAAGCTTGATTTAAACTCTCAAAATGCTCTTCAAGTCTCAATTTCAAGGAAATTATTTTTCTTGTTTTACATTTTAAAACAATGTCCAGTCATGGTGGGTCCATCCCAATATCAACAGTATGAGAAGTTAGTTAACATCTTAAAGACATAGAAACCGCCTGACTGCATAGGGTTGATGTCAAAAGTATCCCCTCTCCAGGAAAGATATTGGGATGGGTATGGCCCTCATGCCTCACTGGACAATGACAGGAGGACTGGAGCAATTACAAGGTCCCCTTCAATTATTGGAGGTCAGGCCTCTATCCCCGCCTTCGCAAGATTAGAATAACCAAGGCCCTTTTATACTTAGAGAAGGGAGGAGATGTCAGGGGCAGCTCTGCTTATACACTGAAGGCCTAAAATCAGCCATAGGCCTAAAATCAGCAATAGGCCTGACATACATACATGCTAACACAAAGTCTTGGGTATCTGTGGAAAAACACTGAAACAGCTGGCTATAAGCTATTGTAAACAGGCAGTTTCTGTGAAAACTTACCAGCCTAAGTAGTCATAGATCTTATAATAGGCAGCCTCGGTGGACAGTACTAACTTAGATAAGGACAAGTGAATCATAGGCAGAGTCATAGTGACCTATCACCTGAACCTTTACCCAGCTGATACCCTGTTCTGAATGGTATCTGTACTCCCCCTGAACACCTATGCTCCAGTATCATTCCCTTCCCCACATCCTGTCTTTTTGTGTTTATAACTCCTGTGTGAATAAGTAAATTATGGTGTGATTTAAATAATTAAATAAATTAATTAACTTTAAAAAAGACATAGAAACCATCTCACTGATGGCAGAATCTACAAATGCCAAGCACTCAGACATTTCATATGAGTCATGTCACTTAATTTTCTTCACAGCATCTGACAGAGGCCTTACTCCCCTATTCCATGGCAATATTGGCTGCCCTGACTAAACTCAGTCACTGAACAGAAAAATTGATTTAAATTCGGATCTTTCAGACTTCTGGAAAGAATTTTAACCCAATAGACTTGTGTCTGGTTGTAATTTAAGCTTGACTAAACAATTCACACTATTTCTTCATTGGAGTCACAGCTCCACAAGACTCCAGCTACAATGTAAAGGTCATTTTCCTGATAGGTGTGTGTTGGGGCTGTGGCTTTAAGTTCGTGTGTTAGTTGTTAAAATGCAAGTGGAAATGTTCTTACAAACAAGAGAGATTGCAAACTGTTTTGTGAATGTCCGTAGCGGAATTTATGTATCATTACATGCTTAAAGAAAATTTTGCTTTACACAAATTTAGTTCTATTTTGACAGGTGTGTGTGTGTGTGTGTGTGTGTGTGTGTGTGTGTAGGTACAAACAAAGGCCAGAAAAGTTGACTGGATCACTTGAAACTGGAGTTCCAGGAAGTTACATGCTCCACATATGAGTAGTAGGTACTGACCGTGAGTCCTCTAGAAGAGCAGCAAGTGCTCTTAACCTCTGGGCCATCTTTTCAGCCTGAACATACAAACTATACCAGAAATTGGAAAGAACATAATACAATTTTTGACACTATATGCTAATGGTTTTGTTTTATTTTCTGAATCTCTGTAAATCCCAAGTAGGCCTGGAATACAGAAAAATTTCATAGAATATACATGGTTCTCCCTTATCCTTCCTTCCTTTCTTTCTTTCTTTCTTCCTTCCTTCCTTCCTTCCTTCCTTCCTTCCTTCCTCCTTCCTTCCTTCCTTCCTTTCTTTCTTTTCTTTTTTCTTTCTCTTTTGTATAAATCATTTTGTTTGATTACATTTCAAATGTTATCCCCCTTCTTAGTCTCCCTTCAATGAACACCCCACTCCAACCTCCTCAACTTTGCCTCTAACAGGGTGCTCCCCCACCCACCCACCCACCCACTCTTGTCTCACCCCTATAGCATCCCCCTTCTCTGGGGCATCAAGCCTCCACAGTACCAAGAGCCTTCCCTCCCACTGATGCCAGATGAGGCAATCCTCTGTTGCATATATAGCTGGAACCATGGATCAGCCCAGGTATACTCTTTGGTTGGTGGTTTAGTCCCTAGGAGCTCTGAGATGTCCTGTTAATTGATACTGTTGTTCTTCCTATGGTGTTGTAATGCCCTTCAGCTCCTTCAGCCCTTACCCTGACTCTTCCATGGTGTTCCTGGGCTCAGTCCAATGATTGGCTGTGAGTAACTGCATCTGTCTTAGTCAGAGCCTCTCAGTGGACAACTATACCAGGTTCCTGTCTGTAAGCACATCTTGGTATCAGCAATATTGTCTGGGAATGGTATCTGTGGAGGGAAAGAATCTCACCATGGGGCAGTCACTGGATGGCCTTTCCTTCAGCCTCGGCTCCAGTTTTCTCCCTCTATTTCCTTTAGACAGGGACAATTATGGGTTAAAATTTTTCCCATGGCTGGGTAGATCCATATCTCCCCAGGCATTCATGTTTATCTACTGAAGGTGGTCTCTTCATGCTCTATCTCCCTGCTGTTGAGTATTTCAGCTAATATCAAGCCCATTGGGTACTATAAGCTTCTTGTATCCCTGGAATCTAGGACTTTCTAGCGGTTCCCCAAATTATCCAACCCCCACTGCTACTTATTTCTATCCTTTTTTCCTGGTCCTCTGAACTTCTCTCCTGTCTCTTCCTATACCTGGTTTTGCCCCCACTGTTTTTTTCTTCCTCCTCCCCTCTCCCACCTAGATCACTCCCTCCCTCTGCCTCTCATGATTATTTTGTTCCTCCTTCTAATTGGAATTGAAGCAACCACACTTTGACCTTCTTTCTTGTTAAGCTTCATATGGCCTTTGAGTTGTATTGTACGTATTCTGAGCTTTTGGTATAATATGAACTTGTCAGTGATTATATACCACATATGACTTTTTGGATCTGGGTTACCTCACTCAAGATAATATTTTCTAGTTTCATTCATTTGTCTACAAAGTTCATCAAGTTGCTGTTTTTAATAGCTGAATACAGTGAGTAAATGTACCACATTTTCTATATCCATTCCTCCATTGAGGGACATCTGGGTTGTTTCCAGATTCTGGCTACTATAAATAAGGCTGCTATGAACATAGTGGAGCACATGTCCTTGTTATGTCTCAGGCCATCTTTTGGGTATATGCTCAGCTGTGGTATAGCTGGGTCTTCAGGTAGAGCTATTCCCAATTTTTTGAGAAATTGCCAGATTGATTTCCAAAGTGGTTGTACCAGTTTGCAATTCCACCAGCAATAGACAAGATTTCCTCTTTCTCTACATCCTCACCAGCATCTGTTATAATCTGAGATTTTTATTTTAGCTATGCTGATTGGTATAAGGTGGAATCTCAGGGTTGTTTTGATTTGCATTTCCTTGAGTACTGAGGAATTTTAACAATTCTTTAGGTGTTTCTAGGTCATTTAAGATTTCTCAGTTACAAATTCTTTGTTTGGCTTAGTACCCCATTTTTCAATTATATTATTTAGTTTTCTGGAGTCTGAAATCTTGAGTTCTTTATATATTATGGATATTATCCCTCTGTCAGAAGTAGGGATTGTAAAGATATTTTCCCAATCTGTAGGTTACGGTTTTGTCCAATTGACAGTGTTCTTGGCCTTACAGAAGCATTTCTGTTTCATGAGTCCTACTTGTCCATTGTTGATCTTAGAGCCTGAGCCTTGGTGTTCTGTTCAGGATATTTTCCTAGGTGCCAATGTTTTCAAGGCTCTTTCCCACTTTCTCTTCTAACAGATTCAGCTTATATGGTTTTATATGGATGTTCTTGATCCATTTGGACTTGAGCTTTGTACAAAGAGATAAAAATGGATCAATATGCATTCTTATACATGCATACCACCAATTAGACCAGCACCATTTGTTGAAAATATTTTTTCCCACTGTACTGTTTTGGCTACTTTGTCAAATATCAACTTACTATAGGTGTGTAGGTTTATTTCTGGGTCTTTAATTCTATTCCATTGATCAACCTGTATGTTTCTGAACAAATATCATGCAGTTTTACCACTATTTCTCAGTAGTACAGCTTGAGGTCAGGGATGGTGATTCCCCCAAAACTTCTTGTATTGTTGAGAATTGTTTTTCTATCCTGGGTTTATTGTTATTACAAATGAATTTGACAGTTGTTCTTTCTATCTCTATAAAGAATTGAGTTGGACTTTTGATGGGGGTTGTATTGAGTCTGTATATTGCTTTTTGATAAGATGGCCATTTTTACTATGTTACTTTTACAGATCCATGAGCATAGGAGATCTTTCTATCTGCTGAGGTCTTCTTCAATTGTTTCTTCAGAGACTTGAAGTTCTTGTTATACAGACCTTTCACTTGTTTGATTAGAGCTACCCCAAGATATTTTATGTTATTTGTGACTCTTGTGGAAGATATTCTTTCTCATTCTGGATATTCTTAGTGTAAAGAAAAGCTACTGATATGCTTAATATAATTAATATCCAGTCACTTTGCTGAAGTTGTTTATCAGGTGTAAGAGTTCTTTGGTAATTTTGGGGATTGCAAATGTATACTATCATATCTGTAAATGGTGATACTTTGACCTCCGCCTTTCCAATTTGTATCCCTTGACTTCCTTTTGTTGTCTAATTGTTCTAGCTAGAATATCGGGTACTATATTGAACACATAGGGAGAGAGTGGGCAGCATTGTTTTGTCCCTGATTTTAGTGGGATTGCTTCAAGTTTCTCTCCATTTTATTTGATGCTGACTTTGGTTTGCTGTATACTGCTTTTATTACATTTACTTGTGTGTCCTGAATTCCTGATCTTTCAAAGGCTTTCACCATATAGGTCTGTTGTATTTATTTGATGGCTTTTACAGAATCTAATGAGATGATTATGTGATTTTTTTACTTTGTGTTTGTTTATATAATGGATTACATTGATGGATTTCCATACACTGAACCATTTCTACATCACTGGAATGAAGGCTACTTGATCTTAATCATTTTGATGTGTTCTCTGATTTGGTTTGCAAGAATATTATTGTTTTGTGTGCAATTATTGGTCAGTTTTAGAGAAGGTACCATGATGTACTGAGAAGAAGGTATGTTCTTTTGTTTAAGGGTGAAATGTTCTGTAGATATCTGTTAAATCCCTTTGGTTTCTAACTTCTCTTGGTTTCACTGAGCCTCTGGTTAGTTTTTGATTTCATGATCTGCCCATTGGTTAGAGTAGAGTGCTGAAGTCTCTCACTATTTTAATGGGAGGGTCAATGTGTGATTTGAACTTTAGTAATTTTCATTTACAAATGTGGGTATCCTTGTATTTGGGGTAGGTATTCATAATTGAGAGTTCAATTTGATGGATTTTTCCTTTGATGAATACGAAGTATCCTTCCCTATCACTTTTGATAACTTTTGGTTGAAAGTCTATTTTATTGAGTATTAGAATGGTTACTCCACCTTGTTTCTTGGGACCATTTGCTTGGAAATTTTTTCCAGTCCTTTATTCTGAGGTACTATCTGGTTTTGTCACTGATGTGTGCTTCCTATATGCAACAAAGTACTGGGTCCTGTTTTGTATCCAGTCTGTTAACCTATGTCTTTTTATTGGGATATTAATGTGCATTTATTGAATCCATTGATGTTGAGAGATAATAAAGACAAATGATTGTTGTTTCCTGTTATTTTTGTTAGTGGTAGTTTTAGGTTTGTGTGCTTCTCTTCTTTAGGATTTGTTGTGAGATGCTTAATTTTTCAGGTTTTGATGGGTATAGTTTCTTTCTTTGTATTGGTATTTTCCTTCTATTATGCCTGGTAGGGCTAGATTGGTGGAATAAATTTGGTATTGTCATGGAATATCTTGGTTTCTCCATCTATGGTGATTCAGAGTTTTGTTGGGTATAGTAGCCTGGGCTGGCATTTGTGTTCCTTTAGGGTCTGTATGAAATGTGTCCTAGATCTTCTGGCCTTTAGAGTCTCTGTTGAGAAGTTTGGTATAATTCTGATAGGTCTGCTTTAATATGGCCTTTTTCCCTTACCACTTTTAATATTCTTTCTTTGTTCTATGAATTTAGTGTTTTGATTATTATTTAGCAGGAAGAATTTCTTCTCTGGTCCTATCTATTTGGTGTTCTGTAGGCTTCTTGTGTGTTTATGATCATTTCTTTCTTTATGTAAGGATGTTTTCTTCTATTTTATTGAACTTCTTTACTGGTCCTTTGAATTGAGAATCTTGGCTCTCTTCTGTACCTATTATTCTTAGATTTGGTCTTTTCATTATGTCCTGAATTTCTTGGATGTCTTTGGGTTAGGAGCCTTTTGTATTTTGTACTTTCTTTGACTGTTTTACCAATATCTTCTATGATATCTTCTACATCTGAGATTCTGACTTCTATCTCTTGTATTCTGTTGGTGATGCTTGCCCCTATAACTCCTGATATCTTCTCTGTGTTTTCTATCTCTAGGGTTGCTTCCCTTAGTGATTTCTTTATTGTTTGTATTTCCATTTTAGATCCTGTATGGTTTGGTTCAATACCTTAACCTTTTGATTGTGTTTTCCTGTATTTCTTTAGGGGAGTTATTTATGTCCTGCTTAAGATCCTCTATCATTTTCATGAGGTGTGATTTTAGGTCAAAGTCTTGCTTTTCAGGAGTGTTAGGGTATCCAGGTTTTGTTGTGGTGGGAGAGCTGGGTTCTGATGTTGCCAAGTGGCATTGATTTCTGTTGCATATGTTGTTGTGTTTGTTTCTTGCCATTTGGTTATTTCAGGTGTTAACTGAACTTGCTGTCTTTGACTGGATCCTGTCCCTCCTGTGAGCCTATAAGCCTATTTATGATGGAGCTCCTGGGAACCAAACTCTCTCTTGGTGTAGAAGGGGTGTAATATGCTGATTCTTCCCAGTCTGAGTTGTCAGGAAGAAGGAAGATGTGTCTTTGACAGGGCAGTTTGGATAGGGTTCACTTGCACTGGGCCCCATGTTAGAATATCTATATAATATTACTTTTGAGTATTCTCCAATTTCAAAAATAATATTTCTTTAAGATAGAATATAATTTTAACTATTTATTTTACAATATTAACTAAATTTTGTTTATTTGTTAACTGATCCTGAAAAAGGATTTTACAATAGTTTTCCAATTATCTTACAATGTATTTTTATAGTTTTTTCTTCTCACAATTCCTCCATGATATATTTCCCTTGCTACCTAACTTCATATTCTTTTTACCTCTCAAAAAAATTAAAATAAACAATGTGAAAATAAAGAAACCAGATACACTGAAGCTAATAGAAGAGAAAGTGGAGAAAAGCTGCAAACACATGGGCACAGTGGGAAATTTCCTAAACAGAACACCAATGTGACTTATGCTCTAAGATCAAGAATTGACAAATGGGATCTCATAGAATGGCAAAGTTTCTGTAAGGCAAAGGACACTGTCAATAGGACAAAATGGCAACCAACAGATTAGGAAAAGATCATTACCAATCCAACATCTGATAGAGGGCTAATATCCAATACATACAAAGAACTCACGAAATTAGACTCCAGACAATCAAATAATCCTATTAAAAGTGGGGTACAAAGATAAACAAAGAATTCTCAACTGAGGAATACCAAATGACTGAGAAGCACCTAAAGAAATGTTCAGCATCCTTAGTCATCAGGGAAATGCAAATCAAAAGAACCCTGAGATTCCACCTCACACCAGTCAGAATGGCTAAGATCAAAAACTCAGGTGATAGTAGATGCTGGCGAGGATGTGGAGAAAGAAGAACATTCCTTCATTGTTAGTGGAAATGCAAGCTGGTACAACCACTCTAGAAATCAGTCTGGTGGTTCCTCAGTAAATTGGATATAATACTACCTGAGGACCCAGCTATACCACTCCTGGGCATATACCCAAAAGATTCTCCAACATATAACAAGGACACATGCTCCACTATGTTCATAGCAGCCTTATTTATAATAACCAGTAGCTGGAAAGAACCCAGATGTCCTTCAACAGAGGAATGGATACAGAAAATGTGGTACATTTACACAATGGAGTACTACTCAGTTATTAAAAACAATGAATTCATGAAAATTTTAGGCAAATGGATGGAACTAGAACATATCATCCTGAGTGAGGTAAGACAATCACAAAAGAACACACATGATATGCAGTCACTGATAAGTGGATATTAGCCCAAAAGCTCGAAATACCCAAGGTACAATTCACAAACCACGTAAAGCTCAAGAAGAAGGAACACCAAAATGTGGATACTTTGGTCCTTCTTAGAAGGGGCAACAAAATACCCACTGGAGGAAATACAAAGACAAAGTGGGGAGCAGAGACTGAGGAAAAGGTCATCCAGAGACTGGCCTACCTAGGGATCTGTCCCATATACAGTAACTAAACCAAGACACTATTGTAGATGCCAGGAGTGCTTGCTGACAGGAGCCTGATATAGCTGTCTCCTGAGAAGTTCTACCGGAGCCTGATAAATGCAGTGGTGTATGCTCGCAGCCAATCATTGGACTGAGCACTGGGTCCCTAATAGAGTAGTTAGAGAAAGGACTGAAGGAGCTGAAGGGGTTTGCAGCCCCTTAGAAGGAACAACAATATGATCCAACCAGACACCCCAGAGCTCCCAGGGACTAAACCATCAACCACAGAGTACACAATGATGACCCTTTCGGACATCAACGGAAGGAGAGGTCCTTGATTCTGTGATTCCCCAGTGTAGGGAAATGCCAGGATGGGAAACGGGAGTGGGTGGGTGGGTGGGGGAACACCCTCACAGAAGCAAGGGAAGGGTTTATGAGATGAGAGTTTTTGGAGGAGAAACCAGGAAAGGGAATAACCCTATTAAAAAATGGGGTATGGAGCTAAACAAAGAATTCTCAACTGAGGAAATGAGAATGGCCGAGAAGCACCTAAAGAAATGTTCAGCATCGTTAGTCATCAAGGAAATGCAAATCAAAACAACCCTGCGATTCCACCTCACACCATCAGAATGGCTAAAATCAAAAACGCAGGTGATAGTAGATGCTGGCAAGGATGTGGAGAAAGAGGAACACTCCTCCATTGTTGGTGGGATTTCAAGATGGTGCAACCACTATGGAAAACAGTCTGGGGTTCCTCAGAAAATTGGACATATCTCTACCTGAGGACCCAGCTATACCACTCCTGGCATATACCCAGAAGATGCTCTAACACATAACAAGGACATATGCTCCACTATGTTCATAGCAGCTTTATTTATAATAGCCAGAAGCTGGAAAGAACCCAGATGCACTTCAACAGAGGAATGGATACAGAAAATGTGGTACATTTACACAATGGAATATTATTCAACTATTAAAAACAATGAATTCGATAAATCCTTATGTAAGTGGATGGAACTAGAAAATATCATCCTGAGTGAAGTAACCCAATCACAAAAGAACATTCACGGTATTCACTCACTGATTATTGGATTTTAGCCCAGAAGCTTGAAATACCCAAGATTCAACTCACAGACCACATAAAGCTCATGAAGAATGAAGACCAAGTAGGGAGGGCTTCAGTCCTTCTTAGAAGGAGTAACAAAATACTCAAGGGAGCAAATATGGAGACAAAGTACAAGACAGAAACTGAAGGAGGGGCCATTTGCAGACTATTCCACGGGTATCCATCCATGTGCAGTCACCAAAGGTAGAGTTGATGTGGATGTCAAGAAGTACATGCTGACAGGAACCTGATATAGCTGTCTCTTTAGAGATCTGCATGAGTCTGACATATTCAGAGGCAGATGCTCACATCTAACCATTAAACTGATCATGGGGTTCCTAACAGAGAAGATAGAGTGAAGACTGAAGGAGTTGACAGGATTCGTGACACCATGAGGAAAGCAACAATATCAACCAATCAGAGCCCCAGGGTCTAAACCACCAGCCTGGAGCACTTAGCGAGGGACCCATGGCTCCAGCTATATATGCAAGGGAGCTATTTATAAGTGGGAGAAGAGATCCTTGGTCCATGAAGGCTAGACATCGAGGAGGGTTGTATTCGAGGGTGGGAGGTGAGGTACGGGGGAGGGTGGGTGGGGGTACACCATCATAGAGGCAAGAGGAGGGGGGAAGGGATAGGGAGTTCCTGGGAGAGGGGGGAAAAGGGGGTAAGGGGAAAACATCCCAAATGTAAATAAAATTTCCAATTTAAAAAAAAAAACGCTATCATAAAATTTTAAAATTTTAGGAAATTATAATTATATATATAATATATATAATAATAATATTAATATAGTTCTCAACCTCAAAATATAAAACTTGGGCCAGTGGCATGACTTCATGGATAAGGTCATTTGATGACCCAAGTTGCATTCCCAGGCCTCACTTGATGAACAGAGAAAGAAGCTTCAACAAGTTATCCTCTATCTCCACATGTGGTACATGCCTAATCACAATATACGTATAGCACACACATGCATATGCACACATGAATATGTGTGCTTATATATGTTGATGTCAGAAATCATCTTATGTTGTTCTTCCTCTTTATTTATTGAAGTAAGTATTCACAAATTACATTAAAATGTCTAAATTTTGTCACCTGTGCTTTGAGGTTTTATTCACTTTCTCTTCTAAGCCACAAATTGTATTATACCAATATTTCAGTCCTTTTAGTATTCCAGAGTTAGAAGTAGTGTGTCATATCTTCTGCTATCATTCATTTTCTGTAAACCAATAAATTTACATGTAATACCATTTATTTTGCACTTCTGATTATCTTTTGGAAATCCTTCTCTTTTTCTCATGGAATATATTTGTAGAAATTTATGCTGGTACCATGGGTAGATTGATCTTAGCTCTTCTTTACTCGTAATAAGTTCAAATTATTCTTATTTTCAAAAAGTGGCTTTAATAGAAACACAAATGGACTCTGAAAATTATTGTCTCTTAGATATTTGGAAATGCCAAATTATTTTTTTCTGGTTGTTTTTGCTTCTAATGGGGTCATGTTGACTTTTAAGATATTGAGTCAATATAATATTCTGTTATTAAATGAAGATTGTTTTAATTGTCAAATCTTACTTTATACTGCCTAGCACAAATATTTAGATGTTTTTATCCTGCTTCTTTATTCAAATTTCTTATAAATAATATATAGGGTTTATTTGATGATATTGATATATTTAGTATAATAAAACTGTTGGTAAGGTTTATGTATTCATATGGAAATAAAGGAGCATGAATCTAAGCTTGCAGTTTCACAAGAAGTTTTTGAAAATAAGCTCTCAGTGCAGCACATTTCTTCTGTTTTGACATTCTAGGCAGAGATAAAGTGTAAGCAGAAACATGAAGAAATAAAGCGCCTTTTTCAGCGCAGACACCTGATGTTGTTTCCAATGTCTGAAGACTAGAAGGGAAGTGAGACATAACCAGAGACTCAGAGAGATGCTCAAACTGTCAGGCAATCCTTCTATAGCATGCTTAACCAGCACTGTTTTTATGCCTTGAGAGATTTGAGGGGGGGAGAAAAAACCTACTAAAACTAAATGAATGTAATGAAGTTAATTTGAGGAATTATCTTATTATCTGATCAACTAACTTGGGGAAAATCATACATGAATGGGAGAAATTAACCTACATAGTGTTCTGTGTCTGGGTCTTCCAGCAGCAATGGAATAGTTGCAAACCTGATTCACCATGGATTTTGATTTGTGTAAAGACTGATTTGATTTCCACTTTTATCATATTCTGAACATAAGAGAAAAGATCGTTTAACTTTCTCCTTCTTCTTTCCCATGTATTCTTCCATGCAATGGAAATTCTATTTGTGAACTTTACCTCAGTGCTATTTACTAATTGATTTTCATGTGCAACTAGCATTGATCCAAGTTTATATTAATCAGCATTGTCCTGAAGGACAGAACCAATAAATAGAAATTACATATACCTCAAATGTATAGAAGGGCAGGTATACTAATGTATTTGCAATTATCATTTAATTTCGTTCATATATCTCTCTGATATATTATACAGAAATTAATTGGATAGAATGGTATATTGATTTATCTGTATATCTGGAAAGAAAAGCTTACTTGAAGAGTTTAAAAAGACAAAATTAGACTGGGTAATACTTGATTTTTTGTAGTCAGTTTCTTTCATTACAGTCCTTTTGACCCTTCAAGCTTCAATCTAATTTCAAACCCCTTTCTACAAACACATTTCTCTCATAATCAAATTGAATTACTTAGTTTATTTGTACTTCTTACCTATTTCTTGCTGTTTGATGCAAACTCTAAATAGACAGGAAACTCTTATTCCTGATTTTGCACCCAGCACCCAGTATGCTGCCAGGAACAAAGAAGTTTGTCATTAAATATTTACAAATGGATAAGTGAAAAGGATGAATTTTAAAAGAAATGAAAACATTATATACTATGTGAGGAATCAATGCATCACTGTAAATTTAACTTGAACTTGCCAAGATGTCATGGCATCATCACTAATTTTAGTGGAACCCAAAGGAGTTCTGACACTGGAACCTTTCTGTTCAGTTGAATTCTCATAAGTGTAATTAAAGATCAATGAACCATGCTCTCAAAAAGAAGCCACCTTAATTGCCACAATTACATGATTGAGATGAATAATGAACGTTCTAATGACAGTATAATATTAAATATTCAAAGTAGTTATCAAAAGTCAATTAGAAGATAATTGTACAGCACTGAGCTGCAGTAGTTGGAAGGATCCTCCCTTTCAGGAAAAGGTTGGTAATAGAAGAAAAGAATCATAATTTTTGTTCTCTCAACTTTTAATTTAATCACATACAATGTAGAAAAACATTAATTAGATTGTTATAGTTGTTCAGGTCACTGTAACAAAATGCCATGAACTAGTTCAGTTATAAACACAATTATATATATAATGTTAGATTCTGGGAATCATTGTCAAGACACCCAGAGGTGTGGTATCTATATAAGTCTACTTTCCTGGTTCCTTAAAACATCTTCCATGTGAGTCTGTATAATTGATGACACAGTGAATTCTCTGGATATCTCTTTGTTAAGGTCACTCATTCTCTTCATGAGAGTTGAGACTTCATGGCTAGTCCAGTTCCAAAGACCCACTTTAATTCTATCCATTGACTAGTTCCAATGTTTGAACTTTGAGGTTATCCACTCTGACTGATGAAAAGTACAGAGGATGCCTGACCATGTACCTTCTTTGGGCTTCATTATCAAGTAAAGTTCTGCTTTTTTTTTTTTTTTTTTTTTTTGGTTTTTCGAGACAGCGGGTTTCTTCTATGTATAGCCCTGGCTGTCCTGGAACTCTCTCTGTAGACCAGGCTGGCCTCGAACTCAGAAATCCACCTGCCTCTGCCTCCCAATGCTGGGATTAAAGGAGTGTACCACCTCTGCCCGGCCTCACAGCAAATTCTTACACTTGTCACTGCATTGCCTTGTGAGCACTCAGAACATCTAACATTGTTTTAACAGAACAATGGAACAATTTTTAGTGGAAACTTAAGAAAATTAAATTTACCAAAAAGGATTGCTGTATTAGGATATTGCCTGTGAATAAAATCCAAAATATTTGAGTATGAATTCCGTTCAGCTTGCCTGCAGACAGAACAATGATTAAATTAAAACTAGCTGGTTTGTGTTTGGTAGATTCGAAAATTTTGTTATTGCTTAAAGTTTTAAAAAATGGCAAAAGAATAAATGAGGAATAAAACCCCATTCATTCGACATTAGTGAAACCCTCTTATGCAGGTCACTTTTATTTCCTCTGAATGTCAGCAAATTGACCAACAATTAATTCAAGATATGGTTGGTATATAAATTTGCAAAAAATCTTACTTTCTGTGTTAAGACGTGAGTTGCTGCATATTCCTTCCATCCATACTTTTTATTACTCTCTCTACACTCCATAAAATGGCAGCTACAGACCACTTTGTCCACCCAATACAACTGCTAGCTTTCAACTACTTAAAATATTGAATAAATAGTTTAATTTGCTTAGTGCAATGAAATGCATGAGATTGGAAAGGAAAGTTATTGAGATTCAGAAGTTGGTGAGGGAAACTTGAGTTCCACAAAACAACATCAGGAGCCTACTTTCTGATTCCCATAGAGCACCTTTCATGAGAAGAAAAAATATCAACATATTACCTTGAAAAGGCAGTTACACAGACATCTACAAACCCAAAACATCAGCTAATTGAACTAAACACGTATAAAGAAGTTATCTTTGGACAATGTAAGTTTCCTGTGTGCATGAGCAGCCTACAGCAAATGGCAAGTAGTTTAAAAGTTTTAAGAATATAGTCTATTTTATTTTAGATAGATAATATTAATAAGAAATTTGAAATTATGGCTTAAAGTTATATAAAGGAAGCATAAAATATAATGCGTTAAAAAGTGTCACTTCATTATGAAGTTAAAGCAATAATTAACATTTACTCATCAAAAAAAAAAAAAAATGAGAAACAAAAAACAGTCCCAAAGTATCTGAGGCAATACCGACAGATAAATAAGTAGACGTAGAGACTGCCAGAATCTTATATTATTTCAATGCAACATTTTCAAAGAACATCATGGCAGAAAACAATGTTGGAACAGAAGACTTGAACAGCAGTATAAATCACATAAGAAAGAATCACATCTTCCAGCATTTTATTGTCCACAGTAAAATAGTATTAATTTTCTTAAAACTATATATGTACATATATGAATGTATATATAAATACATAATGAAGTATAATATATGTGTTATAGTATATGCCAAATATAGAATATAGAAAGTAGAATATTTAGAATATAGAAAATATATGTGATATTTTATACATGATATATGGTATATGATATGTAATACATAATATGAAGCAAGCAATATGTGATTTACATGTTACATATTACATGTTACCTATTACATATTACCCATTACATATTGCATATTACATATTATACATTATATGTTATTTATATTAAATGATATATAATATATATGATATGTCATGATATATGTGCATATATCATAATACATAATTCTCTACATATTTATTTACAAAGTGTGCTAATATATTCTTAATAAAACATCATCAATCAAAATATTTTTAATAGACAATGTGATAAAATTATAAATGAATCAGTCTCTCATATTCTCTCACTTGGAACTAGCTAAAAATAAATGTTCAGATATTTCAAAGAAAGCTTTTGGGATACTCACAATGAAAACACTATAAAATCGTCTTTTTACAATTATTTTTATTACATATTTTGTTATATATTACATACAAATTGTAACATAATTTGATAATGTCTCCCTCCTCCATCCATCCAATTTCATGTTCTCTATTTCTTCATTTCTGTCGGTCTCTCTCAATTTCTCAAGAAGTATGAGGAGGGGGAAGAGGAAGAAGGAGGAACAGGAGAAGCAGGATCAGGAGGAGAAGAGAGAGAGACAAGAGGGAGAGGGAGAAGGAGAAGAAAGAAGGAGGAGGAGGAAAAAAGAAGAGGAGGAGAAAGAGGAGGAGGAAGAGGAGAAAGAGGATGAGGAAAAGGAGGAAGAAGAGGAGAAGAAATAAAAACTGTCAAAACTAAAAAAGCCACCCCCTTCCACACACACTCCAGGTTAATGAACTTGTGTGTGTGTGTGTGTGTTGCCCACCTCTTTCTGGGCATGAGGCATACCCTGCCATGTGGTTAATATACCTAGTGATACTCTTTTGGATAAAACTGACTTTTCCCCTTTTCCCAGCAAGTGTCTTTTCCAACAGTTTCTTGGGACACATATAGTTTTTTGGAACTTTATGTCTATGTCCTACTCTCAGTGCTGGGCAGAATAATTATAGAATATTTTCCCCTAGGCCTATGTCCTATGTCTCACATTCTGGGTCCCTGTAGCAGTGGATTGCATTCCATGGAGTAGTCGGTAAGTACAATAAAATGTCTTTAGCTACTGTCATAACATTTGTGACACTATTTTACCACTACATCTTCCATGCTGGACTCTGTTGTAATTTGTGGACTTCATACCTATATAATATTCATGATTATTTTCTCCTCTGTTGTCATAGGAAATAACTTCCTGCATCATAAATGCTTGTCCTTAGGGTTGACTCTTTAGTTATATGTTGATTTTATTTTCAAGTCACATCAGTTAACTTTTCCTCGCAGACATTGACAACTTACTCTGCTTGCCAACGGCCATTAGTTGCTAATTAGCTTTTGAGCTGTGGTTGCTGAGTCCACTAAGTGATGGGCTAATTTCACAGATTCTTGCCATCTATAGAGACATCACTGAGCCACATGAGACGTTCTGAGATGACTTTTGGGAAATAGTGTAAGTTCTTTAAGAACAATGCTTGCATACGGTAGCACAGCATTTCATCTCAGCATTCAGGATGCTGTGGCAAGGAGAATATGAGTTTGAAATACTAGGGAGTGCAAGTGTCAAAAATAAACAAATGAACAACTCAAAAGAACAATATTCTACTTTAATCAAGTCAACATCCAGTGCCAGGATACAGAGATGGATTACAGTGTGGACTGTAGTATAATTTTGATTTCCATTTGAAACATTGCATTTTATCTTATCATTGCAATATATCTATTTTCTCATATAAGATTCGCTTCTTAAATACTGAATTACAGTTAGTTTCTCTGTAACTTTAGAAGATTCTAATATTGTATTTTAACTGTTTTTCTATACCCTATATCACAATCAATTTCCTTAATTTATTATAAAGTTACAAATAAATAGTGAAATATTCTCAACACATTGAAAAAATAAAAACAATTACTTTCATTAATTACTGCTGATAAGACATGTGGAAAGGGTAATTATAATTTATGGAAATGTACAATTTTCAATTCATTAGAACTAAAAAAAAATTATGTGCTAAAGTCATTAATGAACATACCCTCTAGCAGTGAGTATTGTCTAGAATATAAATTCTAGCAAGTGTAACATCTAATGTTGGAGAATATTACAAAACAAAAACAGTGTAATCTTAGCAAGTGCATATCAGCTAGGGAATATCTAACAAACTTAAAGAACACCACAAAGGTGTTAAAAGTTCAGAATCAGTGAGAACTCAGTAGACACACTCCAGGAATTGCCATGAGCTGTTACTGTATTATCAAATGCAACACAGGAGAAAATGAAGATAATATTTGTGTGCTTAAATTACTTTGTTTTAATTAAATAAAATGATAAACTTCTCATAGATACAGTATTCTTTGCATTTTATGAAAATAGAAGCCAAAAGCAAAATATGGAAATATAAATTCATTTGTTACCTGGTTTGTGGGAAATTAGAGAAGTTCAGTATGAATAATCAGCGAGTAAGAACAGAGAACCTCATGTATTAGTAGGTGTAGCCTTACGAATGTGTCACAGCATAAATAAAAGAGCTAAAATTTGGCTTCAGGTTTCTATGCTCTGTTCACTGCTTGCCTCTTTTGAGCCACTCATGAGTGTTCAGTCTCCTCCCCACACAGTGCTGTTTTGCCTTATTCTACCTGATAGTATGTACTAATAACATGAAATAAAATAGTAGGACTAGCAAAACAATATCTGACACACTCCACCCTGTTAACAAACCCAGATTAACACAAACCTGATCACTTTTTGCCCTTCCCCTTCCAGTCTTTATTTTTTCCTTATTTGTGTGCATGTGTGTATGTGCATGTGCATGCATGTGTGTGCGTGCGTAGTACATGTTTGTGTTTGTGTGTGTATGTGTGTGTGTAAAAAATCATGTAGCAGAGGTTGGTTTTTTTTTTTTTTTTTTGTTTTTTAATTTTTGTTTTTTCAAGACAGGGTTTCTCTGTGTAGTCCTGGCTGTCCTGGAACTCAGAAATCCACTTGCTTGACTCCCAAGTGCTGGGATTAAAGGTGTGTGCTACCACTGCCCGGACTCACAGCAAATTCTTATACATGTCATTGCATTGCCTTGTTAGCTAGATTTTTCTTAATGATCTATGGGACTACCCAACATACCTTTAAAATGTTACTTCTTGGGTAAGAAGGTCTAAAATCTTCACTACTCACCTTACTAGATAATATTTTCTACTCCCTGATATACAGCTCAGATCTGTAGGCCAGGTGCTCTTGAATGAATTGGTATATATTAAATGTTGTGGGCAGGAGGAAGTTAGAGTGATATCCAATTATAACTTGCAAATTGATGGAAGAAACTGACCTGTGAAAGTCAAGGCGTTATCTCCTCAACATCCATGAAAGAAATCAATTTTGTCTTAGACATGATCCTCATCTGCTTTGAAAGGTTTGAATTGATGGATTTTCAGGCACGTTTGGGCATAATGTCAAGAAAGAACCTTTCATTGAAAGACTAACCTTTTCATAGCATGTACCAAAACATTACCTTAGTTTAAGCACTAACCAGATGTCAATAGCTGGCAAAAATCACACATAACAAAGAATTTTCAAGACCTTATAATTCCATGTCCACTATTATGAGATTCTTATAACTGTAGCTTTTTCATTACTAATAAAAGAACAGCTCTAAATAAGAAAATGTCTATAAATCACATTACCTTAACACATCAAAGATAAAGAGGCAACTCTAAACGAGAAAATGAAATTCAGTATTTATGACCAATTCTTAATTAAAATCAGTGTGGCTTGAAGATGATGACATCCTTGCAAGTAAAGAACACATACACAAACCAGAACTTCATATAAAGGAGAACTATAACAGTAGTTTCATCAAGGATAAACTCTAAACTCAGATACTTATTGTGTTCTGATAGCCTAAAGCATGACTTGGCAAACCTCCTGGGTATTATTGTCCATAGAAGATCAAAATATCTGCCACTGTGTCTTATTAAATGATTCCTTTCATTATCCATCAATAGAATGCACAGGTAGAACCCCAAGAAACCTACAATGGGATACAGCTTTCTACAGTGTCTTGACTACTGGGAACAAGAGTCTGGCTTCTAGCAAAATATGGCAGGGATACCTCTCCACTCACTGTCTCATGTGTCATGGAAAGAGGATGGAGTGTCACTCCATTTGATCAATAATGTTCATTGAATCAGTGACTGGGTGTTACTCCTTGGCTATGCTTTGCTACATAAGATTCCACCTCAGGTAGGAACTCTTTCTCTCACTGCCTTTAAGTAGTACTATGGTACAGAGCTGACCAACATGACCTCTAGGACTTTTAAGCCAGAAGTGAATCAGCATCTATGCCATAATATATAGGTGTAGATTTTTCCAAACCTACTTTAATAAGAGTTCTTAGATGCTTTTTCCTCCCTTCTAGTCCATGACCCACCAAAGGTAATAGAAAGAAAGGTTAATGGGGCAAAGGGAGATGTGTTACTTGTTCAGAAATAGTTCTTTTGGATGATTTCAATTTTCATCGTCAGGATATCAGCAGTTTAGTTCACACAAATCAGCAGTAGCTTGATCTACTTGCAAACACCATTCATGAATAAACAACTGCAGTTCGATCCTGAAAAAAATTTCAAGGCTCTGCCAATTGGCTGGAGTTTGCAGAAGCAGGAAGAACATGCTGGAACATCACCAGAAGGTTTGTTGTTTTTTTTTTTTTTTGCATTTCTCTCTATGAAGTCATGGGCAAAGATAACCATGAGAGTGACAAGGCAATCCAATGCCACACAGCATCATCTATATTGTCTGGTGTGTTACACTTATATCCCTTCCAAACATCATGTGTCCTCTCAAGCGTTTGTTCTGGCAAAATGTCACATGTCCTTTTTCCAGGAAGCTTCTAGAAAAAAAAAAAATAAACATGTTTTTTCTCAGCAAAACATTCTCTCACAAGACAGTTTCCAGAAAAACATCACATGACAGAACTGAGTCTCCAAAGAAACCAGAAATTTTCCCTTTCACAAGGCCTGAAGAAAATGCACAGAGCAATGACTATTAAATACAAAAGATTTTTTCTGGTGCTCTGCTATTTAGAAAGCTATCTCAGCAATTCCTACTTATCTATTATTTAAAAATGTTAATATATTTAGAATAAAATGTGTAAAACAAAATATTGTTTATAAATATCAGATATGTTTATTATAGTTTACATATGCATTTATGTTTAATATGCTACTTAATACATATATCGTGTATTTACCTTTTAATAAATAGGTATATATTTGAGTGTTTTTCAGCTTGATTCTGAAAATGTTCATTTGAGAACCAACCTGGCTTTAGTCTAGAGATAATCAACCCAAACAAACAAAATAGCACATGCATGAAAATTGTCAGATAATAAGTATATACTGCATCAGTTTCTGAATTTGTGGCTATTTGTTATGAACAAGTGCATGTATAGATGTACCCAGATGGTTACATGAACATGGCATAGTAAGATACTAGGGACCATTTCTTTGTGGTGTTTTCCTGATGAATTTGTAACTGGGGCTAGAGATGTTGTCAGACCTAGTCTGGAGGATGTCTTGAGTTTAGAAAGTTAAAAGTGTCTTACCAAGAAGTAATGGTTATATTCATGGAGAAAGAATCAAATGTTTTAGTTGATAGTAAGATGGCAGAAGAGTAGGTAAGTGGAAAAGAAACAGAGATGGGAAAACAATTTTCCTGGTTTTCACTAAATTCCATTTTCTTTTCAACTCCTGTGTAAAGACTAGGTGCATTTAAATCCTTGTCTTGTCTATAGTGCTTTGGAAAGCTCTTCTCTTGAAGTCTCTTTGTGTCTCAAGTTGACCTCTCTTGTATGCAATCAAAGCTTCCACAACATTGAAATAATACACCAAGAAAGATTTAAATGACACTTATCAACAGCAGTGCTACTTGGCAATTCCATATCCTGAAATTTCATCTTTAAGCTCTATAAGTTGATTTTATGTCCACTTTTGCTGCTCTCCAGGGCAGATAACTCTAAGCCTCAATTCCAGTTAATGAGCCAAAATCCTTTAAGCATCCAAAGGAAGAAACACATTTTTATAGATTTAAAAGCTTTTACTCCAGTAAAATTTCCATTTGGACCGAAGTTAAAATAATTTTCAGAAGGGAGAGTTGAGAGTAAAATGTTACACGGAAATAGTGTCTCCTACTATAATATAACCTTGGAATTTGCTAGAAACAAACAAGTGGGTTAGCTGTTCAATGAAACTGAAGGAAACAGAATCCAGACAAAGGAGGCTAAAACTAGGTAGGTTACATTGAGAATGATTTAAAAAAAAAAAAAATAAGATCTGAATTGCCAGTAGGTCAGCTTCAGAGTAAGATGAAGAAACAAGTTGTATATATTATCTCAAATTACAAACTTAAAATAGACATATACCAAGGGTCAGAGGATAAAATTAAATTGCTACTGAAGGGCTAAGGTATAGATTGCATTCCCTCCATCTATCCTGAGTGTGTGACCTGTGTTGCTGAGCTTCTACTCTCAATGTGGAAATGGCTTGCATCACTTGGGCCAAGGACAAATGCTTCACGAGGGTCTGTGCACTGAAAGACACTAAAGTCATTTTGCTTTGTTCAAAAAAATTGTAGTTTAACTAAAGGTGTTGTCAAGTGCAATATTGAGTAAAATGTACACTGTCTGTCTGTCTGCCCATGTGGGGTCACAAATCATGGCTCCTGACTCAGGAAAGTAACAAGATTATGGATTACAACAATAGATAGATTTAGATTGGGGTATTTTAACACAAGTAAGAGCAGAAGAAATCTTGGGAGAGAAAATGGAATGGACAAATTTACGAGAAAGGCTATATAGTGTATAGGTAATAACAAGTAATTGTTTTGCCTATGGTGTATCTGTGTGTGTGTGTGTGTGTGTGTGTGTGTGTGTGTGTAGTTTTGATACAGTTTTTAGGAAGTGAAATTGAGAAATACTCACTTTCTATCACTTGACAAACCATAATACAAAAGCATCTGGATTCAGTTTCCTAACTCTTAAAATAGCAGGATGTGATGACACACAGCTGTAATCCCAGCCTGATGAGGCTGAGGCAATGTGCAATGCAGGTGTCTCTTACATAACAGCAGCCTGTCTCAAGCAAACAGACACACAAGTAAATACAAACAAGCAAGAATGTGAATGAAGATATAACACTGGGTAAAACACTGAAGGTCTTTAATCAGAAGGTGTTCTAATGATATTTATTCATGGTTCCCCTTTACTTCAGATGGATTTAATGAAATGTACAAATAAAGTCAGCAAGTGTGTTGACCTAGCAAATGCTAAAGCTGTTACTAAGGCATGAAAAGATACAGTAACAGTGGAAATAATTCACAGTGGCATATGGCAGCCTATGTTTACACTTTAAACTGGTTTACAAATTGGTTGTTGAAACATCACTTCGTGTGTTAGAGAGATGGTAGCACAGAATAGACTTGAGTCAATGACAATCTTCCTGCATCAGCCTCTCAAGTACTGAGATTATAGGTGTGAGATGCCATGTCTGGCTTAATCAAAAGAAATAATAAACAAAAATCTAAAACAAACAAGCAAACACCTGAGACTTGAACTTCCAACACACTATATTCTAGTGAAGTTAATGAACACTAAAGATATGTCTCTAGTTTTACAGCCTGTATTTCCTTTGTGCTTTGCACTATTTATGGCTATCACATGAAAGCTTCACCATGTAGTTGTGCGTCACTGTGCAGCACTGCCTGACCTTGCTATTATATGGTACACTGATAACTGAGGAATAAACTGTTCAGCCTTATCATGACTTTATTTTTTATTTTTCATATTCAGTAAAGTGATAGGAAAGCCTAGTGGTTCCAGGTAAATTTTAGTGCATCTTCCTATCATCATACGGAGATTGACCCAAAAGACAAAGGAAGTAGCCTGCTCATGTTTAAAAATTACTGCCCAGACTCCAGCAGAGTCATATTTCCCTGCACACTTAAACACCACAAATGTCTGATTGGTTCTGCTTTTGTCTTGCTAATAAATATGAAGGATAATATGACCCCAACAGTCTATTGAAACTATAATTATTCATTTAGTTTTTAAAAAAATTACAAGATATTGGTCTTGAATTTTAGCAAAAATTAAGGCATCTGTGTTAATTGAATATACTTTGTTTCAATAAATTTTGAGTGTTTTATGATATAAATAGTATGTGCATATATTTACTACAGTGTGACTTTAATAAGCTATATGTATTACATTTAAACTTTATATATACTTCTTTCTTGGTACTATTATTGACTTGAGATTTGGAAGAGATTGCTAGCAATGACCAGGATATTGAAAAATAAAAAGTTCATATCAGTAATAATTTATGAATAAGGTCTATGGAAGACAGTAACATTAACAACAGCCTGTGCATTAAGCAGAGCAGGAACTTCTGACATAATGAGAAACAGAAAACAAGAGAAGACAGACCAGACAGACACACACACACACACCACACACACACACATACAGAGGGGGTAAGGGGAGGGGATGGGAGAAGGAGAGGGAGAGGGGAGGGATAGAGGGGAGGAGGAGAGAGGGAGAGGGGAAGGAGGAGGGGGAGGGGGAGGGGGAGGGGGAGGGGGAGGGGGAGGGGAAGGGAGGGGGAGGGGGGGGAGGAAGGGGGGGGGGAGGGGGAGGGGAGGGGGAGGGAGGAAAGTTCCAAGCTCTGTTATTGCTGGACAACTCCACTGGTTCATGAAGTGCAAGTAGTGGTTTCTGCAAGGGACTTCTTTCCACATTCAGAGTTCCTTGGTTCTCATGGGGATGGAAGAGGACCTTGGAAGTGTACCAGACAGTTGACTGGCCTTGAGACACTATCTTCTGGCTTTGTAAAAAGTTAAGTGCTTTCTCATGAGTCTGTTCTAGATCTTGATGTTCAGTCATACAGTAATACAAGTAATCTCAGAATCAACTTTCTGTTTTTTAGAGACAGTTAAACTATATGAAGACTAAAGATGTCAAAACCATGCTTTCATATATTCTGCTCAGTGATTCAAAAAGAAAACTAAATGCATTTCTAGTAAGTGGGGCTACAGTAGCCCAAAACTAGAACAGCATTAAGCTTCTAGAGTGGAGAAACTACTAGAATACAACAGTCAGTTATTATGTCCCTAACAGAAAAGTCTATTAATTACTTCATCCAACCCATGGAACTGTTTCAGGAAATCAATTGTTATCACTCTTTGATTATTGCATATAGTGATGGATGTTTGCACTCTTTTTGTTCCTTTCTCTTTCTGTACATTTATTCTCTTTATGGATGTTAAAAATCTTAATCAAACTTTCTTGAATAAGCTACTCTGGTGAAATGAGGAATTATCCAAATGCTTTTTCCAAAGCCTGTAGTGGCAAAGGCTATTGAATATGGGAGTCTTAGATTTGATAACTATATTTGTACACACATTTAATGTTATTTAGTTGTTTCTCACTGAGGTGTGTGCATGGGGATTTGCGTCTTAGGTGGACACTGATTTAATCATGTTGGAACATATAAATTATGACATTTCTGCAACACAGCTAAGTGATAAAAAGAAAAGAGAAATCCCTTCTGATGGAAGATTCTGGGAAACCTAGTGGATGGCATGTGGAACGATGCCCTTAGAAAGTATGATCCCAGCCTTCTTCTTAGTTCAAATCAAAGATTTATTCTCACAGACCAAAGCATTGTCAGCTCTTAGCAGGCTCTTCTGGTGCCAGCTGTCTATGGCTTTTAGTATCAAATGCTGTAGAGGAAGTGATTTCTTGAATGCAATATAGTTTCTTTACAGATAACAGATATCCAAGGATTCTGTCTACATGCCACTTGCTTTTTACAGTAAATCTTTAATATGCATCACTTTAGCCTTTTGGCTAAACTTCACAGGAGTTGGCACAGGGGAATAACATTATTTGTCCATTTAATCTGATAACATTCAGGAAGAAACCCACTTCTGCCTTTCAGGGACAGACATACCATGGACCATAATGCATTCAGCCAATTGAAGATTGCAAGATTAAATTAGCTTAGAAAGGAAGAATGGATTGAGAACTCTGATCAGCCATTAAAAAGGATTGATTCATTTTACTGGCATTTAGTGCCTGCATACACCTTTCACCACAATGTTGAATGTCTGCATGTAGCTAACTAGAAAACAGCATGCACATATCATTTGTTTCCAGGAATTAGAAGTATGAAATAAATCCTTCTTTCATTATTGATGTATTTAAATGAATAGTACAGACATAAGAGTACTACACCACTATATATAGTACTGATCTAATGTTATGATTAACCCTGGTCTCAGACCTTGTGATTCAGTGTGGTTTGTGGGGCAGATTCACCAATATTACCTGAATACCTATAGTGAATTTGAACTACCATTTGCACTTGAGATTTAAAACAAGCAAGCAAGCAAACAAACAAACCAGAATTTTCATTTCTACTCTGGCATGATTTATATGCCAAAGAATATTTTTAAAGTAACATTTCACAGAACAACAAAACCAATGCTGTGAAAACAAGCTGTTACCAATTCCTTATATTTCAAAGGATTAAACAGAACTATAATTAAAATTACTCTCCAAATATACGTCTTTTTCATAGACAATGGAAATAGACTCTATGATCTTAGTCAAACCTTCTTATTCTGTATTCATCAATTCTTTCAATTCAGGCTACCTAACAGCATCCTCTGTGATTATTAATACTACCAGAAGAATCAAATGCACTATTCTTCCTCTTTAGTTCCTACAACTAAATCCTGCCATGTTTCTTGATGTTCATCAGAGAACTCTTTATAAGAAGGTTATCTAATGTTCCATGGATTTTCCTGATATATACCAGTTTCTATGGATCCCATGATTAAATTAAGATTCTGACACCAAGAAGCGCTTGCTGACAGGAGTCTAGTATGGCTGTTCCCTGAGAGGTTCTACTTGACCAATACATAGGCAGATACTCACAGCCAACTACCATCAGACTGAGGATGGAGACCCCAATGGAATTGCTAGGGGAAGGCCTGAAGAAGCTGAAAGGGATTGCAACTGGACAGGAAGAACAATATCAACTAACTGGAACACTTAGAGGTCTCAGGGACTAAATCATCAACTAAAGAATATACATGGAGGAGCCATGTCTCCAGATATATGTAGGATGTATCTGACATCAGTGTGAGGAGAGGCTGTTGGTCCTGTGGAAGCTTGATGCCCCAGTGTAGGGAGATGGATGCTAAAGTAGTGACGGTGGAGTGGGTGAGTAGGTGGAGGTCATCCTCATAGAGGCAAAGGGGAATGGAGAGAGGGGAAATGGGATGGGGATTCTATGGAGGGATAACTGGGAAAGAGGGTTTATTTGAAATGTAAATGAATAAAAGGATTAATAAAGAAAGAAAAACAAAACAAGCAAACAAACAAATTTTTATAAATTTAATGCATTTCCTCTGGTAGTTCATGATTTTGACTTTCTCAATACTGGTACCTTTACTTGATCCTTAATTAATAGTTCTGCTGGACTTCACTGTAAATTAATATGTTTCTCTTTGTAATTAATAAGTATTGAACACACACAATTATCACTATTAGAATAAACTTTCTCCTCAACTTTAAATCTGTTTGTATTAAAAAGAATTCCATTTACTCAATAAATAATAACCTAAGATTACCATCATTATTTAATTAAATTCTGACTTTGTCTGCAAAGACTGGTTGGTTTTTTTTTTTTTTTTTTTTTGCATTTTCTGTCATGTTTTATCATGTCTTTTTATTTCTAAACAGTAAGTTAATACAAGTTAACTTGTACATATCCTGAAAATCCCAGGGTCAGCTGTTTTTCTACGCATTTGGATTTGTGAGTAGAGAATTTTATTGCAATACATAAAATATCCTCTCACTGTGTTAAGTGCTACTGAGACTTGACTGTGCCCCACCAGCTGAACATGGTGGAATTAAGGAGCTTATAGCTATGCAGAACCAAGTCCCTTATGTGGCCACTTCATGGACGGGCACACTACTCTGTTCTCTGAGGCTTTTGAAACCTTGCATCAGACCATGTATGCATCCCGTTGCAAGTACTGCCTTACTGATTGAGTATTGTGACATCATATAGAGTGCTGTTTGAAACTCACTGTTTGAACAGCTTACTTATATCCAGTGAATGGGTCATAGATCCTAAGTACTGACAAGTGAAGATGAAGAATGAAACTATAAACAAGGGAAATAGGGGCTGATGCTCAACTTGATCAGACTCTACTTCCCAGTTATTCAATCCAATCATAGTCAAGATATCATGAGGAATATATTTTATGATAGGATTAAACTTTTTAATTATTTTAAGTACAGACATTACACTAGATCTTTTGGAGGGGGCAGATTCAATAAGTTGAAACTTTGCTGAGGAAACAATAAGAGTTTACAACTGAGATAATCTGCCTTTTGGTGGCTTGTTTTCATAGAGGAATGGGTCTGACCAGTTCCATAGGTCTATTACAGGTAGAAACGCCAAACAAAGGTTTTCAACAGTATCTACAAGAAATTGGCTCCAAGATTCCCAGTGGGTATCAATATCCATGGATGCTCATATAAAGTTAAGTCACGTGTGCTTTCTAACTGCACCCATTCTTTGGTATGCAATGAACTCTTTTTAGATAATCTATTATGTACAATCCAAGGTAAATACTACCAATAAATAATTCTCTGAAAAAAAATGTTTAGTTTCTATTGCATTGATGATGAAGATAAAAGATATACATTTACACTTGTATGATGAGATGTGGATTTACAAATATGTGGTGATAATAGATCACAGGAACAATTGAATCAGGGAGTGTCTTATTTTCATTTATGGTACTGACTATTTGATTAGGATTTTTTTCCTTTTTTCCCTTGATTTTCTTCCAAATGATCTAATTTAAAATGATACAGTAACAAAATACTCTGTGGATCCAAAGTAAGGATTGTATTGTATGTATTGTGATTCTCTGTTAAGATACAGTTTTGCCTTTACTTATGGGTGTGCATGTGTTTTCTCTGTTGGTATGTGATTGTGAATGCAGTGTCCAAGGAGACCTGAAGATGATTTCAGATGTCCTGGAGTTGGAGTCACTTTATTGTTATGATCTGCCTGTCATGGGTGCTGGCAAAGAAACTTGGTCCTCTTGAAGAACAGCACAGGCTCTTAACCATTGAACAATTGTTCCAGCTCTCAAGTTAATTTTTTTCTTTCTTACTGAGAAAACCGAACACTAGGACCCTACTCACCATGGCTCTCACTGTTACAAAAACAAAACAATACAAAAAATCTATATGTAACATAGCTTTTTCAAAAGTTTCTAAACATATGATTGAAATGCATAAAAGATCAGCCAATGTCTTGATATTTTATTACCATACATTTTCAAATATATGTTAGTTTACTGGATTACTCAGTAGGTATTTAAATACCAGTGACATGGACACAAAACTTAAGGAACTGAACAGTGAATGGTTTTATATATTAGACTCCTGGTTTTTGTTATATTAATAAGTTGATACTTCAAAACATATGGGATGTCAAGATTCCAGAACATTTGATTTCTGTATACAAGTTAAATATATATGGTATGATAAATCTGAACATATGCCCAAACTTAGTTGAAAAAGTAGACAAGAAGTTTGATGACTTTAGGGGGCACAAGTGGGAAATGTTCAAAGAAAAATAAAATGTCTGTCTAAGGATTCAGTGACTTCTTGTAATTTGATGTAGGCTTTTGTTTTTGGCTTTTGATATAAAATGTCTAGAATTCCATTTCATAATTCTGTGTACATAAATCAGCACAGAAATGAGAAGCAGATTCTACTCGTGAAGCCCCAGCTTGCAGAGGGATCAGCTGTGGAAAAAGCAGTGTTGGCATGTCAAGTTACTCAGTTTGCATGGGGGTAGAGAAACTTTCTATGGATTAGTCACAACAAGAAAACTCTAGCACATAGATGTGAAGTTTGAAAACAAGGTACATTGAGGTCTGGGGTTTTAAAGGACGCTAGGCTTCAGATTTGTTGAAACTTCACCAAATTATTAAACAGGTCAGAAGAAACACTTGAGATATAGTTCATGGTTCAGGGTTCAAGTAAAAATATTGTCAGTACAAAAAAAAAACAGTTAATGAATTTAAAAATAGTGGTTATCTGTAAACAGTGAGGCAACAGAAACTCTTGAAAGATACTCTGCAGGTGGAGTTCTTCCATACCCAACAGTGTTCACACTTTCAGTTTGGTTGACCCATGAAATAATGATGTAAGTAACTTGAATGTATGTTCCAAAGGCAACAGAATCATATATTTTTAAGTTGCACTCAAATTTTGCCATGGCATGCACAATTTCAGCTAGCCAACTTTCTTGCTATGCTGATAAAAAATACCAAGAACACAATGTCTTTGCTTCACATTGCATGGTGACTCCTTCAATATAAACAGGGCAGAGGGAGCACAGATCTCAGTCTGAAGATACTCATCTTTGCTCTTTAACTGTTTCAGTCTCATTAGCCCTTTGCCTTGGCTCACTGCCGTGGCATTTCAGGTTGCCTTCCACTGTGGTCTTTAAAATTGAGCACATTCAGTATGGCTTTACATGGATTGGGGCTCTTATGGACAAAGGATGCTTGAGCACACATTCATATTGTGATGGGATTTAAGGATCACAATAATATCTGATACGAATGTGGCTTATCAGAGAGTAACAGTGATTGACATACTCAGTGCTAAGTTAGCAGGCTCCATCTCAACTCAGACGGTTCCTGACTAAATTATAGATGTCAGTGTTAAAAGCCTAATCCCTGCACCTGCAGGCACTGAATCAGGCAGTATATCTTAAAGAGACAGCTTTCATATTTTTGGCGGAAGGTTTCTATAACAATTTTCATTCTTTGGGAGTAAAACAAAATTCTTATTCCATGAATTGATTTTATAATACATATGCACAGAAACTTATACAGATTTTTGTAGTTGTTATATGCAATGGAAAATACAGATTTTATCAGTAGTTTAGAACTGAAGAAGCAGCATGATGGTAGAGAACTTGTCTAGAATAAAAGACCCTATGATTCATCTCCAGTGACACAAATAAACTTTATAATAAGTAATATTTTGTTACTCAGACTATTAAACATAATAATAATGATAACAACTGTGGTAATTGGTGATTTTTCTTTCTTGTTTATCTTCTCTCTGCTGCCAAAACCGAGGTGGGTCCCAAGATGCAAAGAATGGATCTTGTAATTCCTGATACTTTCAGAAAAATAAAACAAATCAATGCAATCCCCAGAGCCTGTGCCATAACTCCTCTTTCACTACTGTTTTTGATCACATTTCCTTCTTTCATTTCTAAGAGACACTGATCTTTGTTCAGGGCTCTCCCTGACAGTCTTTTACTCACTTCCCTTCCTTTCCTCCTGTTTGATAAAGGGAGAGATAGTCCAATGGATGATTGACATTTGTTTTACAGATATGAAAAGCCTCTTCATTAAAGCGCATCTCAAGAGTGGCAGCAATAACAGAAGCTCATTCAGCTCTAAGGGTGATCATCATTACAGCAATGACAGCATATCTACTCATTCAGCTCAGCTACCATCAGTGCCAACATGCTGTGATGCCTGGTATTTTAGAGTGTTTGATGTTTGAAGACACTTTTAGAGACATTTTGTTTTGTTTTTGTTGTTGTTGTTGTTCTTGTTGATTTTGTCTTTGTTTTTGAAGCTTAAATGTACATTTTCTCTATTATATTTTTGTGAATTTCTTTTAAATTGAAAATAGATTCTCCTCTCATACAATACACCCCAACCAGAGTTTCCTCTTCCTCCACTTCTCTCAGATTCCTCTTTCAATTCACCTTGACTCTCGCCAAGATCAATTTCCTTTCTATTTCATCTTCAGAAAAGAGAAGTCTCCTAGAGCCCACAGTTCTTGCTTCTCAGCTATATTGACATATAAGTGAACCCATACCATATTTGTTTTTCTAGATTGCGAATATCTCACAAAGGACTCTTTTTTTTTTCTAATATAAACTAAGTTATAATACAACGAAGCAAAAGTCCTCATATAGAAACTGGACAAGGTAACCCAAGAGGAAGAAAAAGAGTCTCAAGAGCAGAGAGTCAGAAGTACACCAACTCCCACTGTTAGGAGTCACACAACATCAAGCTAACAACTATAACATATCTTCAGAGGTCTAGGTGCAGACCCTTACAGGACCCATGCTTGCCAATTCAGTCTCTGGGAGCTCATATGAGGCCTGCTTAGTGATTTGGTGGGCCATCTTCGCTTGGTGTTTTCTGTCCTCTCTCACTCCTAGAGTCATTTCTCCCTCTTCCATGGGATTCCCTGATCTGTGGACCCAATGGAGACTCTCTATCCATATTATTTCTGACTGAGTTTCTGCACACCATCTGCTGCCAGAGGAAGCTTCTCGGATGATGACTGGATAAGGCACCAACCTATGAATATAGCAGGATATCATTAGAAGTCATGTTATTAATTCCAGTCATTTTTGGTTCTACCCTAGCCTTCTGGGATATCCAGTCTGCAATTCTCGGCCATCCAGACAGTATAGTGCAAGGACTCCCTCTCGGGGTGAGCCTCAGATTAAACTAAGCATTGTTTGACCACTTCCACATTTTCTGTGGCACCATTGCCCCTTTACATCTCTCAGACAGGACAGATTATAGGTGAAGGATTTTGTGGCTGGATTGGTGTCCAGACTTCTCTTTTCATAGTTTTCACAGTGTCTTGTCACAGCAAAAAAAATTAGAACAAAGTCTTCACCAGCCAGACTCTCTTTGCTCAGTGAGCTGAATGGAAGTTATCCTCAGCAATGGGGCTCCATCATCAGTTTTCCAAGTGTGGCCTTCTGTCCTAGCATCAGCCTGGGTCATTTAGAGATCTCCTTGGAATCTCCATGAACAAATACTTCAATTGAATGTTGGAAACTTTTCCTAAGTACAAACTACAACCATTTCAGATTCTCTATTCTCCATTACTATGGGGTCCCACTAAGAGCATGCTCTCAGATTCCAGGAGTGACTGAGGTAGTTCCCAGGTGTCCCCCAATTTCAGCTGTCCTTCACACAAAATCTCTCTCAATCCCCTCCTCGTGATCCCTGCCAATTTTGTCCTTACAAGTTTCCAGTCCACTCTGAGAATGTATTCTATTTCCTTTTCCCACATAGATGCATGATTTTCCCTATGGTCCTTCCCTTTAGTCCTCCCCTTTCCCTAACATCTCAGGGCCTGTGGATTGTAGATTGATTATACTTTGTTTGTCAACTATATTGATTTATAAGTGAATACATACCATATTTGTCTTTCTGGGTTGGGATTATTTCACAAAGGTCACTTTTTTTTCTAGTTGCATCCATTTGCCTGCAAATTTCATGATGTTGGGTTTTTGCTCTTTTTGTTATTGATAATGATGGTGGTGGTAATTTGTTTTTGTTTTTAAACCACTGAGCCATACTGCATTGTGTACATGTTCCACATTTTCTTTATCCATTCTTCAGCTAAGTAACATCTAGATTATTTCCACTTTCTGGCTATAATGAATAAAACTGCAGTGAACATTGTTTTTAATCTTAGTTTTTACAACTCTATGTAAAACAGAGAAAACAGGTTTATATACACCTCAACTGACAAGTACAAATTCCAAGTAATATTTTACTGAATTTCTTTCACTAAACAGTTGTTTTGTTTTGTTTTATATCTGCTTAGCACTTTTATGATCACATAGCTCAAGCATAATCTTGATGGCAAATTTTCAGAGGGTGTTTGAAATACTGGCTGTGGAGTAGGCTTGGACATTAATTATGTTTCTCTCTTGTCTATGGCCTTTTTTTTTTTTTTTGCTTCTTTTGATAGAGTCTCACATAGGTCATGTTGGCCTCATCTTGGACATGTAGCTAAAAGTGATCCAGAACTGATCCCCCTGCATGTAACTCCCAGTGTTGAGACAGCATAGTCAGTTTATGCAGTGCCAGGATCAACCCTTGGAATTCTTGAATTAAGAAAGTACTATCCTAACTAACCATCATCTCCTGCTGCCCAGTGTTAGAATTTTAGAAACAGAAATTAAACTTAGATATCCTAAACTAATTATTTAGAAAATAAAAATTCAGATTTGTTTACTCTATAAATTCTGAAACAAAGAAAAATTTTGTTATGGATGTAAGTAGCTATTACTAGCCATTCCTTGATAATCCTCAGATACTAGAAAACTAAAATAAATGACTTATTTTTTTACTTTGTGTTTGTTTTAGCAAGTGTGTGGTTTAGAAGCAAGACTGGTTCTTCTCACTTCTTTAGTTTCAATTTCTCTGAAATAGATCTTTTCTCTTTCACATAGCTGATAATTCTACCATGTGATAGTATGGCTTCTTAACTCTGCACCCAAACTATCCACTGGTTCCTCAAATGGTGTTTCATATTCACCTCGCTAAACAATCTTTGACCTCTGTCCTTATTCACACTTCAGATTGAGAATTATGGAAAAGTGTTTTAAGCTGCTCTTTTGATTAACTTGCTAATCTATCATATTGATTAGCCTTGCTCCATATTTCCACTTCCTCTCCTTCAAAACATCTCCTGGAACCTAAAGGTAATTTTGATTAGAAATCAGAAGTCATTCAGATGCACTCCTGTGCACAGCCTATTCTTACCTGTCCTTACCAGTTGTTTACTACATTCCCCGGAATTGAACAGCCTATGTAGTGTTTTTAATCCACATTATTCAAAGTATAATGTATTCTCTAATATGTAGCAGATTGCCTTCAACAACATGTTATAGTAATTGGAATTCATTTCCATGAGGTGCGGAGAAAATGTTTTATTGAATTGAATATGTGATGTTTGTTTTAGAAGCAGTGAGATTGTAATAAGGCCATCACCCAGCAAGTCAGTTTTCAAGCTGCTCATTGTCTTGGACTCTTTTTAAGGAAGAGTTTTAAGAAAAGAAAAATTAAATAGAGATGTATGTTTGAGTAATGGATGACTGGATAAAAAAAGAAATTGTGAGCATTCAAATATCAAAAATTATTAAGAAAAGTAGTAGATGAATATTTGCAGCAGCTTTCAGGATTGTGAAAATCTTCAAGTCTGTAGGCTATTTCCTAAAATATAGTTTCAAATATATGTTGCTTAAGCACAAAGAAATAAATTTGGTTTGTTATAGTAAGTAAACAAGAACACTTATGTTTCCTGTATATTGTGATTATAATAACTTAAGAGAATTATATTGCCAGGCACAATGAAGAGCAAACTGTAGAGTGTAAATATTATATTGTTTCCAGTATAGTGAGGCAAAAATTTCAGTAAGAATGAGTAATATAATTATAATGAGTTTACATTATAAATTTACAATTCTCCTCAACAACAGCAACAACGAAGGGTAGAGATGGTTTAGAGATGCTATGTTGTTCTAGGTCTTCACATTTTTTTCTAGTTTCTGTGCAGTCTTCAGCACTGCTCAACTGGAGGAGTCCTCAGAGTTCTATACTGCAATCTCACTCAACTGTTGGAAACCAAATGATGACTCTCTTGGATTTCTCACACTTGTCTGTTATTTTTTCGGAAAACAAAAAATCAAAAAACAACAACAAAAAACAATGAAGCAAAACTTTTTTTATGTTTTCCTTTTTAAAATTTTTCCTTTTTTCTTTTTTTATTGGATATTTTATTTATTTATGTTTCAGATGCATCCTTCCCCTTACCTCCCTAAACCCCTGCATTCCTCTTCGTTGTTCTTTTTTCTTTCTTTTTTTTTTTTTTTTTTTTTTTTTTTTTTTTTTTTTTTTTTTTGGTTTTTCGAGACAGGGGTTTCTCTGTGTAGCCGGCTGTCCTGGAACTCACTCTGTAGACCAGGCTGGCCTCGAATTCAGAAACTGCCTACCTCTGCCTCCCAAGTGCTGGGATTAAAGGCATGCTCCACCACCACCACCGGGCTCCTCCTTTTTTCTTTTATTCCATTTTAATTACATTCAAGTATTAAGGTCAGTTCTAGGTTGAGAAACTAGCAATACAATAGATGCAAATAGTCAAGGAACAAGCAAGACAATAAACACAAATAGTCAAAGAACAACAAGGCAATAAACAAAATTTTGTGAACACCCCATGATCACTGTTTCTAGGGGCTTATCAGGATGATCAGAATATCTGAACCAACTTTCTGTCTTTGCCCAAAGTCATTTTCATGTCTGAAGCCTACTTCCTTGTTCTAGCCTAAAATTTAGATTCCTGCCTGAAATTACTTCTTTGTTCTAGCCTAAGATTTAGATTCCAGCCTGAAATTACTTCTTTGTTCTAACCTTTGTTCCTGCCTGAAGCCCATTTCCTTGTCCTTGACCCATGTCAGATTCTTGCCAAGCAGCCTGAAAAGCTCTCTGTCTCTACCCCTTTTTTACTTAATAAACAAGACTGATCCTGTCTTAGGTCATTCTACCAAGAATGTTTTCCTTACCTGTCATGTAATATGCATTATCAAAAGCAATGAACTTCTGTCTTAGATTGGTAAGGCTCTGTACATAATTTTACCCATTCTTGGCTTGCCAGCCTGTTAATTTAAATAACTCTGTCTGAGGGTCCATTTTCAGGTTCAAGCCATGGACTTTGGCTGACAACATGTTGATATTGTTAAAGACAAGCTTTAACACAATAAGCTGGAATAAATGTACTCCCAGGACAAAAAGGGCTAGCACGATCAAGCTATATATGCCATTCTTGAATTTGACCAAAATAGAAATACTGATGTCAGGCCATGGGTAATTTCATTAGCAATTTGTGCTACATCAACGTTTAGCAGAACAGCATTCTTTAAATTCATAAGCTCACTATGCAAAGTTAAAACATCCAGAGAGGTGTTAGAATTATGCCAAATACCCTGCAAATGTCATTAAACTTTTTCCTAATTATGATGACTACCACTGTAAATTTCAGAAGAAACATGAATCCAATGTTATTAAACTTATTTTCTTTAGTAGAATTTGCCAAGGTCCTTCAGAAATTATTCTTCATAATCTGAAATTGGTTTCTTAGCCCAAACAGGAAATGCAATGGATTGTTTTGTCACATCTTAAATAGCAACTCAAGATTTTAATCCAACATCATACATACTCTGAATTAACCGAGTTACAAATAAAGATGTTATTTCCAAGCAGTTTAAAGTATACAATGAATAATTCCTGGAATTTCATTTATAGCATTGGACATGATGAATTCATAAAATACCAAGTGTTTTTTAAATATGTGTGTATCTTTAAAAATAAAACTCAAATATGACTTATGCTTAGCTTAAAATTTATCCTCCAATAATACATTTCATGTTTTCATTGAAAAGGGATTTATCTTTGAGTGTCCTACCAGTCATATATCTTTCTCCTAAATACAGCGTTTTACATGACACTCTCTACAAATAAAATAAATTGAAGAGGATCTTACAATGTATTGAAAGCCAGACAATCTGAATTTCATTCCTTCTCCTTCCATGAAAAGAATACATTTGGTCTGACTTCATGTCTCAGAGATGTGTCTCATCCCAAGATACTTACTTGGCTGTATTCCAGACAAATTTCTTATAACCTGGTGTGACTTAAGAGCTTAAACACTTTGTTTGTCTGGTGGAAATTTTCATGGTCAAAAATCAAATAGTTCTCAATTCTCTCTGGGACAACAGACTTCTGTCTAAATATTTTTCAGTTTTTGCTTCCACCCCCTTCTGTGAGCAGATGCACCACACCTCCTGGAATGCATTTCTTCCTCTGGAGTGTGACGAGCAGACTTGGATTGTCTTACACATTGATGACCAAATAGACAAGGATGCAAGGTAACAAGATATAGTGCAAAAACATCTAAGAGTTATTTCTTCTGCATTAATTAAATTGTTCTAGTTTAAAAATAGTAGTGCTTTCATTAGTAAAATTTTCAGTAAATACATGGAAAACACTATGTGGTTATGTCAACTTTATACTATGAAATGTAGAAAATGCTTACACCAGTAACACAGTAATAATCTTTAATCCTGTCAAGATAGAATTAGAGAGTATTAGAAGTCATCTAACGGTCTTGGTGATGTAGTCAGGGAACATTAGGTTTCATGCTTTACTTGGTCATAGGCTACAAAATACTGTAACTTGTAGCATGATTGAGGAAAAGTACTAGACGACTCACTCACATCCGGCCTCTACACCTGTGTCATTTCTTTCCTTTTCTTTTTATCTTTGATGAGTGACACTCTCACTACCTGAATTGTGCTTCATCTTTAGAATCACTAGACAGAGAAGGCCATGATGTTCCTACACAAGCCATGTAAACTCTTTTTAAAGGTATTGGTTGCTTGCCATACCCGAGTCCATCTTGCTAAAGAATACATCAACTTTGCCTATAGAATATAGATAAATAAGACCGGAAATGAAGTGGAAGCTACTTCTCTTTTGGCTGGCTACATCAGTATCATGAAGCGATACGGCAGGTAGAGAATTGTTACCAATAATGCTTCCTTACTAAAGAATCAGGCAAGCTGTGTTCACTAATGCAATCGTGGTAGGGCTGTTATTGTTGTAAATATTTAATTTCCAATAGTATTTAAAGACTTAGGAATGAATTTGCATGTAGATCTATAAATCAAGGCTTAATTCTGTGGTGGGAAAGCTCATAGAACCCAGTGGATATAAACTGTTATTGCTTTGTTAAATATGTGTAATAGGGTTATCAAATTGCCTTCTAAACACCCGTTTCTATAGATTACAACTGCTCTCATTCTCAAATGATTATCTTCTTGCAATGGGTAAGATTCTCCAGATACTCATAGCTTTTCAAGCTACTAAGAGTGACTTCTGTGGTAGTAACTAATGTCCAACATATATGAGGAAAAATACCAATCAAACATCTGTATCAGCACTTCTGAGGCTCAGGGAGCATTGTGGTAGAGGAGGCCTAAAGAATGAGTGCCAGAAGTAAGTTATGGCTTTCAAATAAAGACAGAATAAAATGGACAAAGCTCCATTTTAGTATATCTGATTTTCACCTGTGATTTAACTTTATGGTTGTGATGCTGCAATCCACTTACTATTTCTGGAATTTATTTTCGATCAGTTAAAGTCTCTCTGGAGTACAGAATTCTGCTCCATTTCCAAAACTCCTAAGCATGTGCCAGGTTTCAATGCTGTTGGAGTTCTTGATTTGGCTGTCATATCTTTAATTGTTTTCTTATTTTTGATAATAAAATATAATTTTGTCATTCCCTCCTTCTCCCTCTAATCTATTCATGTACTCAGATCCCCTTGCCCAGAGATTTTGCTTTTTTTAATATTTTTCTTTTTAGAATATCTTCTTTGTGAATCCTTGCAAAGTTGCTTTTGTCTTATTTTTAGCATTTATCTTGTCTTTACTTTCTCAGAAGACTTATTTCTTCTCCTTTCTTTCATTTCTGAATCTGCCTAATATTTTAATTTTCTGAAAATTATAAGCTCAGTTCCTGACTTTCCTCTAACTCTAGCCTAAATATATACCCATGTTCTTTCCTAGAACACTCATAATCTTTAATAAGTCATGGCAGGACTTCTTCCCCTTCAATAGTTCTGACAATCCATGGTTCTGGCACACTGGTCAAGAATGCCCCATATCATGTCACTGTCTCATGTTAGTTTGCATGTGAGTTTCTATGAAGCTTCTCTCCCAATTTTTGTAGATACACAACTTTTAAACACACTTGAATGAAAGACCTTCAGTGGGAGAAATTTATTTTAAACCCAACTTTCTTTAGCAATGTTCATTAGAGGGTCTTTGATGAACTTCCCACTCTTCCACTATTCAGCTTGTGCCCCACCCTGGTTGTTAAGAATATCTCATTGACTCTACTCTCCTTGATATGATTTTATAAACTTAGAAATTCTTTATATTAGCAGCACCTCATAGGTATGTGAGTAGCTTTGAGAAGTATTTTTAGAATCTTATTGTGAACAGCACAAAATATAATAGGTAGTTCCTTGTGGAGTAGAAAATTGCTTGTATTATGTTTAAGGAAAGCTGCTGGCATTAGCTGCACCTCTGCTATTCGTGAACAAGTTATGCTGCTACTATGTGAGTTATGGTTTGTCTCCCAATCCAGCCCATGTCTAATTACACTATAGAGGCAGTTAAGTAGGCACTAAATTCACAAGCAACAGAACCTCACTGTGACTCCCCTCAGCAGACATCGTTGTTTTTCTGATATTTAGAGAACCTCACAATTATACGTTTTAAACCATTGAGGAATGCAGCATGTAATTACGTAGTTCAAATACAATAGTGCTGGTTACTGTTCAAATATATGTAGCTACATAAGATTAAATATATTCAACACTAATTACATAGAAATGTGATGGGACCAATTACTTCTTCTGTTATAATGTGGACGCAAAAGTATAACGCACCTCACTTGTGTGTGAAGGCCATCCCTATCTATGTCTGCTGGCAGCATCATCTGACCATTCAGGAAGTGCAATGCTTTGAAATTTTAACACCTACTTCATAAACACTATGCAAATAAATGAATGAGATGTGTTGTGAAAAACCTTAGGAAACAGTATATATTTATTACTTCTGCTTGGTTTTTTTTTAACTGATTTATTTCTCTCCTTTTGCTTGATGTATCATTGAGTAATATCACAAAGAAACAGTAGATGGCATTGACTTGAGCAACACATTCTCTCAATTTTCCATGAATTCTGGAAACATTTTGGAGATGGCACGCATTCAAGAAATAACATTGTTCAAGTGTCACTTTGACATTCATTCTCAAACACATAATACTCTTGGGGTTAAAATCTAATCTAGTACTTAAGTCCCAGTGCTAACCAGCACACTACCCTAGGTTTCAGGAAATTATGGCTTCAGTGCATAAAAGACAGAAAAACACATGATGATTGTCAAAATTAGAATCTTAAATGTCACCCACTGTCTGAATGTAATTAGAAAAACATTTGTTTTCATATTTTGTTTTCTCATTTATAAAAAGTATGACTGACTACTTCGTATTTCTCTTTTAACTAGGAAGGTAGAGTGATCTGGGAAGTGTGAAGGAAGAGCTAGGGGAAGAATATAAAAAAAAATGAAAAATAAATTATATGAAAATTTTAAACAATAAAAATTTTAATCTTTGTATAATGTCATGTGTTCTCTAATGATACACTATATGTTTTGATCACATTGTAAAACTGAGGGTCTCTACATGTTTTAATATTAATTATACATTAAATGTCTCTCCACAGTTGAGAATTATCATAGCCTCTTTTGACAGCTTATTCTTGAAAGTAATACAGACAAGTATCAGATAGGAATGTTACAAGGAAATAAGCTGTTGGATATGAAAACATGGATATGTCAGAGATATGTGGTGTTTTAGTCCAAGCAGGTAAAGCAGAGAGAAAAAGAAAGATTCTCAAGTGAATATGGAAGAGGTTGTTCACAAGAACAGATATGGGTCTAATTACTGCCTTGGCATTTCTATCTTAGCTAAAATCTCTTTCAGGTTGTCATAACTTTGTAATACCTCATTCTAGTCCTTGTCACTAATTATCTGTATCTTTAGCTGGACTTCATTACAAGTATTGGTTCAGATTATTTACATATAAAATAAAAGCCTGGATTGGACACAATTCTTCTTTGAGACCCTATAGTTACATATTGTGTTCTCTCTAATAACAAATATTTTGTCTTGACCATAAACATCTAACCCAAAGTCTCTTTGATGACTCTCATAGCTCCCTAAAATAATCATACCAGACAGTTAACATAATGGCAATACCATATTATCCCAGCTATTTCATCCATCCTCATCATTTAACTGACCCTAACAATTATCTTCAACATACAGTACCATTCTACACCCTTGAGAAAATGTCTACAGTGGAATTCAAGGTACTATAAATGTCTAATTAATAGAACTGTGAAAAAATGCAATGATTGAATGTTTTAAGCTATTAAATTTTAGGGTGACTAGATGATCATCAAAAAGTAACTGAACCATATGCAACCTGGTCAATTAGTTTTGACAAAGCAGATAATAATGGCACCAAAGCATAGCCTTGATAATGGAAAATAATTTATGTGATGAATAATAACGAATAATGATTAAGACAAGATTAGGAACAGAAGATTTTAGTATATGATAGGTGATTATTACAATGAAAACATTGTCACATTTTGATAGATTTGATTATAACAGTCTCATCTGGGTATAATGAAGGATTGATTATTAAAAAGTTAATGAAATAATTGGAATTAACTTTCCCTGCCAGAAACTGGAAATTTTAGAAGATCTGCAATTCTCCAAAGAAGTCTTAGACTTAATTTCTATTGAGTAAACTTGATGGCACCTTTAGTTATAGCTGCCATAGTGATGGAAGTGTTCATCACCCCTGAAGTCATGTCACACTTCTATAAAGTTCCAGGTTAGTTTCACCCATTATTCTGGGGTGTGGAGATAAGAAGCTGAGCATTCTAGTTTTGCAACCACTCACCCTTCTCCTAAGGTCCCAAGAAGAGCTGCCTGATAGTGTTTCTGAACTCGTCATTTTCTCTGAGCTCCTCTTCACATTCCTTTACCCTAACTCCATCACTACTTACTATACAAAACAAGCCCTCCTTCTATTCAAACACTGGATTGATGTGAGAAGATGAGATAGCCCATTGAGGAGCATGCTTCACAACATTTATTTATTGCAGGTTTGGCTAAAATGACATTTTGTTTCATTATAACACCTTCTGGTCATTGGCACCACATTACAACTGCTATATTAAACTTTTCTGTGTCAAGCACACATATGATGAAATATATACATTGTTATATATATATATATATATATATATATATATATATATATATATATATTATTTTTTATGAACTGAAGAAGATTATTATCTTTCACTGATAAAACTTTTCCTGTGTTTATAGCTAGGAAACTAAATTTCCTTCCAGGATCACCATGAAGATTACTGCTAATGATTAATGAAAGTAGGTTAATAAAAGCAAGTGTATAAATTGCACAGCTTTATCTTCTACTGTGGTCCATACATCCACAAACACCCAAAAATATTTACCCATAGGGTTAGAAAAGATGTTATCATCAAAGAGGATGAAAAAATATCCTAGATTTATTCTTATCACAGCTTAGCTTTCTAACATCTGATTCTGATCTAACCAGTATCAATGAGATGGAAATATTTGTTATCTATCTTCTGAGTTCAATACTGCATTAGAAGTTGGATGTCTCTTCTGCTGAAAACACTGTGCTCTGCAGTTCATGAGTCTCCTGTGTATTGTCACTACCCGATGGATCATTCTTGAGTTAGTTTTTATTTCTATAGTAAATTAAATTGAAAGACTGCTAGCACTGCTCAGTACACCCCTGAGACAGCTGTAACTTGATACAGGTCAGGCAGCCAATCAGTATTGGGGAGAAGCAGAGACCACAGACCTTTGAGGAGAGTCTATTAGACCAATCATAAGCTGTTATCCAGTCCTCAGAGGAAACAGGACATTAGACAGGTATTGAGGTGAGTAACATGTTACACTTGCCTAATCATATCACTTGCTGCCTCTTGGGATGCCATGCATTGTAGACAATGGTACTCTGTAATGTGAAACTGAAGCTTTACTGTTGCTGCCAAGCAAAGACTCATTCTCTCTCTCTGTCTCTCTGTCTCTCTCTGTCTCTCTCTCTCTCTCTCTCTCTCTCCTCTCTCTCTCTCTCTCTCTCCATAAGTTCTTCTATCTCTTAGGTAATGTGGTTTAAAGAAGGAGATAGGATAAGAGCGTGACAAGGTAGTCCAGGTGTTTTTTATTATGTGTAATTTCCACAGTATTGTAGAATTATAGACACTTTGAATCCCAGAATTTATTATCATCTGTCAATTCATTTCAGGAATTTTCAGTCTTCTTTCAATATTCTATTGAAAAATATCTATTCCTTGCTTAAACAACATAGTTTATCAAGAAACTCAATATCACTTAAAAGGTTATTCAGTTCTTTAGGTTTGGTTTTTATGCTCTTTTTTTAAACTTTTATTCTTCTCTCATACATTATATCCTGACTACATTTTGCTCTCCTTTCACTCTTCCCAGCCTCTTACTCCACCCCCCCCACCAGATCCACCCTTCTCCATTTCCCTTCAGAAAACAGAGAAGGCCTCCCAAAATATCATCCAAACATGGCATAAAAGTTACAATAAGACAAGGCATAAACCCTCATATCAAGACTGGATGAAGTAATGCAGTAGGAGAAAAATGATTCTAAGCTCAAGTATAAGAGGCAGAGACAACCTGTACTCCTACTTTTACCAGTCCAACAGGAAAACCAAGCTACAAAAAGATATATGCAGAAGAATCAGCTCAGACCCATACTGTCTGTTTGTAGCTTCAGTCATATCCATCTGACACCTACAATTCTTTGTTTCCGTCTTCTGTGGGGGTTACTGTGGCTGTCACTATTGTATGACTGTTGTCTCTGTATCTTCTCCTGTCAGTGGCTGAATGATCCTTTTTAATGACAATTTGGCTAGGTACTGATCTATGACTACAGCAGAATTATATTAGGAATCATTTATTTATTTATTTATTTTTTAAATTTCTAGTTGTATTTGGTTACATCCTGGGTCTCTGGGTTGTCTTGCTCCTGATTCCTAGCAATTTAAAACAGTATCAAGTATGGCTCCCTCTAGTGGCAGGTATCTTAAGTTAGGCCAGCCAACTGATTTGCCTCACCCATAAGTTCTGCATCACCATTACTTTAGCCCACTTTGACTGGCAGGACAAGTTTTAGATCTATAGTTTTGTGGCTGTGTTGACGCTCCAGTTCCATTGCTAGAAATTTTGCTTAGTTATAGAAGACGGCTAGTTTGTGCTCCATATCTCCCACTACTAGGATACTTTGCTATGCTGATCTAGGGACATCTAGACTGTTTTCAGTTTAGGGTTCTTATAAATGAAACTGCTATGAACATAGCCAACCAAGCGTCCCTGTGCTAGGATGGAATATATTTGAGGTAGATTCCCAAGAGTTGTACAATTGGGTCTTGAGGTAGATCCATTCCCAGTTTTCTGAGGAAGCACCATATTGATTTCTATACTGACTGTACAAGTTTGTACCCCCACTAACAATGGAGGAATATTCCTCTTGATGCACATCCTTTCCAGAATGATATGTCACTTGTGTTTTTGATAATAGCCATTCTGACAGATGTAAGATTGAATCTCAGAGTCTGATTTGGACTTTCATAATGGCTATTGATATTGAATATTATTTAAATGTTTCTTGGTCATTTGAAATTCCTCTGTTGAGAATCCTCTCTTTAATTCTGCACCCTAATTTTTAAATTTGAATATTTAGTTTTGTTGATATGTAGTTTCTTTGTTCTTTTATTTGTATATTAGCCTTCTATTGGATGTGGAGTTGATGAAATTTTTTCCCATTCTGTGGGCTGCCATTTTGTTATATTGACAGTGTCCTTTGCCATAGAGAAGCTTTTCCCATTTGGGAAAAGGTCCCATTTGTTAATTGATATTAGTGCCTGAGCTGTTGGTTTTCTGTTCAGGAACTTAAATCCTGTGCCAATGAGTTCAAGGGTATCCCTCACTTTTTCTTCTATTAGGTTTAGTGTAATGAGTTTTATATTGAGGTCTTTGATCACTTGGACTTGAGTTTTGTGCTGTACTACAGAGCTGTAGTAATAAATACCACATGATGTTAGAATCAAAACAGACAGGTTGATCAATGGAAGTGAGTCAAATACCCAGATGTTAATCTACATATCTATGTACACCTGATTTTTTTTTATAAAGAAGCAAGAAATACAGTCTGTAAAAAAGAAAGCATCTCCAACAAATGTCAGCATGTAGAAGAATGCAAATTGTCCTATTTGCAACATCCCCCACTATTCTTTGTTTTCTGAATCAGTTAGTATTGTGCTTTTCTTAAATTCCATACCTCTGATCCTCTGTTATCAATTGTGCTATTAATAGACCACTATGAATTAGGTACATACCTGCATGTTTTTTGCTAGTTATATCAATCTTAATGTTTTTGTTGTAGTGGAACTCCAGGTGAAATGCTAGCAATGCCTGCTGAATCTTTCTGGTTTCTTCTCCCTTTTCCATATGATGTTTCCATTGATGAGGAAATATCATTCAACCTCCCAAATTGAGTCAGGCTCCACTTCTAGCTATAAATCACACTTGATATTTGTAACAAGTTATTTAACTTTCATACTTCAGTCTTTTCTAATGACAATTGATACCTGGGTGTTTTATAAATTGATATCCTAAATAACTTTCCTCCAAGCTTCTTCATTTTTTCCTGCCATCTGACTATCCCTGTATTCACATCAGCAACTCCTGTCAACTGAATACCCTAAACTACTTACCTCATCCTCGTCATAGATCTGCTTTTGTGTCCTATAGAACACCTCATCTTATACTTTCAGAAGTAAGGTTTTAACTTCTATCTAAATATTTTCACTCTTCTCAAATTTCATCCTTATTGATCTATTCAGGAATATAGAGTTTCAAACATTCAAGTTAATATCACTAAACACTGATTAGAAATGTTCATACATTCCTTAATATTCCTTAAAAAATTAAATTTATTTTTAATTGAAAAAGAATCAAACAATATATAACAAAAAGCTTTCCCCTCCCCAAACTCCTCCCATATCTTCCCTGAGTCTCCATTTCCCTAATTCCCCAACCCCAAACTCTTTCATTTACTATCTCCTTTTAAAAACAAACACAAATCAGAATCCCCGCCTCTCTCACACACAAACAGATATCCACAAACCTTAATGTACAAACAAAAGAAAAATGAGGCAAAAAATTGTTCATATGAGAAAAAAAGTCTATTTTTTTGTATTGTCCATCTACTGCTGGGTATGGGTCCTCTCCTGATATGTGATTAATATACCCAGTGAGACTCAACTGGTAAAAACTAATTTTTCTTTTAAATGTGGATATCATTTTCAGATATCTTCTTGGTTTGAGGGTAGGAGCCTGTGTCTATTTTTTTTTTCACCACTGGACCTTGATTTTGAAACTAGTTTTGCTATTGACATAATAAAAATATGCAAAACCAGACTTTGTTGTTATTGTATCTAGCGCAAACTTTATTAGGTTTACCATACTAACAAGTATATGAGACATGGTTATGACTGGTCAAAAAAACTAATCTCTAGTTTCAGGCCAAATATTCTACATTTTCATCAAGGGTATTTAGTTGACTCTAAATATAAAATTTCTCCCTCCTATTTGGCAATAAAGATTTATTCCAGGATAGGGCCTCCTGAATACTAAGCAAACATTCATAGCTGAGAAGATTTCCCATGCTACTTCATTTTAGGTTCTGACAAAGGTTCTTACTATGGTAACAAGGCTTGCCCAACTTGGCTTAGTCTCTCAAGAAACTAAGATTACAGGTTAGCCCATACACCTCAGTGGTCTTTGGTTTGATTATTGTATTCTCTGTTACGAAGATTATAAATGTACATGATCTCTTTAGTTCCATAGAATAAGCTTGTGACTGTGCATATTATTATATGTGATGGTTTTATCATACTTTGAAACTAGGTAAACAGTTTCTTCATGTCACTCTTTTTTGGGTCAGATATTATTCACAGTTTATTCTCATGACCAGTCTTTAAATGTGTTTTAGTCTGTGACATTGGATTCTTTGTCTTTGCTTCATAAAACTACATATTTGTGAAGAGAATTAAGTTACTGACCCCAGATTCATTTGTGGAGAGATAAGGGTGACTTCTAATGTAGCTCAAGATTTAGGAAAAGGTAAACAAACTGTACAAACAGCAGGAAAATGGAGTATATAATTCCATGCCTCATCATTTCTACAGAATGATAAGCAATTGCTTTCTTTGGCTTTGCATGTGAGATTCTCTAGCAGTAATTTCTTAGTTCAACCATTCCTCCAAGGAAGCTTTTCACCTCTCACCTGAGTGATGGTGAAGAGGACTTTTTTTGTTATTCCTATGGACAACAGCACAATTTAACACATTGTGGTATATGTATAAGCAGGATAAACCTGAACAATCTGTGCTTTAGAGAAGTGATGTTCTAAGAATTTATGAATATGAAGTCATAATTTGTATGGAAGAAAATCTGTGCTTTTTATTCTAACTAAATATTGGTTAAAAATATTTTATTATAAAAGGTGTGTAATGCTTTTGTATAATATATTTTCAATGCTTACTAGTTGTGGAGAAAGAAAGCCACACAACAATGGAAGCTAGTCCAGAACAAGAATGAGATGAGGTCAAGACATGTCCAAACCTGAAAATCTCATCTTGAGACAGGCAGGAGTATGACTGTTGCCTTTTTGCTCTTGGCCTGCATGTCCTAATGCATGTAGCCTGTATGATCCCTGACCTCTGCCACCCTTGAGGTAGTCATGTAGCCTGGTGGCCAAATTACAGATTTAAGTCTTATTTTCCTATAAGGACATGTCCAATAAGCACCTGGAATTCCTGTCCATGGAAATGAAGCATTCCCAGCACTTTGGCATAAGCCAATCATATATACTCACCCCCAAAACCCCATCCACTCTTCAATGTTTATATAGCACTTGCTACTCTCCACAAAGAAGCTGTTGTCACTGAAAACTGCCTTGGAGAAGGCTGTTGCTTCCAGTATTCATTTGCCTAGGATGCTGTGGAACGTACCCACTAAGATAAAATTCATTGCTTCCAACCTGGCATGGAAAGACATCTTAAGAGCAGAAGCAGAACAAATCCAGTAACCAAGTCCAGTAAACAGTAGGTAAACATATTCTAGAATTATGTAATACTTGTAGAATAATTCCTTACTACTGTATCAATAGCTCTGCTCATAATTAAATGAATTATTTTATGCAGCAAATCATTTACAATAATGAACCTGTAAAGTGGTTATTACTTTCTTCATTTTATAGGGAAATAAAAATAAGTCTTATAAGAGGTCAAGTGACAAGTGACTTGCCTGTTGTCACTCAAAGCAATATAGTCGAGAGTAATAAATTGGTTATTCTTCTTACTGTTATTATTCTGATTTATATTATTATTTTGTCTTGTTTTTTGTTTATCAGGACAGGGTTTCTCTGTGGGACTCTGGCTGTACTAGAAGAACTCTCTATATATACCAGGGTGGCCTTGAACTCACAGAGATCTGCCTGCCCTACTTCTGCTTCCTGAATGGAGAGATTAAAGGAATGTGCCACAACAGCCCAGGTCTGTTTTATGTTTAATAATCAATTAAATGCTACTTGAACTCCAGTAGATGACTGTTCTTGAAATGTGTTTATTCTGGTTCCTTAAAAATTCAAGAATGCACCACAACTGAGTAGAAAGTTATTTGTGCTCAAAATATATGATCCATGCTGTACAAGGATGTAAATCACTGAGAGATGAAAAAAATGAAAGGTAGAAAACATCCACTGTTGTATTCTTACTCCAAATGCTTATGAAACTGTATTTCTCATATGTTGACATTGTGAGCAGTCATCAAGTCTCCTAAACACATAAAAACACAAATAAATAAAAAACCCAGGGATTCTCACTGCTGTATTTGCAGTGGTCAGGGTTTACTTGGCACATAGCTGATGATCAATAATACTTTGGATGAATGTCAGAGTGTGCTAGGAAGGCATGTAAGATTTCTCTCTTCCCTGAACTTTTAGATGAGGAGAACCTCATAAAAATTGGTAAAAACATTAAATAGAACAAAACACCCATGGTTCCACATTGAGTTCCAGGAACCAAAACTGATATGTATTTCATGGCCCAGAGAAATAGGCCATGGTTATTTGATTCTACAGGCCAATATTAGAATAGAGGCAGAGACTTGATCTATGATGGATAAAACATGTCATGGAGGAAGAAGAGAGAGTAGAGGATGTGAATATTGAATATTTGCTTACTTTCTTCTTTGACTCAATATGGCTATAAACTAACTCCCTGTTATAGTGGAGCCTGAGTCACTGAAGACCTAATAATTTCAGTTAATGATCTTGAGAAACTCTCTCAGTAACATGTTCAAAGTGAAACTCAATCTCTTGGTTGGTTCTACTACAGTCAGGTTGACAATGATGAGCAAGAATCACAGATTTATCATCTTTCAAGCTGGCCACCAAGCATGTCACTTTAAAATACACCCATCCATCTCCTCCCACCCCCAATAAGATTTATTCTTATTCTATGATGCAAAGTTCATAGAGCCTAAATTCAGAAGTTGCCAGCGTCATGACAGTTGTTCAAGCCTCAGTATAAAGTTTGCTTTGAGATGCAAAGTAACACTTAACTGTAAGTCTTTGAATCCTTCCTTGAAAACTAATAAGCTTCTCACATTTAAATGAGTGGAGGCACATAAAGGAGAGAGGGATTGAAATAAAACTGAAATGAGGCAGGGCTTTTCTTGCAGGGAATTGATCCTGCCATCACTTACCTGGTCACTAAAGCTTTTGAAATCTTTTCGAATACATCTTGACACTTGCACTAGTATAATTTGCTCTAAGACATACACAGCATCACATGTATAACATCTGGGTGTAAGCACCTTGACCTTTCTAACAGTGACTTCTGGGTATCTGGGTAGCTGCAAAATGAATAAGAGAACCTTTCCATTTGCTGTCTTTGGAAAACAGGAGAACACAGCAACCACAAATTGTTGAGGAGCAGACTTTCAAACAAGTTTGGGGTTTTGTACTTTGGAGCACAAATGGGCATTACCTGGATACTCCCCTATCATCTTTGCATAGAATGCTTACTTCTCTTTGATTATGTAATTCTCCTTAAAGGCCATAACCCCATGTCCATTATTTTATGCACAGCCCTTTCCTAGTGAGACTGCCTAGCATTTTCAAGCTTTTTACTCTGCTTTTAGCTCCTAATTCCTCATAAGGACCTGGGTAAAGCAGCCAGAAATGACCATTTTGAATCATTCTTTAAGAAATTAATTAGCTCACCATCCTTAAACTCCCCTTCTCATGAACTCCAAGACACAGATAAAATGAAGACAAATTCTTTGTAAGAATGTGAAGTGAATTGTCCAATTCTTAGCAGAGTCATTGTTTCAATTGGAGCTCGATGAGACCTGCTCCCTCCTATGTGTGCTCACTGGTCTTCTGACTTCTATAGCAAAAAATAACTTGTTTGAAGGATGTTGAGTTTTCTTTAGCACATGACTGCAAACTCTTCCAAGTTTTTCCAACATCCAGTTCTGAAGAATTAAGAAACATGGGATTAAGTTTACTGCTGGGATAGGATACAATGACAGGGACTATCTTCAGTAGGCTAGGACGAAGATATCTCAGAAGACCATGGCAGCTCCTTATAAAGAGGATGGCGTCTGGGACCCTGAGAAGCAGGAGACACATCCCTCCATGGGACCCTCCATCTGAAATAAAGGACTGCTTATAATAGGCTGGGATGAAAACATCTTAGTAGCCCAAGGCATCTCTTTGTAAAATAAGTCGTTCACATTTCTAACCTTAGCTCTGGACAATGGGTATAGATTTCATTTGTGTGTGACTATTTTTAAGTTGGCCTTGTTGTGCATAATTATTCTATTATATCTGACTTTCTTCCTTCTTTCTCCTTCTGCTCTGGTGAACTCTGTGAAACTAGATGTTCCTTGATGTAACAATTTTTACACAATTAAAAATTGAGGCATTGGCACAGCACAGTCCGAATGACCCAGGTGCATGCTGTGTGTTCTCATCTTGGAAACAATGTAATAACTGCACAATGGTAGTTCCAGATTAATGCTTGACTTGCAAAGAAAGTTATTAGAAATTATTAGAAAATGAAATAGAGTCAACACAAGGACCCCAAGGAAGGAAAAATGTATTGAAGTCATGAAAGAAGTTTTACATAACATTTAAGAGTGGTTCCTGGATAAACAAGTATAGAATGCCTAAAATTATACATTAGTAAAACTAAGTCAAAACACGGGACTCTTAGGAGAGTCATTATGTGCAATGTACAGAAGTAGAAAGCTAGCAGAACTACTGACTTAAGGGTTAATTTGATTCTTTCTGGCCACTGCCTGGCAGCTTTGCCTATGTCATTTATCATTAGAGATTCACAGGAAAATACAAGTAGCTGACCTTGGAGCTCTGAGCTCTGAAGTATAATAAGTTAAAAGTAAAAGTTTAAATAATGGTAATTTTGCAGTTACTATTACTATTATTTTGGCTACAGGTCTGAGAATAGGGAAAGCTTGAAACTTTGGGGAACAATTGTAATTCTTAATTCTTTGTGGGATGTGGTTATTCTTTTGAATTTGATTTGGCAATGATTATACAATGTGATTTTTTATCTGCTTTTGGAGTATTAATAAAAGACTGGGGTAAGAGAAAGGCTAGAGAGTGAGTGTGAGAGCGAATGAGAGGGTGAATGAAAGTTCATTCAAGGTGAATGTGGTAGAGAGAGAGAGAGCAAGTGGGAGGAGATGTAGAGAGCATGAGAAGAGCATATGAAGAGAGAATGTGAAGAATGAAGAAAGAATGTGAGGTGTGTAAGGAGAGTATATGTATGAGTGAAAGGAGAGTGTATGTGGTGTATGTGAGATGTGTTCTAGATGTATGTAAAGAGTATAGGTGAGAGTGAACTGGGAATGTACAGAGGTGTGTAGGAGTGTGGGAGTTCAAGAAAAGAAAGCTCACAGGAGAAAAGCAGAGTGTGCAGGAAAATGCAGTGTGTGTGCAGCCTCAAGCTGCAAGTAAATGAGCAAGAGAGAAAGTAGAGAGTGAGAGAGAAGAGAGAGAAACTTTAAGCCATGAAAAATTGCCTGTCAGCTTGTACCCCAAAAAGTAGTCTATGTATATTTATTATGAGCCTTCCAGATATCCCTACTTCCAGTTGAGAACTCTGATCCTGTGTTGAGGCTGGACCCCAACAGTTTACTTACTGGAAGGAAAGTATCTGTTATCAAATTTTACATTAATTATCTGATACAAACAAGGAGAGAACATTTAATTTGAATCATGATTCTAGAGTTTTTAATGGGTGGTTGCTTGGCCCCACATATACACACAAGACATCTTAGAGACAGAAGAGCATATGGTAGAATAAGATATTTATCTTAGAGGACCAAGAGGTAGAAAAGGGAGCATTCCTGCAATTCAGCTCACTTTTCCCTTTCTCCTCTTGTTCCCAACACTAAGAGATCATGCTAATGACATCAGCAGTTAATCCTGTCTGAATGTATCTATGCTGACACAGCCAGAGGTATGTTCTGATTGCTCAATTGTTTCTAGGTCCTTTCAGGGTGAAAATGAAGATTAAGGATCACATAATTGATTGAATAAAGGAATTTTTTTACTTTCTGCTTATCTAACTGCAGTGACTTTGAGCTAAAAGATTATGATTTGTGATTGTACTATATAGTATTTAGAAATATCCATATTTCCCTCCTTGGTAATAAGACTATAATGTATCCACTCTGTGTTTGGGTTCTTTATTGTTATATAATTGGTAAATTCTTCAATTGTTCTACCACTTTGATTTTGATAAAAAAAAAAAAAAAAAAAAAAAAAACATGATAAAATTCTTCAAAGTCCATATGTGGTAAATTATTTAGAAATGTTTCATAACTCTAGGCTTCTAGTTTCTGAACCATTATGTAAAGTTTTCTACTACCTCTACTCACCATGGCCACAAAATAATGTCAACAAACAAAAAATTAGTAGGTTTTGCTCATAAAGTTAAAATTACAGAGAAAATTACATCATCAAAATCTGGAGCTAGAATCACATAACCAAAGACACAGACATGATCTGGGTACCTAGTACAAAAGCCTATATGCAGATATAAAACAATTGCTTTACAATCAACAAATGTCACTGAAGTTTAAGCACATAGAAGTATGAATAGACATTTCTGAAACCCATAAACAGAGGCAACACTGCACAATTGCAGAGGATTTCATTCTAAAAAGCCCAAAAGATTCCTTCTAAGGAAGAAGAACTCCTTTAAACCGGTGGTAGTAGATGCTGAAGGCTGCCAAGACCTAAGCTCTCTTCTCCTTTAAACCTAACTTTCCAGAGCATGATTCCAAAACTTGATTCCAGTTGGAGAAAGAGTAGTACATCATCCTCTATCAAACTCCTTTTTCACCAAGGCAGTGTAGGCTAGAACATGGGAAAACCCTTCAAGAAAGCAGCTTGGCCACAGAGAAAGTAGTGGGAGCAAGTTTGAACACAAGACTTTTAAGTTTAAACAACATACCCTTAAATACTTACAACACTAAGACAACAATATTTACATGGCTATAGAGATACATTTTCTGTTCAAAGCTTTCCCCATCTCTAGAAGCTTTCAGTTGTTATAGTAATGTTAACATAACCGTAGCAATTTGCTACAGTTGATCAAGGTATGTTGAATGTTATAGCATTAATAGACACATACATACAATATACATACAAAGAAATTTTTAAAAAATTAAAAAACAATCTTGAAGCCATACAAAATGATAAAAGGATCACAACAAAGCAAACCAACTGAACTACAGGAAAAAATTATATTATCAATCTCATAATCCTTGCTATAATTAAGGTAATAGAAAAGAATATGTGTGAAATAAATACAATGACCAAATTAATTTTTTGAATTTGATGAAATTACCATTCAGTTGTCAATCAGAAACATGAACTTAAGGTATAAAATCAGCATTTACTGACAATGTGTCTCTACTGTAATAAATCTTAGATAACACCTAGTCTCAAACACTTTATCCTACATTACATGATTTAATTTGTGTTTATGGCAGTATAATACTCTGCACAGATAATACAGCATTTTCCCTCTCCATGGACACCATGAAGGAAGCCCAAGCTGACCCCACAACTTGGTTGTTGTGAGCAGTGCATCAATGAACAGACCATAACAGTGTAAATCTTTATGCTAGATGACTTGGATTTCAATGACTTTATAGCTAAGAAACATGTGACTGGATAATATGAGGCTTCTGTGTTTAGTGTCTTGAAGGACCCATGGATTTCCATAGCAGCCTCACTGATTCGTGTTTCTATCAGCAGCATATCCATGGTTCTTAGTTTCTCACTAACATATTGGGATTTTCTTTTCTTTTTTCATTACTTTATTTATTTATTAATCACAGCCCCCATCTTCTCACAGTTTCCACTTTCCACAGCTCCTCCCCAATAATCCCTTCCACTGGGTATCACTCCACCTTAGCATATCAAATCACTGAAGAACTAGGCAATCTTCTCCATCTGTGGCCAGTTAGGAGAATGTGATCCACAGGCAGGCAACAGGATCAGGAACAGCCCCTGCTCCAATTGTTGGGGGACCCCCATAAAGACCAAGATGCACATTTACTGCATATGTGTGGTGATTCCATGCTCACTCTTTGATTGTTGGTTCAGTCTGTGGGATCCCCCAAAGACCAGGTTTTTTGACTGAACTGTGTTGGTCTTTTGTGGAGTCCCTATCCTGTTTGGGTCCCTCAATCTTTCCCTGAACTCTTCTGTAAGACTCTCTGAGCTCCATCTAATGTTTGACTGTGGGTCTCTGAGTCAGTTTTCACTGCAGAGTAGAGACTCTCAGAGGACAATTGTGCTAGACTCCTGTCTACAAACATAACAGGATACCATTAAGAGTGTCAAGGATTGGTTCCTCCCCATGAGATGGGTCTTAAGTTGGGCCAGTATCTGGTTCATCATTCCCTCTGTGTCTATTTCATCTTTGTCTTTTCACAGTCAGGATAAATTTTGGTGAAAAGTTTTGTGGATGGGTTGCTGTCATTATCCTTTCACTGGGAGTCCTGCCTTACTATAGGTGGTGGCCCCTTCAGGCACCATATCCCCACTGCTAGGAGTTGTTACTACAGTTGTTACTACAGTAACCCCCATAGACTCCATGGGGCCTCCCTTTGCCCCCATTCTAGGTCTCTAAGACTGGAAATAACCCAGTTGCCCCTCAACTAAAGACTGGAAAAAGAAAATGTGGTTTGTTTACTCAGCTTTTAAAATCAAGGACATCATAAATTTTGAAGGCAAATGGATACAACTAGAAAATATCATCTAGAATGAGGGAACCCAGACTCAAAATGATATTCATGGTATGCATTAGCCGATAAGTGAATGTGAGCCATAAAGTACAGGATAGTCATGCTACAATCCACAGAAACAAAGAAACCAAATAACAAGGAGGACCCAGGGGAAAATGCTTGAATTTATCTCAGAGGGGATATAAAATAGTTATTGGATGTAGGTGGATAGAAAAACCTGGTTGGGAGAGGAGATGGGGAGGGAGCAGGGCAGGAGGGTTTAGGTGTAGAGAAAGCAGGGAGAATGGAAATCAGCCTTAGGCATGGGCAAGGAGGTGCATGGAGGGATGAAGGACATCTGTAGGACATGTTGGGTTTTTTAATTGCTGGTTTTCTTGACTATCCATTCTGGCAGATATGAGATGGATTTCTGTAGATTTTAATCTGCATTTATGCTAGGCTAAGGATGTTGAGCACTTTTTCACACATTTATTGTTTTTCTTCCTCATTTCGAACATTTTTAGTTCATTTATATATTTTTGCTTGCTTTGTTTAATTTGGAGGTTTCAGCATATATGCACTCATGTACATGAAGGAAGACACTTTATACCAAGATCTTCATGTCTTATACCTTAACAAGTAGAGAAAAAAAAAATCTGTCCATGAAGAAATAACTAATTTCCTTCTGAGGCAACAAAGATTGTTCTCTAACTTTCTTCAATGTTGGAAAATAAGGAAATAGAACACAATACTAAACAAAGAATATTGTCAAACACATGTTGACTATACAACAGCACACAGAAAGAGCTCTCCTTGAAAAGCTAGACAATTTCAGCAGAAAAATAAGATCACTTTGGATGATAAACTAAAATCTAAAATAATTGTCCAGGAGTCTGTACTTACACAGGGAAATTGCTGAAACAATGAGTAAATAGATGTGATGAGCATGCTCATTAATCTGATTAGAGTAATCATCTCACAGTAAAATATATACACATTATACAATGTAAGTATATTTTTGTTAACTTACATAAATAAAACCATAAAAATGAGGTATAATAACAACTTGTACCACAGAAAAATCCCAGATCAGTTATTTCTGTATTAGTCTTTCTTTTAAGATGTGTACCTTATGGAATATACCTTTCTAGTAAATATCTGCTAAAGATCATAGTATGGACATGGGAGAAAAGATTGATTCTGAGGTGGAGATGCTGGATAAGTAAATTTGCATTGATGGCATAACTTCATGGTGGGATGCATCATAAGAATTATAGTTTCATCTATATTTTCAGCCCCAAATCCACAGCCCCATTTCACCATGAGAAAAACATCAAAGAGAAAGTAAGCTAGAGAGAACACTTTGTAGAATATCTGATCTGCATCTGGTCTCAAAGAAACCCAAGACAAGTCTCTTTCAACATCAGTGGCTACTCCTAGCATTTTCAGCCCATAGATCCCTACTCTAAATCTCGCTAGCTCTGCAGCTGAACTACATTTCTCCAGTTCTCCTTTCCTATTTAAACCAGTCACTTTGTGACCTGTGACAGGTGGATACAAATAAATCACAGCTCACTGAAGTTTTATGAACTTTTATAAGTTTAGAATGAAGAAAAAAGCTTTGGGTATGTTAGCATTACCACTGTTTGTAATCTGTACTAAAACTCACATTGTAGAACTGCAGTAGACTCGTGTCTTTAAAATTATAGTGAAAGCTATGCCTATGGGTGAAAAGCAAGAACACTCTATCCTCTAAACAGATGGTTGGATATATAGATTGGAAAGAGATGCTTTCAGCACAATAAGATGAATTTTTAAATTTATATTTAGAAGAGAAGAGAACACAGGAAAACTTAAATTTTTGGACTTGTGACTATGATAACAATTTAACAATAGCACATTGTTTTTAGTTACTTGCTTTAGGCTTAACCTTGTAATCATATACAGAAGGCAAAATAAAGTTTGTCACTAACTTCATTACATTTATACTAGCATGATTATGAGCTCAGTTTTGAACATATTAAAGATTTGTCCTTTTATAGAATGACTGTGCATTAGCTTGCATGTCTTAATTTTCTTGAACAGTTTACAAGTTAGTAGCTTTTATAAGATTAGAATTTTGTTTTTCTTTTTGATATGTTTGAGCCTTTATAAATTGAATTGAAATCTTCCTTTTGTGCTTCCGTTTTCTATCTGTGCTTGGAGCTGATACTGTGCCACAGCTTTTCATATTCAGATACCACCAGGAAAGAGCTGGCCTTCCAGAAGTGCTATCACACCTGTGAGCACAGGTAAGATCACCACCACTTCTGCTCCACCAAACCTACCTGGAGCCCTCAGGACACAGGAACCAAGGGACAGCCTGGAACAGGATCCTTACAGTTTCTTTCTGCACCCCAGAGCTGACCATGTGCCACAGCTCTTGTGAGGGAAGAGCTGGTCTCCTGAGAGTGCTGACACACCTGTGGGCACAGGTAGGCCCACCACTTCTGCTCAAATTCCTGGCCCAAGAGGGACCAGCAAAAAGCCATCAGGACACAGGAACCAAGGAACAGCTGGGAAAGGATACTTTCCATTTCTGTCTATGCCCAGAGATGGCCCTGTGCCACAACTCTTCATACCCAACTTCCTCCCAGTGAATACTTTCACACAGGCTTGCAGGAGGGACAAGCCACAGTAAGAGACAGCAAGACAGATAACATCAGAGATAACCAGATGGTAAGAGCAAGGGCAGGAACATAAGCAACAGAAAGGAAGGCTACTTGACATCATCAGAACCCAGTTTTCCCAACAGAGCAAGTCCTGGATAACACAACAGACTAGAAAAGTAAGACTCTGATTTAAAATCACATTTCGTGATGATGATTGAGGATTTTAAGAAGGACATAAATAACTTCCTTAAAGAAATACAGGAGAGCACAGGTAAATAAGTAGAAGTCTTTAAAGAGGAAACACAAAAATCCCTTAAGGAATTACAGGAAAACACAAACAAACAGGTGAAGAAATTGAACAAAATCATCCATGATGTGGATCTAAAAAATAAAATATAACCAATTAAGAAATTACAAAGGGAGACAACCCAGATAGGCAACCTAGGAATGAGATCAGGAATCATAGACACAAGAATCACCAACAGAATACAAGAGTTAGAAGAGAGAATATCATGCACAGAAGATACCATAGAAAACACTGACACAACAGTCAAAGAAACTGTAAAAAGATCCTAACCCAAAATATTCAAGAAATCCAGGACACAGTGAGAAGGATAAGAGGTATAGAAGAGAGTGAAGATTCCCAACTTATAAGGTCAGTAAATATCTTTCACAAAATTATAGAAGAAAACTTCCCTAACCTAAAGAAAGAGATGCCTATAAACATACAAGAGGCCTACAAAACTCCAAATAGACTGGACCAGAAAAGAAATTCCTCCTATCACATAATAGTCAAAACACCAAATTCACAAAACAAAGAAAGAATATTAAAAGCAATAAGGGAAATGGTCAAGTAACATATAATGGCAGACCTACCAGAATTACAACAGACTTCTTACCAGAGACAATGAAAGCCAGAAGATCCTGAGCAGATGTCTTCCAGACCCTAAGACAACACAAATGCAAGCCCAGGCTACTATACCCAGCAAAACTCTCAATTACCTTAGATGGAGAAACCAAGATATTTCCCTTACAAAACCAAAGTTACCCAATATCTTTCCACAAATCTAGTCCTACAAAGGATAATAGATGGAAAACTCCCATCACAAGGAGGGAAATTACACCCTAGAAAAAGCAAGAAAGTAATTTTCTTTCAACAATCCAAAAGAAGATAGCCACACAAACATAATTTCACCTCTAGCAATAAAATCAACAGGAAGCAACAAGCACCTTTCCTTAAAATCTCTTAATATGAATGGACTGAATTCCCCAATAAAAAGACATAAAATAACAGACTGGATACATAAACAGGACCAAGCATATTGCTGCATACAGTAAATGCATCTCAGTGACAAAGACAGACACTACCTCAGTGTAAAGTGTTGGAAAAAATTTTTTTCAAGCAAATGGTCCCAAGAAACAAGCTGGAGTAGCCATTTTAATATCAAATAAAAATTAACTTTAAACCAAAAGTTATCAAAAAAGATAAGGAAGTACAATTCATACTCATAAAAGAAAAAAATCTACCAAGAGCAATTATCAATTCTGAATGCCTATGCTCCAAATGGAAGGGTACTCACATTCATAAAAGAAACTTTACTAAAGCTCAAAGTACACACTGCACCACACACAATAATAGTGGGAAACTTCAACATCCCTCTCTCATCAATCGACAGTTCATAGAAACAGACACTAAACAGAGACACAGTGAAACTAACAGAAGTTATGGATCAAATGAATTTAACAGATATCTATTGAACAAATGAATATCCTAAAACAAATGAATATACCTTCTTCTCAATATCACATGGTACCTTCTCCAAAACTGACCATATAATCAGTCATAAAACAGACCCCAACAGATACAAGAAGATTGAAATAATCTCATGTATCCTGTCAGATCATCGTGGACAAAAGCTGGTCTTCAATAATAAAAACAACAGACAGCACACATGCACATATAAGTTCAACAATCCCTACTCAATGATAACTTGGTCAAGGCAAAAATAAAGAAATTAAAAACCTTTTAGAATTTAATGTAAATGAAGGCACAACATATCCAAACCTATGGGACAAAATGAAAGCAGTGCTAAAAGGAAACCTCATAGCTCTGAGTACCTCCAAAAGAAACTGAAGAGAGCATACACTAGCAGATTGACAGCACATCTGGAAGTTCTAGAACAAAAAGAAGCAAATACACACAAGACAAGTAGATAACAGGAAATAATCAAACTCAGGGCTAAAATTAACCAAGTAGAAACAAAAAGAACTATACAAAGAATCAACAAGAGCAGGAGCTGGTTCTTTGAGAAATTCAGTAACATAGATAAACCCTAAGCCAGACTAACCAAAGGGCACAGAGACAGCATCCAAATTATCAAAATCAGAAATGAAAAGGGAGACATAACAAAGGAAACCAAGGAAATTAAAAAAAAAAAATCATCAGATCCTATTGCAAAAGCTTATACTCAACAAACCTGGAAAATTTGGATGAAATGGACAATTTTCCAGATGGACACCAGGTATCAAAGTTAAATCCGGATCAAATAAACAATCTAAACAGTCCCATAATCCCTAAAGAAACAGAAGCAGTCATTAAAAGTCTCCCAATAGAGACAAAGTGTGGAGCAGAGACTGAAGGATAGGACATCTAGAGACTGCTTCAACTGGAGATCCATCCCATGTACAGCCACTAAACCAGGAAGCTATTGCAGATATGGGAGCGGCCCTTGGTCCTGTGGGGGTTCGATACCCCAGTGTAGGGGAATGCCAGGGCCAGAAGGTGGAAGTGTGTAGGTAGGTAGGTTTGGGAGAACCCTCATAGAGGCAGGGGGAGGAGGTATAAGATAGGGGGCCTCCAGAGGGGAGACTTGGGAAGGGGATAACATTTGAAATGTAAATAAAGAAGATATCCCCGCCCCGACAGAGTTATTAAATTAACAGGCTGGCAAGCGAAGGACAGGTAAGACTCTTCACAGAGCCTTACCAACCTAAAACAGAATTGCATTTCTTTGGAGGATGCATATTCCATGATGGGTAAGGAAGATATTCTTGTCAGAAAGAGTAAGACAGACTCAGTTTTTTAATGAAATAAAAAAGGAGAGGCGGAAAGCCTTTGGGGCTGCTTGGCAAGAATCTGACAAGGACCAAGGACAAGGAAATGGGCTGGTTGGCAGGAATATGACGTTGGCCAAGGACAAGGAAGTAGGCTTCAGGCAGGAATCTGACATTATGCTAGAACAAAAAAGTAATTTCAGGCAGGAATCTAAATCTTAGGCTAGAACAAAGAAGTAATTTGAGACAGGAATCTAAATTTTAGGCTACTGTAGGACCCCGAAAGGCTGCTATGCCCTGGCTGAACCTTTCCATAGGCTGCTGTCTACTAAGTAACATTCTGCAGTTCCTCTAGGATCAAAACATCCTGACTAAGGCATGGTGCCCCAGGAAGGGAATTTACACTTGACATCCTATTGCCCCCAGTTGAGTTCCTGTTTTTTCCTGAGTTTGTGTTTTTCCTTCCCTGGCTTCATGTATATATTGAACCTGCCCAGTAAAGGCAAGAGCATTCTCTCACAATGGATGACCCGAGTCTGAGTATTTCTTTAAACCCCCAGGCCTATGCCCAAACTTGGTACTGCAGGCAGCACTGGAGCTGTCATGCTACAATAATTAAGTAGGCTTCAGACATGAAAATGACTTTGGGCTAGGACAGGAAATTTGACTCAGATATTTTGATTATCCTGATAAGCCCTTAGAAACAGTGATCATGATCATGGGAATGCTCACATAATTGAGTTTAATACCTTGCTTGTTCTTTGACTATTTGTGTTTATTGTTTTGCTTGTTCCTTGACTATTTGCATCTATTACATTGCTAGACCCTCAACCTAGAACTGACCTGAAGACATGTATGTAATTACAATGGTATAAAAGCGAAAAGGAGGAATGGGGATGGGATAGGGGGTTCTGGGGAGGGGAAATGGGGAAATGAGATGACATCTGTATTGTAAATAAATAAAATATCCAATAAAAAAGAATAAACAGTATGCTGATGAAAAAGAAGACGGTACCAATGAAAGAAAAAAAGAGAAAATTTCCTGTTGTATTAAAATAAAAATTTAAATCATGCATAGAGAAACTAGGAACTTTACAAATAAAAACAGTTCACATAGAGACTGGAACCTTACTTTTCTGATTTTGTCATAATGCACCATTACAGAATATCACATTTTCATATATAATTCAGTTTATCCAAATAGCTAAAGCTTAACAGAGCTAGAAAAGGGAAAGGGGTTAGGTAGGTAGCTTCATATCCATTACTGTGAGTCTGAGTAGACTTTAGGAATTTATAAGCCTTAGTTATAAAACAAAAGTTGTTCCTTATTCAAATTTTCTAGAAGCCTATTTTTCAACACAGTTAGCAAGGACATAAGTGATTAGACATATATCTCTAAGCTGGTTTCTGTTTACCTGAGTAACCATTATAAAAATAGGAGTTTATAAATATTAAGTAAACATACTTTATCAAATGTATGCTTTTTCTTACCTAAAGTTTGTTCTTTAAGCTTGTTGTAGAACAGTTTGCAAACACATAAGTAGTTAGATATAAATCTCTAAGTCAACTTTTTAAAGTCTGTATAAACTTATGAATTTATCATACAAAAATCCATGCTAATTTAAAATATTTTGGAGATCTGCTTTTCCCTCTTCAGTCTAAAAATGGAAATGCAATGATAAGCAGAGAGCAAGTAGCACTAAAACATTTTATCATTGTTGCAGGAGTTGGTTTATATTTTGTGGTCATTTTAATTAAGATCGTGGTGAAGTTTTATGGCATGTACCCTTTTACTAACTTTAGTAAAAATGGCTGCCAGCCACAAGTTTGCTTCCATTATGATGAGGACATCAGGCTAGGTGGAGGCAAAGCACATGGTCTCCATTTAAAAACATCTATTTTACTAAATAAGAATTAAATCCAACTTACATATACATTATATCCCACATGTGAATTGAATCACATATAGAGTAAGTATTAGATAATTAACATTATCTATGTATAGATTTTTTTACCTACAAACTTTTATAAGTTTTAAGATAAATTTTGTTACAGGTTTTTAACCATATCCAATGAACTTAAAAATTCTGAAGTAGTTTATAACAGAATCTGAAGAGGGTTTTTTGTTTGTTTGTTTGTTTGTTTGTTTTGTTTTTGTTTGGGAGAAGAGAAGTTGCATAGATAAAAGGTTTTTAAGATTGGAAAGCAGAAAAGTCTTAGAGATAAGAGACTTTTGGAAGTGTAGAACAGAGAAACTTTAGATATAAGTGATTTGAGGATCATTTGTTTGTAAAGTCCAGTTATTATCATATAAAAGAATTTTAAAACCAATTGTGCCAAATTTTTGCCATCAATTGAGCTGTTTAGAGGCCAAGTCACTAAGACTGCAAAGCATTAGTAAAATCTCTGAGTCTTAGGAGTGAAAATGGATGGATCTCAAAACAAATTCTGCCAGAGGGAGAGTTCTTACAAGCTCTTAGAGGGATCTGAGAGACAAAGATCAGGATCACAGATAGGAGTTCTAGCCCAAAGAAGATTTTAATATTAATATTGTAGAGGGTCACCAAAGCATAGAAATGCTTCAGAATATAGTCTGCAGCTCCTAGTAGGAGGTAAGGATCTATGAGAGACAAAGGTCACAATGTAGCTGGGAAAAGGTAAGTATTTTATTAGAGAGTTGCCAGGGACTCACAGAAGGCCAGAAACATAGAACAAAATCATGAGGTGATAGATGCTGTAGGATAATTTAGCAAGCTCCAGGAGTTAGAAAGACTGGGAGATATCTGATGAGTGCCCAGAAGGCATGACAGGCTCCAGGAACCAGAGAGAGACATTTCCAGCATAAAGGAAGAGAGATGAATACTTAGAGTAGATAGAGGGAAGAATCAGCTCAAGAGGCAGATTCTAGAATTTGGAATCAAATTTGATGGGTGGCAAAGCAATCATAAACAAATAATTGTACATACTTTCAGAGAGTCAAGTCAGATGCTTAGTTTGGAGGGCTGAGTACATTGGAAGGAGGCTTATATCAACTTATCAAACTACATATTACTTTGAGATTGAAAAATATTAATATTTTGAATTTTTTCACCTCTATGAAGCATGCATTTGTAATTGTCTGTTGTTCTCAGACACATTCTATTTCATACATGTCTGGGAATTAACCAATATGTTAAATATATTAATTCTTTAGGGGTACATTTTTTTCACCTCTTGAAAAGATGATAATTCTGTAAAGAATGTTAAAACCTAATCACAAATATAAAACTCAATTATAATTTGAAACTCCCCTGTTGACTTCTTATGTAAAAACTAAAAATTTCGGTAGGGATTAAATTCTATCTTATCTACAGCACTTCAGTTACACCTAGCACATTCGATAGAGGAGAGCCCAGGAGACCAAAAAGACAGTCCAATATAAACTTATCTTGGTTGGGGTCAAAGAGTGGTTCTAATAAACGTCGAAGTTCTAAGCTGACATTGTCCTAACCAGAACAACAACCTTAATTAATTCTTGTTTACAGACAGGATTCAAGTCCCTGCTGAAATATTTTATCTTTATCAGAGTCACCAAAATTGGTTAAAATATGCTGCCTGGCATAATGAAATCTACTTTTAAGACTGGTTTTTTTTTAGGATCACCACTTCAGTCACGGATTTGAAGCAGCAGAGTCATCATATACAGTAGTTAAATTCCTGGGATTAAGGATTCTAGAACACAACTGAGTTATGTGAGTAAGACAAGGAGAGTTGAACAAATTCATATAGTTGTGAAATCATGGTAGTCACCTTGCATGGATAGTAGGGTACCTTGATGATGTGATAGAATTGTAGAGTTGTACAAATGACTTACCATGAGCTGCCACATAGGGAGTGGTGCAAAAATGCTCATCGACCTTGATTTTCCTGAACAATAAGTCTATAACATTGGTGTGAGAAAAACAATTTGTGGAAATAACAGCAGAGAAATGGAAAATGCAGAGCATATGTGGCAGGATGGGAAGTTACTGAGCTCAGATGGCACAGTAAGGTTGAACACTTACAGTACTTTATATAAAAAAAATTCCGTTGTTTGTAGCATATGAAAAGCGTTTTCACATCTACTACAATGAGGCCTTATAAAAGATTCTGTCAGCTTGCCAGTGGGGACAAACTCAACTGGGATAATGTAGAAGTGTCACTCTAGATAACCTTCTCATCCATTCTCATCCATGAAGATGAAAATTTTCCTTATATGTTGCCATGGATACTGACATTAGATTACCAAGTTGATCTACTTCCTAATATATTTCTTTTGGCTAGTGCTTTCAAGTAACTATGAAAATATAGCATTTCAGACACTTTATTATAGCTATTGTTTTCCCTTTTTAGATTCTGTTAATTTACTAGGGGCTATGTATGGATGAAATATCTACTAACTAGAATGTAAAAGCCAAGTATCTAATTTGTAAACTCAGTCCACATAGTTTCCATAAAATAGTAATCTGAAAATTATTATCTATACTAATATTAACTCTATATAGGGAGTGGTGCAAAAATGCTCATCGACCTTGATTTGGTTTATAAACTTCTTCTCTTTTCCCTGGTGGTAGAAAAAAAAAAGTGTTCTTAATGTACTGTCAGGGGAAACACACACACACAGAGGAATGAAAGAATTCTCTATAAATGAGGAATCAAATCTTATTAAAATACTTCACACAGTATCTTCCCTTTTTCACCACCTCCAAAATTTTGAAAAGAAAGTTCAAAAGGTCTCTTTTAGCTGTATGACAGCCCAAAGTACAAAATTCTGAATTTTCTGTATCTCTTTTTATTTCTTGAACTCATACTGTCTTAAAAATAGTTCTAAATATTAATTTTCTTTCAGAGAATTTGCCCAATTTCAAATGGACTTATTTCTCCTGAACTATAGGAAAAAAATAGAAAATATCAACTCTGCTTCATAAGAACATAAGTATCCTTTTATGGCATGATTGTACAGATATCAAATGATAGTTACAAGGAATCGTGGTGAACTCTTCACTATCATATTCTGGAAATTCAGATAAATGGGAAAGTGCAATGTATTGAGGAAAATTCTGAGAAGAAAGTGCCAGAACCTGGGATGTACGAAGGGCCATGCTCTGAGTGAGATGTTGCTATGCCAGGCTTGGAAAACCTGATCAGCATCCACAAGTATCCTGGTGGAAGAGAGAAACAAAATCAGTGCAGTTGTCTGGCTTTGTTTAAGGGTGTGTAAATAGATGTTACCCAGTGTGGGCACACAGTGTTTAAATGCCTAGAGAAAAGATAAGGCTTAGAGTTTAGACAAGGGAGTACTAACAGCCAACCCTTATGAAGAGGTGATCAGCAGTCTGTTCTGTAAGTAGAATAAAAATAAGGATTTTTGGCCATCAATCCAAAAATGATAAAAAATGAATAAAAAAATAATTACTAGTATCATAAAGCAGAAGATGGAGCTGTGTTAGACTATAAAGAAAAATGATAGGGGCTGGAGAGATGGCTCAGTGGTCAAGAGCACCAGCTGCTCTTCCAGAAGTCCTGAGTTCAATTTCCAGCATCCACATGGTGCCTCACAACCATTTATAATGATTCTGAGGACCTCTTCTGACATGAAGGTACACATGCAGATAGAGCACTCCTATACATAAAATGAATAAATAAATTTTAAAAAATAAGAATTAGATCTTTTACTAGGAAATGGATGTAAATGGAGATCATCAAACAGTGAAAAAGTCAGGTTCAAAATGATAAACAGTGCACACTTTCTCTCATTCAACTATTTTCTTAGATATCTTCTCCCTCTCCCCATATCTCTCCTGTTCTCCCTCCCTTTCCCTTTCTCCTCCCTCTCCCTCTACCTTTCCCTCTCTCCTCCCTCTCCCTCCCTTCTTTCCCCATCCCTCCCCACTTTCTCTGTCTCCTTTCTTCCCTCCTGCTCCTCTTCTTCCTTCTCCTTCTACAACTATACTAAAATATTTCCCTACTTTCTTTTCTCCTAAACCTTTTTCTTTTATAGTCTACTTTTTTGATTTCTTGATTTATGTCACTTTGGTTCCCAATGTGTTTAGTTTGAGAAGGTATCTGGAACTCTATATTTGGCTTTTGTTTGGTTTTCCTTCCTGAAGGCTATGAGATCCATGCAGGAAATGCACACCTCAGGAAATCTTCAAGTGTTTGCTGAAGGAATTAATGGACCATATATAAATCAAACGTAGAAAGATAGATAAAAAATGAAGAAATAAATTAGCTTACATTTCGAAAGAATGGGAACTTGACAAGATGTTACCCAGTGTGGGCACACAGTGTTTAAAAGCCTAGAGAAAAGATAAGGATTAGAGAATAACAGAAGTTATTACAGCATGACAATTTGCTTCTTTGGAGCAAACTCTGACATTTAAGTTTGGATATGTTGAAAGATGAGATGCAGTATGGTTTCACTATTTTAGACAGCTGGCAAGATGGGCTTAGACCCAAACAAGGCTTCCAGTTACTATTTAAACAGAAACAAACATATCTAATGAAAAATGTGGCCCTTAACCTTGAATCATTACTAACTAAAATATAATAATGAATTACTATGCTTGATTTTAGAAACATTAAACATTCAGTACAATGCAAATAAAATAACCAAGCATAATATCATGTGTTATGTGATGTGTGTCTTTGTGTATGTGTATGTGCATTGATTTTCAGAAATTTTTTCTAAAGGTGATAGTAACTAGTAGTGTGGCCAAACTTCTGTGTCAGTGTATGTATAATACAGTTTGAAATCTTGTCCACTTCTGTAATAAAAACGTTGTTCTCAGTGAGCCTGCAGTCTTTGCAAGTCTGTGGGAGACAGCTATTAATGGTGTGCAGCTTCTTTGTTGTTATTGATGATGATGGTGTCATTAATTGTTTTATTTATTTACATTCCAAAAGTTGTCCCCTTTCCACTCCCCCTTCAAGAATTCTTCACCCCATCACTCCTCCTCTTTGCCTCTGAGAGGGTGCTCCCCATCCACCCATCTTCTTCACCCATCCACTTCCACATCATCTCCCCATCCCCCTTCCCTGGGGCATCAAGTCTCTACAGGATTTCGCATATCCTCTGCCATTGAGGCCAGACAAAGCAATCTTCTGCTACATACTTGCCTGGGCCATGGACCAGCCCATGCATGCTCTTTGGTTTGTGGTTTAGTCTCTGGAAGATCCCAAGGGTCCATATTAGTTGACACTTTTGGTCTTTCTATGGGGCTGCCATCCCCTTTTGCTCCTTTAATCCTTTCCCTAAATCTTCCATGGGGGTCCCAAATATCAGTTTAATGGTTGGCTATAAGTATCTTTATCTGTCTCAGTCAGCTGTTGGTAGGGCCCTTTAGAGCACAGGTCAGCTCCTGTCTGCAAGCACAACATGGTGTCAGTAATAGTGTCAGGGTTTGGTGCCCGCCCATGAGATGCATCCCAAGTTAGGAGGGTCACTAGATCGCCTTTCCTTCAATCTCTGCTCCATTTTTGTCACTGCATTTCTTTTAAAGAGGAACAATTCTGGATCAAAATTTTGAAAATAGTTTGGTTGACCCCATTCCTCCACTGGGAACCCTGCTCCTTCAGGATCCATCTCCCCAATGTTGGGCATTTCAGCTAAGGTTATCCCCACTGAGTTCTAGAAGCCTCTCACATCTCAGGTCTTTGAGACTTTCTAAAGGTTCACCCTACCCCACGCCAGTTGCATATTTCCATTCATTCTCTTGGCCCTCTGGGCTTTTTACCTGTCCCCCCCCCCCATATCTGATTCTGCTTCCCTTCCCCCCATCCCTTCTCCTACCCAAGTCCCTCCCTCCTTCTGCCTTCTGTGATTATTTTGTTGCCCATTCTAAGTAGGATTGAGGCATCCTCAGTTGGGCCTTCCTTCTTGATAAATTTCCTATGGTCTGTGGATTGTATCATGAGTATTCTGTACATTTTGGCTAATATTCACTTATCAATGAGTACATGCCATGTATGTCCTTTTCAGTCTCAGTTACTTCACTCAGGAGCATATTTTCTAATTCCATCCAGATGCCTGTAAAATTTATGATGTCCTCGTTTTTAATAGAGGAGTAGTATTCTATTATGTAAATGAACCATATTTTTGGTATGCATTCTTTGGTTGAGAAATATGTGGGGTGTGTGGCTTTAATAACAGGCCTGAAAATTTCATTTTCAAAGCATCTGGGAGCATACTGAAATACAAGAGTAAGTACCTCCTTTCTTATCAACACTGAGGATTTTATTTTCATTTCTAAGAGCTTTATTTACTCTGTAAACATCAACATAAATTTAGGAAGAATAAAGTATTTCAATTTTAAATAGAATTAGTTGTTTTCTAGCAAATTTCACTAAAATAACTATAAATAAGTACAATTCCCTGAACTGAATACTTTTTATTAAGGTCTGTAATAAGTATTAAAGCATACTGTCAATGGATTCGAGTATGCACTTATAATAACAAAATGTATTCAAAGAGTCTCATGGGAAAAGTAAGACAATGGACACACTTGTTAGCACAGCAAGATGAAAGTACCATGTAAAAGAGAATTAAACTGTAGTTATTTGAACTTAATCAACCCAAGACATTTGTTTTTCTATAGATTTATAGTTAAAATGGGAATAATCACATTCATGGTCAGTGCCTGAGAAGTCTGATAATATAACTAGATATTATATTTTCTAGAGATGGAAAAACTCAGTAAATAGTAAATCTTACCTAGCCATGGAGGACCATGCTTGTCATCTCAGCTCTAGAGAGGCTGAGCAGAATTTTTACTGTTAGTTCATTTTCAGCTTAAGATGCTTAGTGAATTTGAAGCCCCTGTATTAAAACCAAACAAAATCTACTACTAATGGAGAAAGACAGACATGGTTGTGTCTTTAGAAAAACAAATTTAGTCATTTATTTCCATTCAGTCGTTCAAATTAAGCAATGTGATAGTCACACTTAGATAAGTGAGGTTCTAGAATTCAGTGAAAGCAATTATAGAATTTTTGACCCTCAAGCTGTGTGTTAATTAGAACTTTCTGGAAGTCAGGTCATCAAAGTTTTAAAATGTCAGGAGTATTGAAATATTGAATCAATTCACTTTTGGAAATTAAATAATTTCAAATTATGAAAATATTGAAGTAGTTATAATCATTTTAGAAAATGTGTGGCTAGCTTGTGAAATTAATAACTCCAGAGTGGTCTGTATACACTTTTCAGGGTATTTTTAAAACTACCTCCATCTTTTTAAAAATTGCTTTTTTGAGATTATAATTTAATTGCATCATACCTCCTCCACTTTTTATTCCCAGTTTGGCCATTTTTTGTACTTTTCTTTTGTTCTTTCTATTATACTTTAATTTTAATATTTTCCCATCCTTTTCCTCCCTCCAAACCCTCCTATATATCCATTCTCAGTATCCTTCACGTTCATGATATTTTCTTTAATAGTTGATAGACTATAATACATAGAATCTTGAACTAAGTGTGTTATTAACTTCATAGTAAGAAAGGTGAATTGGAAAACCATTCTCCTAATTGAGCATTTCTGTGTCTTATAGAGATGTCTTCATTGACTTTGTCCAATAGGATGATCTGGAACAGCAGCCAGTCTCCCACTACAATACACAGCCAGGTACTCTTACTTAGATTAGCAAAACTCATTTGTTGTTCTATACTGCTCCGATAATGAGTTTTAGGTGCTGTGTTCAGTAGAACTATTGATTTCAAGAGATGAAGTTTCCCATAGGGAAAGGAACCAGTTTCTAGCATGCCAGGAGTATCTACAGACTTTGCTCTGGGTCCTTGCTTTCCCATAGCAGATGTTATTTTGCCTGGGGTGTTTGTTTCCCTCTGCCTCACAGCAGAGATATCCTCTTTCTAGGGCTTTCTCTCTTCCTTTGTAGTTCTAGTATTTCAAGAAGGAATTATTCTCTCCAGTGCTATAATGTGCTACACTTACCTCTTGCTCAGATCCATGTTACAGAATGTAGACTTTACCAAGCTAGAGAAGCACATTGCCATCAAATCTTTTCCTCATGCATTTATCACTTCCTCCTGCAAGTATTCTAGGAGATATGTCCTCTTTGCCTTGTCAGGCTATGTCCACAGATACCTATCTGAATTTGGTGACCTATCCTTATAAGTGTTAATACATATGTCCATATACATCCCCAAACATTCTACTACTTGAAGGTTAAAACTTGTAGTTTTGAGAGTGAGATTAATTCCAGGATTGATTGAATGAAAGAGGAATAGAAGGAAGGAGTTGTTTAGAAAATCATGATTTAATTCTTGACCAAATCAATGCTTAACTATCTTTCTGACTGCAAGAGTAATCTTTTGCATATGAATATTAGTTAAAGATATTCTCAGAGCATATACAGCAGGCTTAACAATTAGGAGCAGCATATGTTGTTTTCATCATATTAAGTTGATGGTTAATAATTACCATCAACTAAACCATATTATAAATATTAAAATCCATTCCCCAACAGACATCATTTTCTGAACTGCTACTGGCTCCAGACAGTCTGGAACTGATTCAATTCTTTGGTCTATGGAAGAATTAAAAAACATTTATAACAGAAATCATAAAAATAAACTCAAATCATTCCACCTGGAGTCCATTTGTAAGGAACCATATGGCCAATGTGGTTCGATGGTATCAAGAAGCCTCTGAAAACATACTATCATGACAACCTGCCTGCTTATTAATAGAAATTGGTACTTACAGGGAGCAGCATCTTTTATAAAAGTTTTTCTTCCTTGGCTTTTAAAAATAAAATGGCAATTAATGTTAGAGAATTGGATGCTTCAAATATAATTTAGATTAGGTACTAGATGATGTAAATAAATTATGTCGTATTAATGCACATACAGAATGTTGAAATATGTAGTACATTGTTTATGAAACTATATAAGACTCATTTGTAAGAGTAGAAGAAGAGTGAAAATGTGTTCATACATTCATCAGTGTTGGCAATCTTACCATTAGTAGTTTTAGAGAACACAGCACATGACAAGCATTGTACGGAGTACATGAAAGATTTAAGAAAGATAGAACATCAGAGCATCCTAGTTCAGTGTGGAAAGGAGGAGTGAGAAGATATTTGTATAACATGAAACCAAAATGCACTAGAGTCCTGAGGTGAGTTGGGAGGAGTTGATATGGAGCACCATGGTGCTTGGAATAGAGGAATAAACTTTTAGAAGATATCACAAAGCTTCAAACACACACACACACAATGGCCATATCCACAGAGTGATATCTCCATCAAAGAAACCATGCAAGCTGGGAAGATACAAGCAAGAGTAAGGTGACTTAGTAGAAAAGGAAGTGATCTATTGCCTCTGAAGAATGGAATTCCTTGAGGATGATGCTAGCTTTATAAATAGGGAGTTAAATCTGATCCCCTGGTACACTCCAATTAACTAAACAAAAGGCCTTCTGGAAATTAAATTTATATACATAAATATGAGGTAAATACCACATAAATACATAAGGATATGTAATTGGAAGAAATAGATTTGGCTTGAGGGAATCTTTAATGTTATTTCAACTTGAGGTGGTTATAATACTTATACAATAGAGAATGTGGACTTCGAAGACAGAACTCAAATTCACAGCTTTCCACTGATTATTTGAGTGACATAGTACTTTTACATAGTCAGCCTTATATTTTTTTCTATTTCCTAATGAAAACTATGAAGTGTTTATCATTCTGTGGTGATAAGTCTTTTGCATACCAGGTGCTTGGGAAATGAATATTGACAATATTCTAGATCTAGAGCTAGGAGAGTTTATAACAGACCTTGATATTCCAACAATGAACTTGCAAAAGCCACATATGATAAGCATCTACAGGCACAGGAATGAGCAGTCTTTTGTCTCCTGTACATGTTTTGACAGTGGCTTCTCAGGTTATACAGAAACGAAATGGGAGGTTTGCGAAACAACAGCAACAAAAAAGGTATGTAGTTACTTGCCTGTTTGCTTACGGTCTCATGCTTCATGGAGCCTTATGATGTGACTAGAAACAGATATGATAAAGACAAAATAGGCTACAGAGCAAAACAATGACATTCATAGTATTGTTACTCCAGTGTATTTTGAAGGCAAGCCTTAAACCATGTACTATGCTAAGGGCTATGAGATATTTGTTCTTTTGAATCTCAACACAATCTTTTATATTGTTATTTACCGTTATTATCCACGTGCTTCCTAGTTCTTCCCTGATCCCTGTTTCATTTATGAGGACTCAGTATTTCAGCTGGCTTTGGAACTGTCCAGTGTTCTTATGAACAATGTCCAAAAGTCTGTAGTGTACCTCAGATAATGAGAGTAGTCAGCATAGGTAAAGATTAACCAAACTCATGTCCTGCATGGCTTCCTGGATTAGTTGTTGGTATATGTCCAACCAATGTGGCATGATATAGCATCCCACTCAATATAATACGTAGGACAGAATATTTATTAAAACATTATTGCATGCTTTGTTTACATTGGTATAAAAAGAAATTAAGGCAACTTTTGACTTCCCAACTAAAATGAGCATAATGGTTAATCTAGGTTACTAGCTTGATGAGAATTAGAATACTATGGAAGTATACCTCCTCTCACATCTGTGAGAGATATTCTAGGATGATAAATTGAGGTAGAAAGATGCATATTAAATGTGGGTGTTGAATCTTACTGGATTGCGTAAAAAAGATAAAGCAAGCTGAATAGATCATTTATCTCTTTCTACTTTCTGACTACAGATGCAATGTGACCAAATGTCTAAATCTTTTGTCACCAAGCCCCCACCCAATGATGGTTGGTAACCTCAAAATCTGGACCAAAATAAACCCTTCTTCTTTATTTGCTTTTGTCATAGCAACAAGAGAAGTGACTAATAAAAATACCACTTCTTTGTTGAAGAACTTGAAAGGTTGAGGTTTACTTTCTTCCAAATTAGTTTCTTATACAGAAAGTAATTCAATTACAGAGGAGCAGGGGCTAGGTGGAGGTATTCGAATGTCAGCATTACTTTTAGTAGTATAACATTGTGTGAGGTCTTGGCTAATAACACCTCTGGGCTGGAATTTGTTGTTCCTGAGTCTGATTAGCTTTCTAACAAGAAGTGGATAAAGATGCAGTTACAGAGATAAAGTCTTATGCAAAGTCAATAAGGTTTGAAGATTTTAAGATGCATCTAATTATTAAGGTAAGTTTCAGCTTCAAGTGGGTTCACACATGGTTGCCAACACAAATGTGGCCAGAGCAGTGATTTTAAATGGTGGGAATTTCAAGTTCCACATCCTTAATAGGTTTGTGGCAACTTTACACGAGCTAGAGTCATTAGAGAAGATGAAGTCCCAATTGAGAAAATGTCTCCATAAGATTTGCCTATAGGCAAGTCTGTTGTGCATTTTCTTGATTAGTGAGTGCTAGATGTGGGTGTGCCCAGCCCATTACGGGTGATGCCACCCCCTAGTAGATAGTCCTGAGGATGTATAAGGAAGTAGGCTAAGTAAGCCACAGAGAGCAGGGAAGTAAGTGGTGCTTTTCCACCATCTCAGCTTTAGTTCCTGCCTCCAAGATTTTGCATTGAGTTCCTCCCTGACTTCCCTGAAAGATGAACTGTTATATGGAAGTATAAGCAAAATGAATTCTTTCCACCATAAGTTGGTTTTATTCATGGTAGTCTGGTGGTGTATTATCATAACAAAACCCATAATTTATAAAAGCGGTACAGTGTCATGGGGATTTTGCTGTGACTAATTTGACCACATGTATAGAAGATCATAGAAATATTTTTAAATTATGCGATACTTAGTGGTTTAGATAAGAAGAGTCCCATTAGGCTCATATATTTAAATACTCAGTGGACAGTTAGGGGCTGTCTCGTGAAGAGGCAGAAAGAAGTTACAGAATCCCTCAAATATTCTACAAGGACCAGATCATATTTTAAAGTAAGAATCATTAAAGTGAAACTTTTGCTTTGCTGGGAAAATCAATAGGGGTTACTCAAAGCTGAGAAATTAGCACTGATTAAGAAGAGACCAGCATTACTGACATGAAATATTCTAGGAAGTAATCTTCCTGGTCAGCAAACAAGCTGTGGTCCAGAGAGGGCATAGGCTGCATCTTGAGCCAGCATCAAATTTTATAAAGTGTAGGAATCACCCAGGTGGTACTGATACTAAGGGCATAGAGATCACGGAGAGCAATTGAAGCTTGGCATTGTGTGTCAGGTAGATCTGGAGTCCCTTAAGAGAGACCAAGAGAGAGTACTGGAGAAACTTCAACCTCAAGTGCAGTAGAAGACTCCAGTATTGAAGGGTTCATGGAGAGGAGTGGAGGGTAGGTATGATGCGGCATGGTTAGAGTCCCTGAAGAGTGCGTAGGATGGCCTACAGGTACAGATATAGCTCAGTAGTAGTGGAGAACAGAAATTTTAAGGATGCCAGCACTGTGAGTTTATGACCAAGGGCAGCATCAGTTGTAAAGTGGAGCTAGCCTGAGCTTAGCAGAAAACCTAAATATGCTATATGTCCAGAAATTTTTGAGGAGCTCAGAAGATTATGACTGAGTCCCTAAAGTCTGAATTTTGGTTTGCTTTGATTTAATTTGACTGTCCCTGGTTGTTTTCTCTTGGACTGTAAAACTATTTGACTTACTTTCATTTAACAAGAGTCCATTGTTGAAAGACTTGTGGTATTTTTAAAGAGACTAAAGCTATTTTAGAAAGACAGACTATGGATATTTTGGGTACATTTGATATTTTAGAGAGGCTTAAACTTTGAAAGGGACTTTGGATTTTTTTTTTTTTTTTTGAGATCGAACTTTGAAATTATTGACATTTATAAGACTGTGGGACTTTTAAAGTTATACTATGCTTATATTATGAGATACTGGGGGATGAACAAAAAAAAGGGGGGAGGGCTATTGTTCTACAGTGCATTACTGTGCCAAGCCAGCAGTGGGTCAACTTTCCTGACTAGTATTATGTCAAATAGACTTAAGTGAGAACCAGTTGAGAAGATGGACCCTCAATTGAGAAAGAGCCTCCAAAATATTTGCATATAGGCAAATCTGTTGTGAATTTCATTGGTTAGTGATTGTGTTGGACCTAAAGATCCAAAACCAGGGAATGTACTCCCCTGGAAACACTCACAGACAGCAGATTTGATGCAATAACATAAGGTGTACTGATGATAAGATGATAACCAGTGCACTGAGGCTCCCTTACTGGCAGGTAAGAGGAACCCCGAGCCACAGCTAAAAGCAGCTTATATACCATTTTTACAGAGTTCACAAGAACAGTTAATTACTTCTTAAACAATAACCATAAAGGATTTAGAACAGCCATTCCCAGGCCCAGTTTCTAGGTAACTCCAATTTGCATCTTATCTTTACAACAATGAGAGTGGCTTCTGTTTACCTCAGTGTTCTGTGTTAAGGGCCCAGATTCCAGATTACTCCTTATCTTGGACCCTACCTCTGGAATGTATCTTTGGAATGTGCTTCTCCCAGGATGTGTCCTGGGGCAGTTAATTTTGAGTGTAAACCGAAACTCAAACCTAAGGGTCTTTTAATTTTAAGTTCAAGTTGAGACCTGAAATTCTTACATTCTTACAATTGTTGTTGGAGAGGCAAACTCTGTGGGTAGTAATATTCCTTGGTCAATGACCTTGTAGGTATAGTAAGGAAAACAGTCTGAGCGGCCAGGAAGAACAAGACAATAACAAACACTCTACAGTTGCCTCAGCTCCACTTCCTGCATCCAGGTTCCTGTCTTCAATTTCTTCCCTGCTGTCCCAGGAAGATGGATTGTGACATGGATGTTTAAGCAAAATAAACCCTTTTCTTCCAAAGTTGTTTTTGGCCGTGATGTTTTATCACAGCAATAGAATCCCTAACTAAGACACTTCTTTATCACTCCCTAAGGAGAGGTCATTCCCCATGTAGATAACACCATTTCTTTCCAGCCCAGTGGAGTGAAGACAAAGTAAGATTAAATATGATCCTGAAAAATATGAATTCAATCTTATTAATAAAATCTCTAGAATCTCAAATGAATACCCACTATAGAAGTAAACCCCAAAGGGCACTTAGGTTATGATTCCTTGACAAAACTAGAATGGAAGTTAAAAGAGGAGATTATGAGCTTCAGTTACAGGAAAAATAATAATAACTAATCTCTGGTTCAAATGCCCTATTGATTAACCTTGGAGACTAGGATCATTTGACAAAATGGGCATATGCTCGCCCTTTATTACTCATGCAGATCTTCTCAGTAGCTGTTCACCTACATGAAAAGGACATTTCTTTTTACAGGGAAATTAAGTATTTAGAATATCAGACACTTTTTACTCTAATTGCCTGTATTAACAGTATATCAAACTGGGATAAAATTTTCTGTGCATACATGAAAATCTTCGTATTCCAGTATTGAATCTCTATGTACTTCAGAACATTATGATATGAACATATGGACAGCAGGATTAAAGTGGATAGCATATGATTTCTCAATAATTTACATTCTGGATCCAGAGTATGGTCTCTTTGGTGATTTCTCACATTTTTTAATTAGAATAACTTTATCAATGGACTATCCACTTACATTTGTGGTAGGCAGCCTTTAAGATGCCTCTGACTTCTTCCTGGTAACCATGTACCCTTCATTAAGTAGGAAAGTGAACATACATTTCTCATTTCTATCAGATAGGATGGTAGAATGACAGGTTCAAGATCATGTTAAGCAAAGAGTTCTGGCTTTCTTCCCTTCTGTCTATCTCCTGTTGTCTCTCTTATTTCCTAATTCTAGGAAAGAAAACTCTCATGCTGATAGTACCCATAAGGCATGTTTATTTATTGACAAGGGACTGAAGTCTTGTCTTAGTGTTAATGAAGTCTGAAGGTATGTGTGGATATGGGAGTAAGTGAGACAGATAAGTCCTTCAACCATACCAAGCAGTGACCACACCACATCTACCAGTGCTGAGCCTTGTAAAATTCTGTGATCCAGAGGAACCATACAAATCATACCCATACTGTTGACCTAGATAATGTCCTAGATAATAATTGTTGATTATTTTAAGATATTTTATGCTATCATAGAATGTTAAAAATTAGCTGAACTATGACTGACTGAAGTCAGTCAGGAATCTGGGTTAATAATGAGTAGAGAAAGGCAGGGAGGTGACAACCCTTAAAAGTGTGAGTTAATCTAGGTGTAATTATTTCTCTTGAGTATTTATATCTTCTATCACAAGGACAAGCAGTTGAATCTCTTTTACACAGGTCACAATACAATGATCTCTGCATTCCTCAAGTCTCTCACACATGGATACTGAACTAGTTGCAAGACATTCCAATACATGTTAAAATATGCACCTTTAGTTAGCTCATCTTTTGTTGGGCCTGCAGTGGTCTTACTTCAAGAAGTTTTATGGTATATCCTTACAATACCACCAGTCATATTTATTGAACATTAAAATCAGAATATCTGCTTTTGACTGCCTTATATATAACTAAAAGGAAATAAAAAATAGGCAATTCATTTTTTGAGAGTTAAATATACTGTCCTATCATGAAATCTCCACTATGATTTTAGCTTTAATGTTTTACATTATGCACACAATTAAGAAAATAAACAGGAATAGAAAACTTCCTGTGGTACACCAAAAAGAGATACACTGACTAAAATTCTATTTCTCAAAAAAGTCAAGTGAATGCAGGGGGTGAGTGACAGGCTGCTTTCTTGCTGGTAGATAAGGGGTTGCCATGGCAATAATTGCATAACATCTCCATGCAGTGAAACCATCTGTGAAGGGGTAGAACATTCTTTTAAAAATATGTTATACATTAGCATGTTATTTGTAGTTGGTTAAAAATAGTTCAAACATGAGGGTGTTTGGTTTTCCTGATATAAACTGAAGCTTGTAAAATATGTACGCTAAACATCCCAGCCCTGAGTCACATTCAGTCGTCACTAAAGCTTCTGTTTAGAAGTTCATTGTCCATGTGAGTTCATTGATTCACTTGGCATTTGCTAAGTCACACACTCAATTGTTTTCTTTCAAGAATTTTACTGATAGATTCTCATTTAGGTCGGATAAGTGCATTAGAAATATATATCCCTGTATATCGTATTCTTGAGGTCTTCTGACCTAATGATACCCATCTGTTGTTTACAATAATTGTTTTGATAATGTTTACAGTGGCTTTATGTTGGTACATATTAATGGATAAGGAGATTTCTCTAGATGGGTGACATGATTAACTTTCTCATTATATTCATATGTTTAATTTTTCATTATTCCTTAAATTCTCATGAGTATTAATAGCTGAGTAATAATATGTGGTTCATTAATCAAGAAGTCTTTGTTTTATGCATTATCTACTACGATTGCCTTCATTAATGTTTCCTACACCTTAGACTTAATTATATGATAGATAAACTAGGATGCTGATAGAGTATGCTGATTTGAAAAGTAGAGAGAATTAATTGTTCAAGTAAGCTCCTATTTCTACTTTTGACTTATTCTTTTAAATTCGTCTTTCCTTGCATGCAAAACATGAAAGACCAGTTTAAAGGTCAGACATTGTCTGCAATGAGAATAGCATTTGCTTAAAATCTATTATTATAAACCCTGCTTGAATTTCACAGTCAGTGGAGCTCACAGCCGAGCGCAGGACAGTGAGATAACAAATTCAGGGACAGACAAATTTGAAGTGCATCATTAACTATTTTCAGGAAGTATGGAATCATCTTAAATAAGATGACTCAGCTCTCCTCAAGGGTATTTGGTTAAGAGTAAAGTACTGAACAAGGACTATTAAATAGCACTAAATGCTAATGATATGTCTTTATTGTAAGCACATCTTTTAATGCTTACTTTCCCTTTATATATGCTAAGGCGTTTGTGGATGATATCTGACTCCTTAAAGCTGTAAGACCATCTCCTGGTTCCTTGGCTTCTCTGAACAAAGGGATGCGACTGAGCAACTAGGGGCATGCCATGCCCAGCATCCAGGCTTCTGTAATGCTTCACTCATGTATTGAGGAAGCTGCACTGTACACATGATTCCTTGCTGCCAAGCTCTACTACGGTTCAAAAAAGCATTATTCTAGCCATAACTATTTCATTTAGCTTGTCCTAGATCTCTTGTTTTTTTTTTTTTCAACATCACAAATGATCTTTTGTGCACTTCCATCGCACCTAGTAGAATGGCTGTATTTTGTACAAACATAATCTTTAATTTGCATGAAAATCTGCCAAGACTGATGCAAAAATTCTGGCTGCACTATATATGCAGACTTTTTAATTGAGTTTTAACGTCAGTTGGTGATAACCTCCTGTACTGCCCACTGGTGTTACAATAGTAGGTCCAACAAAAGTCTTATCTTGAATGGTCTTTTATTATCTGCTTTTGAACTTTATCATTAGGAAAGTGTGCTGGTAGGACAACATGAAGAGAAATCAGTTGAAAAGACCCAACAGAGCAGTAGCAGCAGCAGCAGCAGCAGCAGCAGCAGCAGCAGCAGCAGCAAGAGGAGTAATGGAAGCTGTGGTGGCAAGATGGTTTCTCAAGAATTGAAGGCAGTGGCTTGAGAAGCCATTCCATGAAGCGGGCTACCAATTTCAAAAGAGAGCAAAAGCAGCAAGGACAATAAAAGAAAGCCAGGACCAAAGAAAAATGTGACTCCAGAGAACCAGAGTAAAGAAACTGTGGATCTTCCTCACTAAATTTCTAAGAAGCTGTCAAGTCCGAAAAGATTTTAGGTACCTCAGGCCCCTGAGCAGTAACATAAGCAGGCACAAACCACTGCTATTTCCTCCATACATCACATAGTCACTGCTACTGATAATTGAGGATGATAGCATCAACCAAATGCCAGGATAATTGACTGCTACTCTTAGAGCAATAAGCAATCAGGCTTAGAACATAGAGGCACACTTCCCTGGCTTCTAAACTGGAGGTCTCGGGATTTTCAAGCACACACCTCTGTATCTGTCTGACCAATCTGAAGGTCTGGATCCTCAAGAGTACGTGATTGTAAACTCTAAAAGAGCTTCTCCTCACTCACCCACCATTGCTGTCTATGTGAAGGAAAACTTCCTCCATTTGGTTGATTACAATCTCAGCATGTACTCTGAAATTTGCACAGTGAGGTGAGGACTGCAAAGGAAATGAGGAGCAACAGAGTATAACAGTCATGTAGGTCCTCACTGAGATCTTAACACAATTATTCCATTTCCTGTAATGTCAGTAAATCATGAATAGGAAAATGCAATAGTAATTCAAGGATAATAGCAGTGAATCGTATGCATTTAAATAATCAGATCTATGTCATTGCAAGATGGCTCAACAGATAAAGTCACTGACCTCCAAACATACTGACCTGTGCTTGATCCTCAGATCCTCAGAGAACTAACTCCTACAAGGCATGTACTAACACAGCAAAGTACCAAGAATGTTTGAAAGTATCATGGGCATCTAAAAGGCCTTGTCAATTATTGTAGGTAAATTCTGTAGTCTAGCCTAAAAATGGGCCAATAATGTTATAATTGTATAGGATTTGATCTGATAAGCCCATGTTATCCACTGGAATCTTACAAAAACAAAATTCAGTTCTTCCTTTATCCATTTATTTAGCCAAAGACAATGGTTACTGTGAATCTCTGGTACCCTATCTTAAAATCAAACACCTGATAGATGCCAACATCTAACAACACCAATGACAGTGGAAAACAAAATCCATAACTATTTCGTGCTAGAGATAGAAGCAACGCTTCATGTGATCTCAACTGGATTATGCAATACTGAATGTTGCAAAAATATGTGTACATTCAGAAAGAGTAATGACAGGATCTGCAGGGCTCCCCCTTTGGTTTCCCACAGGAACTTCATGCACATATTTTGGTTTTCTTCCATTGTTTTTGTAGTGTATCTTACTTATGAAGTAAGTAAGTAAGTACTCATTAGATACCACTGGTCACAGTGCTGAAAACAGGAGGGGACAACTCTTCCTTCTTTCTGGAGCTACTTTTGATTACACCAAAAATTTCAAATACATAGTTATATGTAGGGTTGTGGGGCCAGCATCCGCTCCTCCTCTCAGTGAGGTGGGATGCAGGAAGTTGACCTTTCTTACCCCACACTGTCTGCAATGCAGGACAGGTGGAGCAGGCTGGGTGTCCTCAGGCCTGTGAGGATGCTGGTGGGTACTCAGGCACAGCTGGAAATCATGGAAGAGCTGAGGACAAAAATCTGTGCACACAGGCTGGATCTAGCCAGGGGCCAGGTTTGGAGGGAAGAGGGCAGGAGGTGGGAATCTCAGGTTAGTCTGTGATGGACTGGACTTGAGCTTTGTAGTGGTCCTGGCTGTGAGTGAAGAGAGGCCTTCTCCTGGAGATTAGACAGCAGCTGTAGGCAAAGGCCATTTCCTTGGCTCCCCACAGTAGATCCCAATGGAAAGATGCTGTCTGTGGTTTTATGATATTTATTGTCATGGCAGAAAGTATAAAACTATACCCCACTTCTCAGGGTGGACCTGAGATTAAATATCTTTTGCAGGGAAGAATGTGTGGGAAGGAAAGCTTATTGGCTAAGCCCTCCTAGCCTTTGGGTACCTCAGGATCTCTGCCTTGAACCTCTGTAACCACAGGTCACATCCTTTTCCTCATGTGGGGGACTTGGGACATTTCACTTACATGACTGATGACCACAAATCTATTGGAGGCTAGTGACAGGGGCCTGGTGACTAGGGGAAGGCAAAGCTCCTACCATCCCTTCAGAGTCTTTGGGGCTTCTCGCCTCAGTACATCTGAGGACCAGGCCCACTCACTGTCCACTGACCCACAGTTATGCTTAAATTATGATTACACAAAAAGTTAAAGCCTTTTGTCAACAATAACATTTTTAAACTGAGCTTTACTATCCATGCATTATTTTCAACATTTTCAGAATGCAGGAAGGAAATGGAGTGCTATATGTACTGAGACCAGCAAGTAACCCAATGGTAGCAAAAATACAAAAACTACATGATAAAAGCCAACATTTATTATGTGGTTTAGATGAATCGTGCTGTTTTTATGTGATTTATTACATTTCTGATTCAATAGTTCATCAAATTTTGACATAAAGTTTGATAAAATGGCTATTACATTCCTTGATACTATTCCATGATACTATTACCTCCCATTCCCACAAATATTACATGGAAAATTCCTTGCTAAAAGGCAAAATGAAAAGATTAACATTTGTGCCAATTAGTGAACAACAAGATGTATTCAATTGACTTTAACATGCGTTTCTACAATGATTACGAAGATTAGCTTTGAATTTATCCTCTAGGAATTTTTGGTTTAAATAGTGCCAGCTGTATGCTTTTCTTTTACACTATCAATTTGGTCTTACTTATTAGCACGTATCTTTGCACGGTGGTTGCTGGGATTTAACCTGTATCATGAATGTCTGAACACTGTGCATGATTGTGGGTTGTGTTTTCTTTTAATACTGTTAAAGATTTGTTTTATATAAATCAGAAGTTGCTAACTTAAATATTATTCTTTTCTTTTCCAGAGGCACTTTTAGCAAGATATAATTTAGCACTATAGAATATACTAATTTAAATTGTGTAAGTTAACACAATTTCTTTTGTTCAACAAAATCACTGCTGCAGTTTCTCTCATTCAAAGGACACTTTGAATATTGAATTTTGAATATACACCCTGGGTATTTTACATAAAGCAATTACCCTTTGAGATGAAAATGTTCAAGGTTAACAGGTCATTTTAATTTTAGATTACCTGGTTAGAGTTCTAAGTATAAAACCCCTAGTAAGTATAAAAACTCATATTCTTGTTAAGAGTTTTCCTGTCTTCCTTTTTTAAAACTTTACTTTTGATGTTTTATTGTGCAAAATAATAGCTTTCATTATGAAACTTTATGCACATATATAATGGGCTTTCATAGTATTTCCTTAGTCACGATGCCTTTCTGCCTCTTCCCCCGTCTTCTGGTCTCATCTTCTTAGAAATACCCTCTTCATTTTACTGCTTTAAAAGTAAGTTCAGATACCTCATATCAGAGAAACTATGACAGGTTTTATGAGCATGGATTACTTTTTTTTTCATGCTGTGATTTCAACTCCACCCAGTTTTCTTCAAATAAGACAATTTTACTTTTAAATACATGTGTCTGTATGTAACACAGTCTCAAATATAGTGGCATATTTAATTATTCTGCATTTTCTTTAAGAATGATTCCAGTGATGGGCACCTAGCTGATTCAGTAACTTACCTATTGTAAATAGTTCACAATGAACATGTTATGTAGGTATCTCTGTGGTATACTGATTTAGTGAGTCCTTTTACTCTTAGAGTCCTGAGTTGCATCCAGATATGTGTAGCTGACGCATATCAGTTTCAGTTTCAGTTTTGGTGAAGACCCTCTACATTCCCAAATGACTGGCCTGGTTCTCATTGCTATTAATAGTGTATAAGGTGGCAACCAACAGATTGGGAAAAGATCTTTACCAATCCCACATCTGATAGAGGGCTAATATCCAATATATACTAAGAACTCAAGAAATTAGACTCCAGGCAACCAAATAACCCTATTAAAAATGGGGTATAGAGCTAAACAAAGAATTCTCAACTGAGGAAACTCGAATGGCTGAGAAGCACCTAAAGAAATGTTCAGCATCCTCAGTCATCAGAGAAATGCAAATCAAAACAACCCTGAGATACCATCTCACACCAGTAGGAATGACTAAGATCAAAAACTCAGGTGATAGTAGATGCTGGTGAGGATGTGGAGAAAGAGGAACACTCCTCCATTGTTGGTGGGATTGCAAGATGGTGCAACCACTCTGGAAATCATCTGGTGGTTTCTCAGAAAACTGGACATAGCATTACTTGATGACCCAGCTATACCACTCTTGGGCATATACCTAGAAGATGCTCCAACACAGAACAAGGACACATATGCTCTACTATGTTCATAGAAGCCTTATTTATAATAGCCAGAAGCTGGAAAGAACCCAGATGCTCTTCAACAGAGGAATAGATACAAAAAAAAATGTGGTAAAATTATATGATGGAGAATTACTCACCTATTAAACTCAGAGACTGAATCACCAACCGTGGAGCATATCTAGTCTACACAGATCTAGCTCCATGGGCTGAACCTAGGCCTCCCTGCACATATGTTGTAAATGTGCAGCTTGGTTTTCATGTAGGTCTCAAACATCTGGAGTGGGGGCTATCCCAAAACATGCAGCCTGTATATGGAGTATGGTCTTCTAAAAAAAAACAGTTGTTCAGTTGTTCATGGAATATTATTCTTTTATATCTCTTGTATTCAGTTTGCAACTACTTCATTGAGAATTTTTGTATGTATATTCATGAGGGATACTGGACTATAACTTATATTTTTTTGTTGGGTTTATACTTGATTTCACTATTTCAATATTATTTGCTTTGTGAAGGAGCTTATTGTGGTTCTGAATTTTTTTAAACACAACTCAAAAGTATTGCTTGTTTGAAGGCTCTATAGAATTCTTGTATAAGTATATCTGACACTTGGTATTTTGCTTGTTTGTTTCTTTTCATTTTATTCTGTTTGAATGCTTTTTAAATTTTTTTGATTTGCTGAAAATAAAAATAAAAAATAAATAAATAAATAAATAAAAGAAAAAAGAAAAAAAAAAACAAAAAAAAAACAATGAATTCTTAGGTAAATGGATAGAATTAAAAAATATCATCCTGAGTGAGGTAACTCAATCACAAAAGAACACACATGGTATTCACTCACTGATTATTGGATTTTAGCCCAGAAGTTTGAAATACCCAAGATTCAACTCACAGATCACATGAAGTTCATGAAGAAGGAAGACCAAGTAGGGGCGCTTCAGTCCTTTTAGAAGGAGTAACAAAATACTCAGGGGAGCAAATGTGGAGACAAAGTGTGGGAGAGAAATGAAGGAGGAGCAGTCTGGAGACCATTCCACCTGGGTATCTACCCCATGTGCAGTCACCAAAGGTAAACACTGATGTGGATGTCAAGAAGTGCATACTGACAGGAGCCTGACATAGCTGTCTCCTTAGAGGTCTGCCAGAGTCTGACATGTTCAGAGGCAGATGCTCACAGCTAACTATTGAACTGATCAAGGGGTTCCCAATGGAGAAGTTAGAGAAGACTGAAGGAGCTAAAAGTGTTTGCGGCCCCATAAGGAGAGCAACAATACCAACCAACCAGAGCTCCCAGGGTTTAAACCACCAGCCTAGGAGCACATAGGGAGGGTCCCATGACTCCAGGGGTATATGTAGGGGAAGATGGCCTTGTTGGTATAGGTGGGAAAGGAGATCCTCGGTCCCTGAAGGCTGGATGCCCAGTGGGGGGAATTTCGAGGGTGGGGAGGTGTGAATGAGGGGGTAGGTGGGGACACATCCTCATAGAAGCATGAGGACTGGGGATAGAATAGGGAGTTCCTGGGCAGGGGGACATGGAATGGAGTAAAGGGATGATGTCTAAAATGTAAATAAAATATCTAATAAAAATAGTGTATAAGGATTCCCTTTTTATACATCTTTGTTACCATTTGTTGTGTGATTTTTGATGAGAGTCTCAATATCTGACACAGTCCAGGCTGAAATATTCTTAGTCCAGGCTCTTTTGAACTCAAAATTTGTCCATCACAAATCCTAGTTGTGTTTCAAGATACAAACCATTGTAAACATGTTGTATTTTTTACAACATGTTACACAGATATACAGTTTTACTCTGGATCAAGTATAATTTATCAATTACCCCTTTATGTGCTGTGCATTTTTCTCAATGATTCAAAATTGTTGATGAGACAAAAATTAGATCAAGAATATCAACATCACTTCATACAAACTCTGGATCAAAGGAAACTACCCTGAGCTAGATATGAAGTAGTATTTTGGGAGAGTGAAGAAGGATGCAGCCTGACCTTACCATCCCGCATAGAAAAGTGTGAAAGCATGAATGGACATACCTCTGAACTAAGAATCAATTCCAAATTAATCAAAGATAAATATCACAGCAAAACTTAATCTTCTTCAAAAGAAAATGTGGCAAATAATTATTTTGACTTGGAGATAGAAAATTTCTCAAGTAAGACATTTATCATCTCTCAAAATAATGATTTCATTGCTCAGGAATTCCTGTGACAACTCTATTTTTCTTTTCAGGAACTCTGGAATACATGTGTGGACATTCCTTATCTGCCTGATAGGTAGGGGCTCCTTCCAGAATCAGGCCATTTTCCTTGGTGTGGTTCTTTCTGTTTATCACTTCCTTGTTTTTTTCTTCTTTATTGAATATTTTATTTACATTTCAGATGTTATCCCCTTCCCCATTTTAGTCTCTCCACCCTAAGGTCTAACAAAGGCTCCAAATTCCACCAGGTCTTTGAATTAAGTCCTGGGGATTTCAAATATTGTCTTAACTGTAGCTATGGGCAATGCCAAGATGTATGGGAGAACTATAGAGGTACCTTGAGAGAGCTCATTACTGAGATTCTTGCAGGTCCTCAGTACTTCTAGCCTGAGCAAAAGTCTAAGCTGCATCCAACATATTTGAGGAGAGAAAAGATATTGACTGCCTCTGACCAGTTGTCCCTCCATAGCCAGCACAAGCCTTCTGCAGATGTCATACTCCAAGGCTAGACTGAGCTCTTGAGGGGCACTTCATATAGACATCAGAAGTGATGTGCTCCTCCCCTTAGCAGGATTAAAGGGGAAACAATTTCCTTGGAGGAAAAGCACACAAGAACAACAGGAAATGACAAGAAATTGACACTTCCATCACATGTGTAGGTGGTATCAAAATTTCCCTAGGGAGAAGAGTTGAGAAATAACTTGATTTAGTAATAATAAAAAAGAAGGCAGTTAACATAACACTGAATACCTAATTATATCATTTTAATGAAATAGAAGCAACATTGTAAAGCAGAGCAGTGAATCAAAACAGAAATGTGTGAAATCACATGAATAAAGTTCATTTCTATACATATTTATAAGATTTTGTATATTTTCAGCCTTGAAATAGATGCTGTGGGGATACAGTGATAAATCAGAAATGACCTCTGCCCTCAATTAGATGAGATTCAAGAAAGGAAACTAACACATACAAGAAATATGCACAATATAATTCAAAATATTGTAGGAACTCCAATAGACAGAAACAGAATTATCAGTGCAGAGAATGGAGTTTTCACTCAACATTGTCATAGTAAGAAATGTGTTCAAAGCTAAGATAGTGTATTACATTTCCTCCCATTAGCACACATAAAAGCACTATGTAGACCCATGTTTTTGTTTGTTTCTTAAAGTATATGAAATTGAAAGACAAAATTGGTGAAGGAATAAAAGAAGCCAGGATGAGAGAGGGAGAGGGAGGAAGAGAGATGGGGAGGGATAAGAGAGAACAGTGGTGGATTTGACCAAAACACATTGCATGCGTTGTGGAATTATCAAAAAAACATTTTTTTTTAAAGAAAGAAAGAAATGGAAGTGGGTGAGGATGCTACATTCCTTAGCAATTAATCTGGCTGTAGAAAAGCCTCAGAACATTCGGAAAATGAGTATGAAGATCATGAAACAGATACTGGAATGCTGGAATTATGGAAATTCCTATAGAGAAAATAACTTCTGTAAATGCAAATGGAATTTCAAACTTAAAAAACTCTCAATGGTTGTGGAAGAATTAAAAGTGAAAAAACAAAAAACTTTAACTATTCATAGGAATGTCAAACAAGACTGCACAAATTCTACATCTCCCCTGTCAGACAGTCACCAAGAACACAAAGAACAGTGATAACTGTGAGCTTGTAGAACTAGTCAGTACTGGTCAGAATGAAAATAAGTGCAGCCACCATGTAAATCTTCTTGGAGGTTCCTCATCCTGTTAAAAATAAAACAGCCTTGTGATCATGGGAACCCTGTCTGAATAGATTTCCAAACAAATCAGAGCGCATTGCTGTGGCGATACCTAAGCAGGCATGATTACTACTGTACTGGCTATAGTCTCAAGTCATTGAATTAATCTCAGTACTCTTCAGTAGGTAGATGGATAAATAAATTGTGTAATATACATAATAGTTTTACACAGACGTAAGGAGAATGGGGTTATATAGTCTTCAGGAAAACAGATTTGAGATTATCACATTTCTTTATATCAACCAGCCCCACAATGAGATATAACGGTTTTCTTTGCTATGTGAGGTATAGGGGAAAAGAAAAAGATGTGAAAGTAAAGAGTGAGTCATTAACAATGTGAAAAGGAAAAGAGGAGGGGATTATAGAAAAGTAACAGAGTATAATGATGAATGTACACTATGTGACTATGTGTAAATGACATATGAAGCCTTCCACTTTGTGTGCTGATTATATGCAAGTAAAATGAGTAATTCAGTGGCTCAGAGTCAAAGAGCATTTGTTGATCTTCTAGTGAACTCTGGATATCTTCCTACCACTTAGATGGCAGTTAATAATCCAAGTATGCTAGCCCAATTTTAGTGGATTTGTCATCCTCTTCTGGTCTCTGAAATCACTACATGCCTCTGGTATTTACATATGCAGGCATACAAAATACCATATTGTAATTTTTTTAAAAAATGAAATATATTTGAAAATAATTTTATCCTTCTGGTGTTTATTCTAGTTGCTGTTACAGAGAATGTGCTATATTACCAATCCTTTGATTATTTATAGTTTATGTGTCTGTGATGATCACAGCTTCACTAGTAAAACAATAAAATTGTAAGGACTACCTGATACAGGGCCTGTTCCGTCTCATGTAGCGGAGATATGATGAAGCCGATGTGGAAAGTCCTCTTCATACTTAGAGCATCAGAGAGATTAGCAATGTAGGTTGTAATTGAAATAAGACATTGCAGGTAGAATATTAAGAGAGGTCCACAGGAAACACAAAGATAAAAGGTGTCCCAGAAAATATTTTGTAGATGGATATTAATAAGAGAGACAAAAATTATAAGTAAGGTTTTAAACATATGAAACATATCAATGTCTTAAGGATAATCCAAAGCAGAATGTCAACAGGCAGGTATCATCTGAAAATGTAAATGGAAACATGGCTGTGAGCAATGACCAATAAGAAAGGGGTAAATTCAATTATTAAAATATTTGATGGTAGCCAGTGAGTTAAGGAGAGGTAAATCAGAATGCAGCCATTTCTCCTTCCATGAATCCCTTCCATGTCTGTCCCCCATTTTCAAGTTGATAGCCTCATTTTCTTTGATTATTTTTCTTCTTATTTTTGTTTGAGAATTCTCCCCATCTAGGTATATGTGATTTTGTTTAGGTAACTTTCACACACCTATTCATTCTTGTGACTGCCTTAAATTTCAAAATAATTTTAAAAATAATTTTCCAGTGGAAGAATCAGTTGATACCTAGACCTAAGTCTAATAGAGGATGAAGGAAGATAATCTTATGTGCATTAGGGATATGAGAGAAAGAGAGAGAGAGAGAAAAAGAGAGAGAAAGAGAGAGAGAGAGAGGCAGAGAGACAGAGAGACAGACAGAGAGACAGACTGGCTGAAGTTATCAGAAGACTCTCTAAGATAGACTATGGGATAATTAAATTTGCTAAAGATGAAAGGAGAACAAATTGTACTGGTGGTAAAATATCTGAGGAAGTTAATTGCCAAATACTCACAAAACTAGAATTGATTAAATAATTTCTAGATTATGAGTAGAAAGGCATATTTGAGTTAGCAATATTTACTTAATTCAATTTAACTAAATATAATCATTTCAAAACGTTATAGAGATTAGAAAGGAGACACAGGCTTGAAGAATGGAACATGACTGGGTAGAAAGTTCTGGGGTTTTTGAGGTATGGACAGTGAGAACAACTGATCCTTATATCCAAGTCTATAAAGGAGAAACCAGAAACCATTAGAAGAATGAGATGTACCCTATAAAATAAGTGGGAAACCAGGCATCCAATAGCCACAAGATAATATGATTCTTAGGATAAATATAAAAAGTAAAATGAGATGGAAGTGGGATATCAAGATTTTAAAACTCACATAGAATAAATGCTGAGTAATATTACATGCTGATCTATGTTGACAGCTTTCTAGTGGGTAGCAGATACACAAGGCATGCTTCTAACAAGAAGAACTCGAAGACATGTCAATAGCCTTAAATGTCCTTCAAGATGGGGATTTGTTTGTTGAAGGAAATGGCATAGACTCAAAGTAAGAGTCCCCTAGCAAAAAGCATGGGGTATTCAATCTAAACATGGGGTTCTCAAGGACATCAATTGCTTTGTTTTGGTATTCAGAGAGAAGATTGTAAAGACATGGAGTGGACTTCAAAATAAGGATGATTTTGGAGCAATGCTTATGTGAATAAAACAACTGTGAACATGTCTATATTTACGTAAAATATACCTGTAGTTTGTTTTAGTCAAGTATGACAAAACACAAAGACTTAGAACTTTCTATCATAAAGAATATAAGTTCAGCTTCACAAGAAAATGGAGGGCTGACATGAAAGAGCACATGAAGATACTAGAGGGACCAGGTCACCCTGGAAGCACTGATACAAAAGATATAACATCATTTGGGGGTTTTATTGGGGATTTCCTAAGAGCCAATGCAAAGACAAGAGTATATATTTTGTATAAATGAAGACAAGATAATTTTAAGAACTTTTAAGGGCTCTTAACAAAATGTGCCATTTTTGGTTGTCTGGCATGTGCCCTTTATGTCTGCTAAATAATGGCTTGTC